>JANZLQ010000078.1:32381965-32412039 GCA_026212715.1 Elanus axillaris | reverse complement strand
TGTCTAGCGAAGAGGGGGGGGGAGTGATAGAACGACTTGGTGGGCACCTGGCGTTCAGCCATGGTCAACCCATCACACATGGTAAATCAAGAAGGAGTTGAAAGGTCAATACAATGACCATTGTAACTGAACCACGTAAGTGGTGGTATAATACTACTTTACTTCAAATGAAAAATACAGCTGATAAAAACTCCTGTTACCACTGAAATGAATGGAAGAGAACCTACTGATTTCAATGGAACCAGAAAATTAATTTATAAGTTGGATATTTCTACAATGCTATTTACAAAATCACAGACTCACTCTTAAATATGATCCATAAAGCGCAGACTTACTTCTGAATCAAGCCTACAATAAGCTGTTTCCTGTGTTGATACATAAAGATCCCAAATTTATTAAATTACTTTGTTAATATCAGCAGGGCAGAATCTACGAACAAAAATATAAAGTGCCAGCAACTGTGCACATAGAGTTTTTGATTTAATTTAGGGTTCTGTCTTACTTTGCGTAAAACTTTAAGTAGTTCTTGATACTTGCAAATTGTCACATTGTGTACTGAAATGTTGTCACAGCTGTTGTCAGTGTCCCAGCTCCCAAGACATTTTGTTGTTATCCTTTCTCTTTTAAAGTCAGACAACTGCTGCCTGTGGAAAAGGGGTGGAAAGATGCATTGTAAGCATGACAAAATTTTGCAGCTCTCATTTTAGCTGCCTGATACCACAGCTGTGAGGAAGAGTAATATAGGAATAGTGCCTATTAATATAGTCAACAGGAATTGTGTGCAGATGGGGTATGGTTAACACAGACAGTCTTGTCTCATAAATCTAGTTGGAGCTACTAAACTGGGTTGTATTTTCACATGGAAAGCAGAAGACACTTTCCTGTTCACTCTTTCCATCACCACTTACCTCATCTGGAATTGCCAGAGCTTCTGGCTGACCAAGTTGCGATATATTTTAGCAAACAGAAAACAAATTTTTTCTATTTAATTTAATCCAAGAGAGGTTATGAATAGGGTTTTTTCCTACAACCTCCAACAGTAAAAAAAAAATTGAAATTCCTTTTATTTAAGAAGACATAACATTTAATTTTTTTTTAATTATGAAAGCTTGTTGGAGAAGGCACTTTCTGGCCTTAAAAAAAAAAAAAAAAGACTGATGAAAGCCCACTATGAATGACATCTGAAGTTTTTAGTAATAATTTTCACAATTTCTCATTAACCCCAGTTACTGCAAAGTTGGAGGAAGGATAACAGCCTGGGCTTGTGCTTGGTTGTATGTAGACAATGATATCAAATTTCTATGAGAATTAAAGTCAGAATTTGACGAGGTACTTGAATTGGCATGAGCCACACTTACTGAGTTCAGAGGCCTGTTTAGAATAAGCAAGAATCCAAATGTTTCCCTCTCAAACCAGTCCACTGCCACTTTTTTTTTTTTAAACTCCAAGGCAGTATGTTTTAAGTAGCAATATAACAAAAGAAATCAAAATGCAACATACTTATTTTAGTAAAACAAAGACTCAGCTTATGATCAAATAAGACATAACAATTGTGGCAGTCCTGATGTGGCATGAACTTTCAGTATAGATAATACTGAAAATTAGATAATTTTATCTTCCTAAATTGTTTGTTTTCATCTATACAGTTATTTCTGTTTAATTTCTGATTCACTGGGGTTTGCACAGCTCAGAAACAAGCAGTCTTATTAATGGCAGCAACTGAAGGCAAGACTCTATTCTCACAGTTTACTCTAAGATCTGCATGAAATGTAGAATGTAATGAAAAACAATGTTGAATTTTTCCATATGTGAACTTTTACGTAACAAGGCTATTGATTGGAGATTTTTTACCTCCTTTTTTTCCCTTCACCAATTAGTAAAATTTTCAGCTCTCCACCTAAGCTGTAAAATTCATGTAAAGAAATTCAGTTCACACATAGACAGCAAACCTGACAAATATTTCAGAGGTGAGCAAAGCCAGAAAAGAATGTGCAAATAAACAGTACAGAACTAGCAATCCAGAAGTAAAAGAGAAAGAGAAGCAAATAAATAAAATAAAATAATTTTTTTTAAAAAACCCAACTCTATGGACATGTAATATTTTAGGGAGTGAAATGCTCCCTACTGACCCAAACCCCAAAGTATCTCATAATACTTTTGAAAATAAAATCACTGAATTTGGGCAATTATGATTCAAAGATGTGTTTCCCACTGTTCAGGTTAAAGTATGGCATTTGAGAAAACGTGTACTAGTCCTGAAAGCTTCCAGAAATTTAGCATAACTGATGATATAGTTTGCAACATCCTCTGAGAGGGTTGGCCTATTACTCTCTTTTTCTCTGGTTAAAACCATTCCAATCTTTCAATAAGGAACAGAAGCAACCTTAGAAGGTTCAACAACCAGTCACCCAATGTGAAGTTCATACAAACTATCAAAACATGTGTCCTACTGCAATCATAATGTAAACAAACATATTTCCTAATTTTTATTATTTGTACATATCTTTTTGAAAAGCATATGCTTGTGCCCACATGTGCTCCTACTGCACTTATGAGAAGGTATATCTCCAGAAAGAAAAGTCAGAACTGAGCATTTTTAAAAGTATCACACAATAGTAAACACTGTTGGATTTGTCCTTCTATGAATGCAAATAAATTATCAGCTATGCATTTCAAGTTTCATATTTAGACAGAGAAGCCATGGAACTCTTTACTTACTGCAACAAAAAGGGGTACAGAAAAATGGCACTTTTTTCCCCAGGATGCCAAGGCCAGAAGGAAGCTCAGGCTGGACTGCTCTTCTCCCTACCCATCCCACTAAAACTTGCATGATGGAGTGACTGTGTCAGACGTAATTCTGATCCTGCTAGCAAGGAATATTCTCATTTATAATCTAAAACCAAACAATTTCTTCAGTTGACTAATGATGTGATAATCACAAATGTTTTCCAGCCTACTCATAGTAGACAGTTATTACTTAAAATTTTTACATTAATCAGGTCATGCTCTTAGTACAGAACTTCATTAGACATGAAAAAGAGACAAAAACTTACGTCCCAAACCAAACTTCTGCAACTTACAGACTTTCCCTAACAAATGATTAGAGTGGAAATATAGTGAATATGGAAATGCAGTTTCACAGTTTCATGGTTAAGAAACAATCATTTACATAAGGAAACACATCTGTGCCTCTACTATCCTAAGCTAACAAAATGAGTTTGCAGAGAAGAGACTTTGAAACCAAGATTACGCTGAAAGTAGAGACATCCCTGTGTACTTTAATTCATTAGTTACATGCCCACAGCAGCAAATTAAACATGTAATACCTCTCTAAGTTCCTTGCTTCTTAGACACTAATCTATTATTGGAAACATGACAGGGTGAAAATACCCTTAGAGTTTCTAACAGCTTACCTCTTGTAATGCAGACTTGTTTTTTACTGTTATCTTAAAATATTTAAATCCTTTTCAGGCCTGTTACAAACACTTCCAAATGCCAAGTGCTACAACACAACTTTTATTAGTATATGTGGTACGTCATTGCACTATCTAAATAGTCATCAAAGAGGAAAAAAAGAAAGAGGAGGAGACATACAGAGAAAAAAAGTACTCTATGTTTAGTCTAAAACGCAGATTACACCACACCTCTGCATTCTAGCAAATTTAATATATTGTGAAGGTCACATTGGTATTTTCTGTTGCCTTGCAATAAATGAATACTGCACCTTAAAGATCAGCCTTAAAAATAATGGATTGACAGTAGTCCTACAAGTCTGGCTTGGCACTATAAAACAATAATGAACAATATATTTCTACAAATATTGTTTCATGCATATCTGAACTTATTTAAATTCAAAACTTTATATGGGTACAAAAGTAATCTCCAAACCGTGAAGAACTCTCCTGCTTTTCTCCTACTGATGATTTTAGTCTGATACTTTCCATAGCATAATGTAGGGAGTCCAGATCACTGCAAGCAGAGAAGTCCAAGCAGAGAAGTCTATCAATCAACTTTGGTGCACAAGCCATTTAGGACAGACCTGTATTTGAGTTTATAAATCTGGCTGGTTAGCTTGGATCTCATCAATTAAGGGAATGGTTCTCCCTGGTAATATACACACAAATAAATTTCACTGCTTTCAGCATTGTTTTCTACAGCTTGAGATGGACTAATGCCTATCTATCATAAAAATACCTTATTTTGAGGAAGCAATGGTGAACCTTTTCATCTGTTTTCCAGTTCTGCTTTCTTATTCTTGTCAATATTCTGTTGGTTTGAGTAGAATGCAGGAAGTATAAACAGAAGAAAAAACAATGTTAAACAAAGACACAGCCTGCAGCTCAGGGAATCCATTTGCTCTGATTCCTTGTGGCCATTCTCATGTGCCTCCAAGGTAGCAAGCAAGAAGAAAATCTCTCTGTAGGAGGAGAGACCTAAGAGATGACTAGAAAATTAGAGGGTGAAGGAATTCTTTAATGTGTACAAATGTCATTTAAAGTTCTTGTCTTCAGGTTACACTACAGGAAAAGTAGAATCAAGCAATTTAATAGAGACTGATAGCATCACAATGGCATTGCATCACTTCTTTCAAGTAACACTGTGAGACACAACATGCTGTGTGGTTTACACACAGGTTTTCTAGTTTGCTGCTTGGCTTGTTCTGGTTGCTTTGTTATCCATTGTTTGGATCTGGTTTGTTATATTACATGGATCCTGGCAACATCACTGGCAGAGTCCCTGGTTTCTCTGAGTGTAATCGAACATGTCCTGAGAGACAGGTTGTCAGAGGTATGTATTTTAAAGACCTTTCTTAAGCACTGGCATGTATATTTGGACTTCTTCTAATGAAAATATAAGAAAAAGTTAATATGAAAAAAAAGAAGCTGAAATTACAAAAAGTGCAGAAAGGTTTGGCATGTTCTGCTTAAGATGGTGAAATTTATTACTTGCAAACTACTTCAATTCAATGAGTGTGTGATCTAAATTATAATAATCTGAAATACAGTATTATCAACAAAACCAAGGTTAATAAAATATTAAAGAAAAAAACAAAATGCATCATCAGCAAACTTTTTAGTTGGAAGGGAAGGAAGTTGGGAGGTCAAAAAACTATGGCCCAGTTGATTGGCAATGTGACCTTCAGCCGCCAATAATGCACTTTGGTTTCCCACTAGTAACCTCAATTTCAATCAATGCGTATTATAAATGCACACAAACAGAATAACAGTAATGATTTGAACCAAGTTTGCTTAAATTGTTACTATCTTCGCCATTTGTATAGAAAATCTATATTATTGTCCCAACAATGTCAAACATTAAAGAGTCATTATTGTTCTATTTTTACACAGACCTACAACAGTTTTTTCAATAGCACATACAGATGAATAATTTTTGTATGTTCTGTATCCACTTAGGTTATTATAGCCAAAATCTACTAATGGAAATATTTCCTTCATTGTCATTAGTTTTTTGCAGGTGAGAAACACCAAGCACATAATTAATTGACATAGCATTTTGCATTCTCATAAATCCTATGTATTCCTGAACATGCTAGTGCCTCATACATTAAATGGCAGGTTAATTATCTTTTGCTGCCATATTTCCCTGTGGTATATTATGCTGTTGTTAACAGTGATGTGATTAGAGAGGCATACAATAGTAGACCCTAACTACACAGTGCTGGCTTCAAACACATATCTTTAAGTTCTCATTTACAAAAAAATCCAAACAAAAACCTGTTTCATTTCCTCCAATATATTCCTTTGAGCCTTTGAGTACTTCTTATGAATGAAAACTTATTAAAAAAATGGATTGGACAAAACTGTGGCATTTGCACATTAACTATTTGAACAAAGCTCCAATGGGAGGAAAAATGAAGAAATTTTAAGTAATTCTAAAGATCACTTCTCCTGCAACTCAGACATCAGATCTGAAAGGATGCCTCCTCCACAATGCCACTTCCTTTGTCCTCTGCACTAATCATGTCAAGTCCTTTGCAGCAAAACTAGACCCTACAATAGGGCAGAGGGGGAAAATTGACATGGACAAATTAATTTCCATGGGAAAACTCCTGAAATCAATTTTGTCACCTTTTTTATATAGAAACTAGAATTCTTCTTTCTTTGAGAGAAAACATAATATTTCAACTTGGAAATAGTGGGGTACCTGAAACTTTTAAAAATCAATTGTCTTGTGTCTGCGCTGTCCTCACATTATCAGCCTCTTGTGCAAAATTCAGTCAGTTGTACTAGTCCTATGCTAGAGTTTGTGACCATGTCACAGATGGAGTGATGCACTTCATTCGTAAGAGAGAAGTAGCAATATGCTTATTGATATAAAACAGCAATGTAACAAAGTTTTTCACTTGATATTTACTGCATAGAGGACAGGGTCAGACAAAACTGTCAGAGAGACCTTCCCATTGAGTCATGAGGTTCAGAATGGAACTCCTTGCTTTCTAAACTCCTTCTCAGAGGGGAGTTTAGGTGTGACTGGATCCAGACTTAGTCCCAGACTTGGCCAATGGTTTATGTCTAATATGTGCAATCAATCCTTTACATCGCTTAGCTAAGATTTCAAAGCTTAGCATGCTACTAATCAGTTACCAAGAATCTGTTGCAGCAAGGAATCTCTCAACCTCAAGAAGTAACCTTGAGAGGCATCCCTACTCAAGGGGAGATCCTGATGTGCAGCCCGCTCCTGTGCAGGAGAGCTCAACGGGCCCTAGGCTGTCCACTATTTATGGAGTAAAGTAATGGACTCATAGTCATATTTACATACCGACCACAGGTGTTAGTTTCTTCCAGATTTGGCTTGAGTCAGATATTGACCAGCACTGTGATCAGGTGGGTGCATTGCTCAAATTAGCCTTTGTCTATTGTGGTGTGGTCTGTCTCTCCCGAATCCACTTTGAGCCGGATGCAGCCACCATGACCAGACACATACACTATGACCACCACTGCTGGTTATCACTTGAGCAGAGTTATGGGAAATAAAGGTCAGGTTGTGGGGGTGGGGAGCACACTGTCACAGGCCATGTTCCCTATTAGAGATTATGAGCCAAATTTTCAGTAAACAATGGTGATTGTACTACAAGATATCCTATTCATGGTCCATAATAAGAGATACAGTGTCCACCTGGGGCCTGGCCATGAGGTGAGATGAACAAGACATTAGAGATATAAAAATCCCCTGAGGCACCATCACAATAACCTTCTTGAAATTTTTCAGATTTTAAACATCCTACTTCACCTTGGGGAAAAAAAAGAAAAAAGAAAAAAAGAAAAAAAAGCTGGTTTATTGACAGAAAGAAATTATTTGTGACGTGTGAAAAACGTCATTTTCCATTGGGGAAAAAAAAAAAAAAGAAAGAAAAAAAGAAGAAAACCCCTTCAAGCTTCCTGGAAGCCTGAAAATGCAATTCATTTGTTTTATCAGGAAGCCAGAGGTCAGACTGCCACAAGAATCAAACATTTTCTTCAGGTATCCTTGGGAACAGAAGGTGGCTACAGCAGATGTGCTCACCTCTCCAAAAGTGACAGTATTGGAAGGAGAGCGATTGGGAAACAGGCTGCCTTGAATCCTTCAAGGTAACAAAAGGGAATAAAAGGAAAGGGATTAGAAATCAGATTAGTTAATTAGTGATGTTTTCACTACATGGAAATGAAGCTGGTTCTGTCAGACAAAGGAAAGATAGTTTCACAGAGCAACAACATTTGATTTCATTACATGTTTGTATTTTCAAGTGTTTGTAAGATGAAGTCTGAAAGTTTATGACTGTGTGCTGAAAACCACACAGATAAAATTTAGCATTGAACTTTCCTGATTTTGGTTATTTTCTTCACATCTCAGTGAGAGAATCTATGGAAGCATATTCCTGTGCAAGATGGTCATTGAAATGTAAGTTTGTTCTGTGATACTTCGCAAGCATAGTATTTATACCCCAAGCAGGTTTTATACAAGGAATTGCTTCTAAAAGGAATTTCAGAAAAACTCTGCTGTAATAAAAGGTACAAATGTATGTGTGTGAAATACTGCTCTCATCTGAATAAACTTTGACCTATTCCGGTTGCAGGGATCCTGTTACCCCCTCATGGCTGCCCTCCCCCTAACAGTGGGAACAGGGAGATGATTCTTCTGCTGCAGACTTTATACTTCACTGGCTCTCACCTGCTTCTCAGAAAAACTAACAAAGAAATTAATATTTTGTGGAAGAAGACAGATTTGAAGAAAAAAATCAGGGCCAAAATAAAATCACACTGAAATCATTTATGTCTTTTTAAATTGTCATTTAATTTAATGTTCTAAAATAAGGACTTAATTAAAATGCTCATTCAAAAAGAGAATTATATGGAAAATTTTATTTCATTCCCAAATCTTTTGTTTAAAAAAATGAAATTGCCTGTGGAAAATTCTGCAACAAATCCTAACTGATTTTTTTATGGAAACAAAATTTCATTATTCTACTAAATCTAATATTTGCTACAAGTTACCATGGTAGCAAAGCAGTAATCAGTGCTAGTGTAGGGTTAGACCAATGTTATTCTGTATGATTAGATCTGTTTCAAAGCAGCTAGACAGTATCCATACTAATGCTCTTTAAGTACTAAGCACTTTACTTCTGTCTAAAAATAACTTACAGATTTTTAATTCCAGGAGACAGAGCCCGCTGGAGCAACAACAGTGTCTTCATTTATATTATAGAGGAGGTAAACATATGATCAAGTGAGTCAGATGAACTGAGAAGAAGAATCAAAGGCACAGTGATGCAGGGAAATGTCTCAAATCAATCCCAGCAGTAACAGTTTGTTTTAATTCATTTGAGAGAACACAGGCCACAGCCTGAAAATCGGGCCTGCAGATTTGCTCCTCGGACAAGGGTGTTAACTGCCTGTGGGCAAATTACAGCCCCCAGAGCACTCCCTCCACCTTCTGCCAAAGCTCTTCATCAGGAGGGAGCACCACCACTCCTGATCAGAGGCAAGAGCTCTCCCCCCCCCCCACCACCACCACCTCATGATGAAGAGCCCTGTGTGGCAGCCCTCCACTGTTCCAATTGCCCCACAAGTCCCTCCTCTCTTCCTGTCACGTGGTCTTTTATGATTGGCTGACAGGACCCACCCGGCCCCTAGTTTACCAGGAAGTACATCAGGCCAGGAAGTCCCTTCCCTCTACATGGGGGACCGCCATGTTACTTTAGTTGCCATTTTATGGCAGGGAAGCTGCCATTTTTTCTAAGCTGCCAGCTGATTACACAGCAGTATGAAACACAGGAGGCATGGCTTTAGTGAAAATAGTGGCTACTGGCCATAAAATGGTGGCTGAAACAACAGGACGGAGCTTGTGTATTGGAGTGGAGGCACTTCTTGCTCTGACCACCTTCTGGGATAAACAAGAAGGGGGGGGAGTGACTGGTCCTGCCAGCCAATCACAGGGCTGCCTGAGAACATGTGAGACCATGTGATCAGAGGAGGGGTGTGACTTCCTGGGCCAATGGTAGACATGGCTGCCTGTGGGGGCAGGGGAACGATGACGACTTCTGCCAGAAGAAGCTGAGGGTTGGGCAGCCCTCACTTGTGAACTTGAGTGGGGGTCGTCCCTATGCTACTTGTGCATTTAAGACTGGTTATTGTAAGAAAGTAGTTTATGAAACTCCTCTCCATTTTAAAGAGGTAAGATGATTTTCCAGCAACATTTGGTTAAGATTTTTTAATTTTTTTTTTTTTGCTAGTTATAGGCAAAAGTGTTCCAAAGACAGGAAAGCTGTCTGTGGTGGGAAAGCTTAATATAGTAAACTCAGTGCAGCACATCAAGTTACTGTTTTGCTGTTTCTGTTGTTTTTGTTTGGTTTTTTTTAAGGCAGACATTTATTACTGTGCCTGATGTAGCCAACAGCATGCTAAGCTTGAAAAACACTCAGAAAAATATCATTATAATGAAAAAAAATAAGACATAGAGGTAGAAATAAACAATTGTTTTAAGACTGCTTGTTTGACCTTCCTCCAAAAGGGCAGCTTTAGTGCCACTAAGTCATCTTCTGATTTTCTCTGTTCTGAGCAGTCATATCTGGGTCCTATGAATTGGTTGAGTGACTTTCTGGTTTAGCTTTATTTCAGGCACCAAGACAGTGATGTGGAGCACAGGTACCTGCATGTTTTCTGAAACTCTAATATTCAGTATAACAGTGTGGCCCACAGTTAGTCAGAAATCAGCTCTCATTGACCATGAGTTCACATCAATGGTAATATTGGTGCTAGGAAGGAGGCAGAAGCATGGAGGAGGGAGAGAAATAATAGAGGAAAGAGATAAGACCGTACTTATTTGGCCTTACCTTGGCTTAGACTGCTGTTGTTTTAATGTTTTAATGTACTTCAGGTACCATTTCTTTCAGGTCATCACAGGTTGTCTTTGCTGCTGTTTCACTTCCTGGCTGACTACATTCACACATCAGCACCCACTTCTCAACCTTATCGGTACTTTACCTGTTATTGCAAATGTTGCCAAAATTCCTTCTTAAGCTCTAAAACTCAGGAGTATTTTGCTTGAAGTTTGCTGCTTCTATTTCAGACTTGAAGAACACTTGTGTGTCCAAAACATTGTCTGTTTTCTTTCCAACTATATTACTTAGTCTATAAAAGGTATCACTTAC
Source organism: Elanus axillaris (assembly GCA_026212715.1). Classification (NCBI taxonomy): domain Eukaryota; kingdom Metazoa; phylum Chordata; class Aves; order Accipitriformes; family Accipitridae; genus Elanus; species Elanus axillaris. The sequence goes on along the minus strand of JANZLQ010000078.1, from coordinate 32,401,391 downwards.
AAGACTTGTCTTGCTTTAAAAAAATCTGTGTGCTCCCCTGTAAGTTAAAATTAGGAGCAATGTTCCTTCCTGTGGCGATACACAACATAATGGAAATTAATAGTTTACTGATTGTTGACAAATGGTGCTAAAAATATTTGCTTAGTTGCAGTCTTTGATGCACCTGCAATTAGTTTAAAATCATCAATGATCAAAAAGTAGGGGTTGATATGTATTTATAGTATGTATGAGATACTTGTAGACATTATAAAAGCCTTTTGCTACCCAATTGAATATTTTTTTTCTGAACACAGACACTCAAAGCCACAAGTGCTGTTTAGACGATAGAGGTGGGATGAGCTGCAGATTGACTGAATTCTCTGCAGTGCTGCAAAAAGCTACTGCCTACAGAATGAGTGGGCAAAAATATGCTAAAGCAAGGAGAGAAAATGTAGTTGTGAAACTGAATGGCATAAACAATACTTGTCTGGCTCATCCACATATCCCTGCATGGATTCAGAAGTGAGGAAGAGCTTGTCAGGTGCTATGGGGAACATGCACAGCCTAGTTAAGGTTTGGACATAACTGCAGTCAGAATGGGTGGTCTTCCTTACCTCTGGGCCCCCACAGTCTCCAGTGTCTACCTTGGTGTATCAGGCTGCAAGCTGCTCTGTTTTGTCCTTTTCTGGCATTAGCAAGAAGCACTCTCATGAGGGAACAGTTTGGATATCCTCATATTTTGCCTAGACTTCTGTTCTTGGAAGCAACCTCACCCTTAGGTTTATAATTCTCTACTAACAAAAAAATTACTCTACTTAAAGGAAACTTCAAAATGATAACTAATGTGATTGCTATTGATGAAGCAGTAATACTCTTTTCTGCTTCACAAAATGCATGCATTAATTCATCTCTGGCTCCAAGAACTGCACTGCTAAAAAATTTAGCTGAAGTTTTATTGAGAGGTTTTTATGACTGACAAAATGTATATTTCATATAGTCAGGATGTTTCTGTCACAAATCCTGAATGTTTTACTGTCAATATTCAATCTTTCAGAAAAATTAGCTCCATAAAAGCAGTCATAAAACAATAGTAAAAGGAATTTGTCTTTACACAGAAATATATATCTTGAAACAAATAGTTTTAAGCAAGGGAGAGGAGATTTACAAAACCATTGGTTCACTCACCAGAAGATTTCTTCTTTTTAATTATATCTGTCAGACTCAGTCTAAGAATATGAGAATTCAATTTGCTTAAATATGAATTTTGTAAGTATGAAAAGGATTAAGAAAAAATAAAGACATTTCATTCTGTCTAAAATGAGATTGTTTTTCAGCTGATAATCTTGGTGACTAATGAACTGAACAACTACATTTTGTTTCTTGGGGTTTTTTTTTACATACTAACAACTGTTAGTTGTCAGTTTGAGCCACTGCAAAATTACGTATGGCAGCTGTTCATTAAGAAGCTGATTAGTGCCAAAAACAATTTGCAAAACTTTTTAAAAAAATGTATTTCCATTTAAGGTACTATCTAGTGATGTTAAGATACATTGTCAAAGAGGTAGTTGTAGGCAGTATAGCACATTATAAACTATTCAGCTTCTCAGAATTGGTGGATGAAACAGTATAATGTTACACAGCAGCTCCTGGGGAAGTAAAACTCCACAGTTTTTTCAGATAGCACTACTCTATTACATACTACCTTCTATAGTGTCTTATACTTCTAGCAAAAGTAAGATATGTAAAATTAAAAAAAACATTATTGGCCTTGGTTAAGTCACAGAATCATAGAATGGTTTGGGTTGGAAGGGATGTTAAAGATCATCTAGTTCCAGCCTCCCTGCCATGGGCAGGGACACCTTCCACTAGACCAGGTTGCTCAAAGCCCCATCCAGCCTGGCCTTGAGCACTTCAAGTGTTCATGTGTTTTATAAGTCCATTTTATAAAAGATATATTTTGATGAAGAAAGCTTAATTGATCCATAAGCAAGTAAAATGGAGGTCTCTGTCACAGAAAGATCCGGATACTCCAGCCACCTATATGAGTACCAAGTTAAGTCTGTTGGAAGTATCTGGCCACCCAGCTGACAAACAACAATATTGACAGCTATTCAGCAAAAAATTTACCATCTCTAGTAACAGGAATCTTCAGTTTGCACTACACCATGTTCAATTTGTATTCAATGATCTGCATTATGGTCACTGTCATCAAGGAAAAATATCTAACTGATCATGAATCAGGAGTTGCTTGTGGTACTTGCACTGGCAGTTAGGACTCAACATAATATGTAGCTTGAGTCAGGGAATCACATTTCCAAAATAAGTATACTTTTTCTACTTCTGCCTACCCAAGGAAAAATCTCTAAAACACATAATAGCAGTATTTTATCTAAGACACGTAGTAGAAGTATTTTATCTTAAAAAAAAAAAAAGCTGAAGTTGTGTCTCAAACAAATATTGTTTTCTCTTTTGATATATTTTGCATTCTGAAGGGAGCTTAAATAATGTTAGCTATATAGTTCCCTTTTCTTCACATATGCACATATTTAATTTCAACACTGCTTGCAAAATTGCATTTTCAACTTCTGGTTCTGTGCAAGGATCATGATCCCTTCTCTATGCTATCTTTCTAGCCCTGTGAATTTTAAATTTTCTGTTCACACTGGTAGAACAGCAATGGGATTATTCTAACATGCCCTTTTGTATTTCCCTTTCTTCCTTCTTACTAACAAAACAATAGTTTACAAGCACATATTTTTGAGAAGTCAGAGCTATTGATTTTAATTCCTTCAGTGAAAGGTGAGATGTGAGTGTAGAAGAGCTCAGGGCTGTACATGTTTAAAGAACAAAGAATGCTCTCTCATACCCGAGTGAAAAAATCATTCCTGTTCTAGACTCTGGTGCACAATAAAGTAAAATTTGAAGCTCTGAAAAAGTCACTACCATCTGTTTGTAAGGTAGTACTGAATACGATTCCTGCTGCTCTGTTTGCTATTTGTTCATGAATTGGAGGCAGCTCTGCAGTGATGTCTAAGTTGTGATTTCTGTATCCTGTTGGATTCTCTGCTGTGGTGGGAACAGACAATGCTGGAAACTGTCAGTTGCAAATGTATGTGTCATGAGTAAAAACTTGAAAGGAGAATTTCTTATGAAAACAGGGTTGTTTGCTTTTTCTTGTGCTGGTGAGTGGAAACAGTTGACTTTATGACCCCTTTAAGATGGTTGACAATTGAATAGGAAAACCTGCCAAGTCCTTGTGAAAACAATGTCTTTCTAGGCACCCTTTTAAAAATTCTGTCACCAACCACAAATAAAAGCAGAGCAGACTGACAGAATTACTGGGTGTGCCCACATACTCACTGTACCCTGTGTGTCCTCTGAGCATCAACCAGAAAACTGAGAGCAACTTCCTTTCCCCATTGCAACTACTGTTGTAACATTGTAGCAAAAATGTAGCAACTCTCAATGCCTGACCTTGTTTGAAAGTGAAAACTGATTTCACTCATTCACACACTAATACCCCAATGCCCTCACCAACATGGAGATGTATGTGTCCTCAAGGTCTGTCCAGATTTCAGTCAGTGGGATGTGTGCCCCAGTGTTGTGGGCAGATTCCTCAGGAGACACAGAAGACACAGAACTCCAGCTAACTGGACCTCATTGTGCCCTCTGATCTCATCTTTGGTTGGGGACCATGTGATTGCTGTTTTTGATATGCCTTTCCTGTACACTTTAGAAGCTGACAGCAATCATTCTTTCCATCCTGCCCCTCCTCTGTGGGTCACTAGGATTTATTCATTACTCTCTGCCTCCTGATCTGGGTGTCCAGAAATGCTGCATGTAATTGTACATGGATCCTGATAACTTTGATCTAGGTGCAGTTTACACATGCCATTCTTACAGGTCTTCTTGAGGAACTTCTCTGTCCTTTTCCCACTGCACGTTCCAACTTATTCTCCATCCCTGCAAACCTTCATGTTTCTATTACAGTTTTCTACATCACTACCGTTACTGGTCCACTACACTGGAATCAGACAGTGGTCCTCTCACTGCTGCAAAACTAAGAAGGGGAAGGAAAGGAGGAGAGAAACCTGTAGAAGTTGGTTTGGAGTCTTCAAATGTATCTATTCTAAACCCAATGAAGAACTTAATCCAAACAAACCCTGAGTTAAGTTGTAGCACCCATTAATAAAGTCCATCTCTGTTTTCAAAATATTCATTCTCCAAATTTTCTTTACAAATACTGTGGTTGAATCCCTGCCCTCTGCGACTTACTGACAATTGAAGTCCTAGCTGAGTACTTGGGAAATAAGATTTTGATAGGCATCCTATGTGTCCTTGGTCAAATTGCTTATGACCAATTTCTTTTATATGTTTATACACCAAGCAGCAAATAATACCCATTACTTTTCCCTAAGAAATATTTCCAAAATTTTGGGCCTTAATTTTGTTCTTCCAAACTTTGCAATAAATGAAATGGGAATAGAAGAAAGTGTTTACTTAGTGAAGGTAATTTGAAGACAAATTCAGGCAGGAGAGGAGTATTCATATACTGTAAGTGACTAAGAAATACCAGTGATTTGCTTAAATCTGACAGATATACTTAGGTAGACTTATCAAATGTGACCTACTGGAAGTATTTCCTTTATCTGTTAAAAATTCAACAGATGATCTCTGCTGTTCTCATTCTGTTTTTCTATTTCTTTATAAGATATAATGGTTAAGTGAAATACAGGTCAAAACCCATCATGAAGATCAGCTAATTAAGATTTGCATTTTACTTTTGTTGCTTTAGCATGTTGACTTGATTCAGTTAAATATGCTGGACATTTTCTCAATGCATTAAAAATAACTTATTTTATCATTAATAACTTCAATAAAGTAAATTCTATTCTTGTAAGGTAATTTATAGTCATCTAATTTGTGTCATTTAAAGAACACACTTGTAAACGATTAATCTTGTTAATTTACTTTATTTTTTGTGAAATCAGTATAACAATTCTTCCATTCATGCCGTGACTTCCATAAGCAGCTCCAAACTATGTTCACTGAAGGAATTGCACTCCATATACCTTAACTTCCTCGGCTGTGCATCTTGATAATGAGTGTGTGCAGGGAAAAGTGGTGTACCATACATTCTCAGGCAAGAATCTTTAGAGTACATAAATAATAAACCTAATTTTTTCCATCAATCCAAAACAGTGAATTTCTAAAGCAGTGTACGAGGGCCTGGTTCTAAATTAGTAGTAAAATGATGACAGGTAAAATATATGTTCATTGCTGAGTGGATAAGAACAGCTATTGACAAATGATATCAAGGCCAAAGTATTTATTGGTTTTTTTGTGTCAGCACTAGCCAAAGAAGATCTCCCCCAGATATTTGTCTAATATAATTAAGATCAGTAGAAACAAGATAAAATCCCAGTCAAGTATAGGAAAAAGGAAGGCACATTTAATTTCTTCCAGATTGTTACATTGGTTTGATTTTTCATCCAGAAACTAGAAATTTTTGTGGTTTACATGAGGTTCTGTGGAGATATATTCCCTTCTGTTCCTGACCGTATAATATGGCCATTATTTCTGAGCATACATGTACATGTGCACACATGGACCCCATGAAGTTTTTCCTCGAAGGACAAAGTGAAGCTCAGGAGGCCTTGGGAGTTTGAACTCTCAGAAAGAGGAGAACTTAGAAAGTGAGAGCTTCTGTTTCTTGAGTGTATGCTATCCATGCTGTCAATGCTAGCTGTAGCTGACATGAATATAATTTGTACATTTTTTTATATAAATCCTTCATATAATGGCAAGTACCATCAAGCTTTGCAACAAAAATAATGAGGTGTTATAATTTTTTTTTAAAAGGAAAAAAAAAGGCAGTCTTCATTTAAGTGATAGTTGTGAAGATACAGTTGTGCTTCTTGTTTCGTGTTATCTATGTTTAGGTGATTCCCCATTCAGTATCTGTATCTGGAGCAGCTTTCACTTTTTTTGAGAAACCTAGGGCCCAACTCTTTAATTCACTTTGGTGATCTCACACATAATGCAAAGATATTGCCCTCCATAGCTTAGAGCTACCTCAGAGGGAAGTAAAGACCAGTCTGACTCTAGTGTCTAAAATGCTTAATACCTGTTAATTTCATTGGCAGTTTGGTACTTAAATGCCTTTAAAACTCTGCTTTGTTTTTACTAGGTTAAAAAAGTCTGACTGAATTTTGTTTTCTCTCTATAACCTTACATTATATTATTTCAGTTTTACATCCAGTGTCAATTTTATACCACTAGTGAAAGTTTTAAGACTTTCTATAGGTTAGGTTATATACCTTTCAATACAGCCAACAGACTACAGCACTTAAAGCCTTAAAGGCAGTGACTGTCAGTTTTATAATCTCTCAGGTTACACAGTCCATACTGCCACTGCTTGTAAGCTACCAAGCTTTTTTTAAGATAATGTGCATATGTTAAATTAATCACTTTCATTGTAAGCACATTTAAAATAGTTCCAAGCTTAATGTCTATATGTGGGAATAGTTATTTGAAGCATCAACCAAAGTTCTACTGTTGTTTTTTAAATAGCTTCACAAACTGAAGGAAACATTTCAAAAAGAAGGCCATAATGTTTCTCTATTCTTGCTTCAGGCACATAAATGTTATTTCCTCTGCAATGTCATATATTGACCATCTGAAACTTGATAAATCAGAAGATAGATTGCAGTGGAGCTCTATGTATTTAAGTATCAAGCTGATCCATAACTTTCACACCAACCAAAAGCCATTTCTTGTCAGTGCTGTCCAGAATATATCCTGACAGTTCAGTGGGAGTTTCAGTGCCATTTATTTTCAAATCAATACTCAATTACTAAGAGGAAGATTCACTCCCTTGCCCATTTTCAAGATGAAATTATGGACTAGAGCAATAACACTTAGTCAAGGCAAGCCACTGTCCATTAACTCATGATGCTACCAAAAAGCCATCCAGACACTTTATTAAAGCTCAGTCTTTTTTCAGCTTTTAATTAATCATTGTGAAAAAGGCCTTTCACATTGTGACTGATGACCAGAGAAAACAATTTTCTCCTAACTGCCTTTTAATTTCAACTCTGGGAGTGCTCATTGACTGAATCTCACAACAACCCATCAATGCTAGTTTTTAATGTGTTTTCTCCTTTGTTATTGAGAAGAATGGAGTGGCAATGAGGCTTTGTGCTCCTCTTCATAACTCAAGTAATTGATTCAGTAAATGCTGCACATTTGCTAGTGGATAAAAAGTGCTGTCAATGTAGATAGTAGGTACTATATAAATTACTCCATTAACAGGAAATAAAGCTATTTACAATTTTTAAAGTGTAAAGTGTAAGTGGCTTTAAAAAAAAAAGAAAGGAGTACTACTTCTTACATGTCTATACAGGCTTTTTCTTAGCTGTAAATGCTGGTAATAGGATACAAAGGATCAGAAAAAGGTTAGCAGACTAAGGCTGCAGTAGTATGCCTATGTGAGTAGCCTGTTGCAAACTACTCTTCTTGAAGAACCTCAGCACTAAAAAGTAACTCTTGTGGAAAAACACAAAGTACTTTTCAACAGTGGTCATCTCATAGCATAAATCTTGTTTTATTTTTCTGTTCTTTTGGACACTGCAGGCTGAAAGGTGAAAGAGAGTTCACTAAGAAAAGAAAAATAGTTACAAGCAAAGAGATGCATCGTGTGTGTTTACAGAAGCATTCACTGAAACAAAGCATTCACTGAATCTACTTTGTGTCTTCCAGAACTAGAATGTTCCTCTACAGTTGACAGTGAAATCCAGGAAGTGCATACCTGCTAAAGCAGTGCTCTCATCAAAGAACGATGGATAGAGTATAATGCCACAAGTAGATATACCAACTGTGCATACTACTGCTGTCCTGAACCAATAAAAGATACTTTGAAGGAGTGCTATTTTTACATATTTATGTAGGATTTTTTATGTAAGCATATGTATTTGTACTCACTTGCAAATAAAACTTCACACTCTTTAGTCACTCAGTTTTAAAAATAGGTACTGAATCATGATAAGTGATAATATATTATTGTAATATAATAAAATATATTGCTTTTAATATGATAATATGATATAATAGATAAGTGCAGCAGCAGATATAACTGTTTTGAGACTCTAATTTAAAGATTAGGTAGCTTCATATCTTTGAACTTTCTTAAACTTTTTTGAAGGTATTTCTTCAGCAATACTTGTATGAAGCTAAGTCTATTGATTAAAGACCAATTGCACTGCAAAATATGAAACATGCTGAAATAAATATTCTCTCAAAACAATCCAGAATGGTGAACCCTGACATAGACAATGGTCTGTACATGAAAAAACGTAAACATATGACAATGTATGTCATACAGTCTGATCTAGAAAGGATTATCTATGGGCCTTCTCCAGCATATGACGTATGTTTTCTGGCATTGTGAAAGTGAAAGGAAAAGATAGGCATTTTATCAATGCACAGTAGAAAAATATCTGGAAATACAGAAAAGATTCACAGAACCTAAAACAAGGACAGTCTATTAAATGTGCCAGATTGAATTATTGTATACTATGAGATGTTTTCTTTTGCATAACTCTTTCATTGAGACCAGTAACTTCTGTTTGTCTTTGTATGCAAGATACAGAGAACCTGCTACCTTCCTTGAAGTTGATATCAAAGGCTAATTACACTCAGTGTTTGATTTTAGCTTTAATTTTTCTGACTACATTGAACTATTTGATGCTTCCTTTTTTACACACCATCACACTTTTTGCTCACAGTTACGCTGTTTGTTCACAAATTCTTACATCTTTTCCTGAATTACTTTTGAAGAAACAGATTAAGCAGGTATGGCCTGTCTATTTTCAAAAGCAGTGAGAAATAATATACTTAAATTTATCCTTACACTTTTTTAAAGCCCTGCTATGCATGGATTCTCTTACGAGTTTTTTCAGTTTTTAAAATCAATTTTAATTATCTCATAACTCTTAATTTGTACTGATTGTTAATAATTTCCTGCATTTTTACTTTTGACATATCCTCTTTTGCCTCTTGGTTTTACCATTGAAACAAATAAGCTTTTAATCAAAGTTATGTTCTTTCTGGATTATTAGATAGTCTTTTCTTTTTTTTTTTTTAGTTAAGTGTTTCTTCCAAGGCAGTCTCATTCAAAACTCTCAATTTGCCTAGGTTTGGGAAAATTAAATATTTTAAAATGTTAATATATATTATTGTACTCACATTTTGTTTGTCAATATTGAACATATTCAAGATGTAATCACTGGTCCTAGTTAATCAGTAATTTCAGATTACTGTACTTTTTTGTAAAGACTAACAATAGAATTAGCTATTAGTCAAGCAGTGATTTTTGCAGGAAATATATATATTTAGTAGAAACTTTTCGTGATGTTTTATTACTGGATGCTCTAAATTCCAGCACCATTTCTCCCAATTGCTTGTTCATCAAATTATCATGGATTTTCTTTCAAAGTCCCCCTTTTTTACAGTTTAATTCCATTGTATATAACAGACCTTCATCTGAGCATTGTTTTTCAGACCTACCCAGGCTGAAAGTATTAAATAAATGAACATTTTGTCCCCTCCATGTAGGAGAGTCACATGCCAGACTTTGATCATTAGAGTTCCCTTTTTTAGACCTTGAATATAATCTTCTGGCCACATAATTTTCTTCTTATTTATCAAAGAAAACAAAAACATTGCCATGCCCTTATGTTACCTGTGGAAGTATTTGGTATATTGTGTGTAGTCACATTTAATGTTCATTCTCCCGGTACGGCATAGAACTGAATGAGATCTTCCCAGATGTGGTTAGAAGCCACATAATTCAGATCTAGAATGAACCTATCATCAAGGAAAGGTCAACTTTTGTGATAGATAGTGGTGGAAGTCTCACACAGCTTGTGTGTGTAAGCAATGATGGATTCTGCTTCTGGTGAGATCACCAGTACCCTCTGTCTCAATGCTCTTAGTAACATCTGTGAGGAATTCATCTAAAGTTGTATTCACACAATTATGCCTAAGTTACCATGGCAATTCTCTAGAGCATCTCTGAAAAGGATAGCATCGCTGAAGTGAACTTGGACACCTTATTCTGAATTGTGAACTTTAGAGGTCAGAAGATCACCACCAGCCATTGTATTTAAAAAGCTTTCTCTGAACAGGAAAATCAACATTGCGTTCAGTACCAAGGAATGTTGGAGGCTAAAATATTTGGTCCAACTCTGTTAACAGAATCTTTACTGTTTGCTCTCTCCCCTACTTTACAGTTATCTAAAGTAAACAAAGTGCTCCAAAAGTGCTATTTTAGAGTCAAATTCGTTCAATAAAGTAGGCAAAACCAGAACCCCTGCATTGTATGACTGTTGACATATCGTCCAAAATTATTAGCTGTCAAAGTGAAGATTACATGTTCCCTTTCACTGTATCTTACTCTACAACAGTTATTGAAGTATCACTCTGTCAGTGCTATGTGCGATTTCACAGAATTACAGAATAGTTGGGGTTGGAGGGGATTTCTGGGGGTCATCCAGTCCAAACCCCTGCATAGAGCAGGGTCACCTAGAGCAGGTTGCTCAGGGCTATGTCTAATTTGTTTTTGAATGTCTCCAAGGATGGAGGCTCCGCAACCTTTCTGGGTAACCTGTTCTAAGGTTTGACCACACTTAGAGTAAGAAGCTTTTCTTATGTTTAGATGAATTTGTTGTCCACCAGGAACCCCAAGGTTTTTTCTGTAAAGTTGTTTTCCAGGCAGTCAGCCCACAGCCTTTCCTGGTGCACAGGGTTCTTCTTCCCCTGGTGAAGGACTTTTGAATTTCCCTTTGCTGAATTTCATGAGATTCCAATTACCCAATTCTACAGTTTGTAAATGTCCCTCTGAATGGCAGCACAACCATCTAGTGTATCAGCCACTCTTCCCACTTTGGTGTTGTCTGCAAACCAGTCAAGGGTGCACTCAGTTCCATCATTCAAGTGATTAATGAAGATGTTAAACAGTGTTGGCCCCCAGTACTGACCTTGGAGTATTCCACTAGTGCCTGGCAGCCAACTGGACTTCATGCCACTGATCGATGCTCTAGGCCCAGCAGTTCAGCCAGTTTTCACTTCACTGCCCACTTACCAAGTCTGCACTTTATTAGTTTGTCAATAAAGACATTATTGGAGATAGTGTTGAAAGCTCTGCTAAAGTCAAGATAAACAACATCCACTGCTCTCCCCTTACCCACCAAGCCAGTCATTATATTGAAAAAGCCTGCAAGGTTGTTCGGGTGTGATTTCCATTCTGTGAAATTATTCTGACTACTTCCAGTGACCACTTGTCCTTAATATATTTGGGAAGTAGAACCAAGATTGTTCACTCCACTACCTTCCCCAGTATCAAGATAGGCTGACCAGCCCATAGTTTCCCCAATCTTCCTTTTTGCTTTTCTTGAAAGTAGGCGTGACATTTGTTTTCTTAGAGTCTTCAGGAACCTTCCACAGTTGCAATGGCCTTTCAAAGAGAGTAAAAAATGGCCTTGCAGTGACATCAGCCTGCTCCTTCACTGCTTACTGTGGATAGTTTAGACTGATGATGAAGACTGTGAGCCCTTTCTCTCTTGCAAAATAGAGATAGCATATTACTGATGCTGTCTAGTTTTCACTATGTGTAAATGTATTTTAAATTATCCCATAGTTTCCACTGTGTTAATCTTAAAATAGCATAATGGAAAAATCTGTTCTATGGAAACTACAGAAGAGTGTAATATAACATATATTCAATGATTATACTGAATCATAGACTATGGTACTTATAGTGTGTCATAATTACTTGGGCTTGGAAAAAGGTTTTAAAATTCTTTCACATCAGAAAACATCAGAAAATTGAATTCAATTCAATTGCAGAAAGTCAGTTGTAACAAGACCTCGTTTGTGTCTTTTAGAGAAAACAGGAACTAAATGTGTTTGGGTTTTTTCAGAAACTTTTGAGCATTGCTTAGAGTTCACTTGAGTGTCACACTGCCTTGGAGATATCTAACAGTTCGATAGGCCAGGTTACATTGCCCACTTTTTTTGGCATTTGGCCTGGTGATAAGGCAGAGATTATTAGAGAGGTTAGATTTTGTTTAGATCTTCACTACCTGAGTTCTTGTCAGTGCAGTATCTGTTCTCATATGCAATGCCACCAGCCAGCCAACGCTGCTACCAGCAGACCAATCAGTGTTCTCTGCTGTTGGTCAGGGACAAAAGACTTAAGACAGAACTTGTATCAGTCAGCATAGCCACTATTTTATGGAGAGATTCTAAATGAAAAGACTAGCTTTAGCACATTGGAATTGAGAATGCTGAAATTATTTTAGATATTTTCAATTAGAGAATGAAAACCTACCCCGGGTCACCCTCATGTCAATTCTAAAGGATGTTTTTAAACAACTTTTCTATACAGATTTTCCATAAAAGACAGCTGCATTTGGAGTAGTGCACACTCCATATTCATCTTTAAAACATCATCCTTTTCCAAAGCTTGTTTAAACAATGATTTTGAGATTCAGCTAAAACAGTAGCACAGTGGATTGATTACTGATGACTGCGTACTGTAGACAATTAACTTTCAGATAGCTACATTTGAGAGGCATGCATACAGCAGATTCCTCTAACTAATAGAATAGAGGGACAGAGATATAGTATAGGACATACATCTTAAGGTCAAATGTAGAGGCAGAAGAAACTGATTTTAGGGCACCAGGGACTGGTAAATGAGTAAAAAAGGAGGCAAAATTATTGTCAGATATTCATTTCCATTTGAATCAGTATCTATTCCAACTTGTCCATGTCTTTTGAAGGAATCATCTAGTCCAAATCTGCTGTAAGGCTAGATTACCTTTATATCTGTCATTCCTGACAAATGTTTACCTCACCTGTTCTTAAAGGTCTCCAAGGAGGCAGACTCCTTAAAGTCCTCAGGCAATCTATTCCAGTCATTAACTATCCATTTTGTAAGATAGTTTTTCTTCATGTCTAAATCTGAATTTGGTTTGCTACAGTTTAAGTACCAGCAATACTTCTTGCTTTCTCTAGTGCGGACATAGGAAATAAATTAGTTTCAGCATTTTACATTTGCATATTTGAAGAGTATTATGAGAGATGGGATTCAGCACACTTTCATGTAGCCATCTACATGCGGATTCCCATGTGATGTATGTGTCAGCTCCCATTATAGCTATTTATGAAATAAAGGATGATTCCCTAGAGAATACAGAATGCTCCTGTGGGGTTGCCAGCTATGACAGCTCCTAACCTGCCTTCCTGGAACAGCAGCTGGAGGCCACGGGACATGTGGAAGCTTCTAAAATAGTCCTGGATTCCTGGGTTTGGGTCACTGGCTTATGCCCTTAACCTATACAACCAACAGTACAATAAACATAGAGCTGCATTGTTAAAGAGTAATGTTATTTAAACATAAGTAAATAAGAACTTCAGGGTAATGTTCTCTTAACATTTTGAAACCATCCAAACAGCTGATGTTATTTCTTTGTATCACGTGGAGAATTTTAGGATGAGCAACAAAGGACAGCTAATTCTTTAAGCTTAGCAAAGAAATCTTGCTGAGTTGTGAGGTAATCTTTCATTTCCCTCATCTATTTTTATTCTTCTACCCCTAAATCTGTCATAGAGATAGATTGAGTTTACCCATTCATATTAAGTAATTTCTATTTTTTCTATTCTATTTTTTTTCTATTTTTTTCTATCGATTAGATCTTTAAGAGGCTAGCATAGTTTGAGAAAATTGCTGCTCATGAATAATCATAGAATCACAGAATGGTTGAGGTTGGAAGGAGCATCTGGAGGTCATCTGGTCCAACCCTGCCACTTAACAGGACCATCTAGAGCCAGTTGACCAGGTCCATGTTCAGACAGCTTTTGAATATATCCAACAAGGAAGATATGTCACCGTGCTGCCATTTTAAACAAAATGATTGTCAATATATTGGTATATTTTTTGTTGTGTGAACCATCTTGAAAGAAGATAATAGTTTTAAAAAGGGAAACAATGGGAAGTGCACCCTGCTATAAAATGTAAAGCCCAATCAAACATAAAACTAGTAACTGTGGGACGTCTTCAGCATATGGAGTGTTCTATAATCTTTACAGTGAAATATAGGAAGTAACCCAAAATTGATATAGCAGTATGCAAAGATACTTTAAATTATACGGCAAGATACCTTGAAGCTAGCTTAAATGAATCATGCTTATTTTGCATTAAGAGAACTACTGAAAAGAGACATAATTTTTTCTGTATTTCCCTTTTTTCTTCATCATAGCCAAAGATTCTGTAATGGATCTTGCAAACAAAAAACTGTTACGGCGAAACTCCAGAACAGCTTTACTCTTTAGTGAGATTACTTTTGTATATATATTGTTAATTTCAGTAATATCTTGGTATTCTTAAGCTAAGTGCTTCTCTGTTAATTATTCAATGTGAAGACCTCTGCATAACTAAAACATGTTCCATATTGTGCAATTTACTGCACACATCTACAGAAACTTATGAACTTGAATCACAACGCTAAGCTTGGGAAAACAAATCACGTTAGTAACTTTAGGATTATGCAACATGAAATATATTGGTGTCATCCATGTAGAACTCTGAATATTAAAAAAAAAAGTATGAAATCTCAAGAATTGTGGAGAAAAAAAAAATCTTCTATAATGAAATTTAGAATTAATTTAGGGAAGGATTTTGTGGTACATTGTCTCTTTAGTTTAAAGTGGTGTAAAAACATATGTGAATGGTGAAATCCTAGATAAACTAGAAATGCTTCAAAAAGCATTGGTTTTATAAATTGCCTTAGTCAACTCTTGGATAGTTTTGAATATGTGTCAAAATTTGGTTATATATATGTCAGACATAATTTTGAAATAAATTGACATTTAGTGTAATTAGACTATCTTTCTAAATTCTTAGCAATGTTTGGTATATGATATATTGGGGTATTTAATAAAGATACATTATTTTTAAGTTTCTGTAGTGCCACATTGACATAAAGCCCACAAGATACTTTATAACAGATTAGAATAAAAGTTTGCCTTTACAGCAGATTTGTGAGAACATTTCAAATTCATGGAAATGACATGGCCTTTTGAAAATTCTCCCTTCCCATGGATCTTTCCCATGAATGCCAGTTATCACACATTTAGATCTACATTGCTGTCATTGTGAATTTACCATATTTATTTCATTTTCTAAGAATTTTTCTGCTTTCAGGACTCTATTGTATACTAAATCTGACTACATAGTAGCATTTTTGCATGTGCTCTTGCTAAGGAGCACATATCCAAAGAACAGTGAGAAACCTAACAGAGGTTATGGGTTGATTAAATTATTTAACAGGAAATAAATATTCTCTCAGCTTTAAGTCTCTTGTTACTTAAGCAATAAAATATTTACAAGCAAGATACTGCTACTTTAAACAGACTGTGTTGGAATCCTGCAGTAGATTAACAATAAAGTGCGAAGGATTCTGTGTTGAATAAATAAGGAAGACCATTTACTAAATAATTGCTTGATCCAGCCTATGCCCAGCACAAGATGCTTATTTACCTGAAGCTGCTTCCCCATAGACGCCCCAGAGTTGCGTTCAGGTGCTAATTTTAAACAATGGAATGTAAAGACAAGCTAATGAGAAGGATTTGGGTTGTGGATGTTTAGCTGGCAGGAGTACAGCATAGCAGAGGTCACTGGTAACCGGCTGAACTCTGCTGCTGAAAGGACAGAAATTAAGATAAACAGTGCTGATGCTACTGACTTAACTTGTTGGAAATAATGACATAGTTGAGGTCAGGATATTATTTTAAATATCAAACAGACTTTGGAATCTCTGTAAGGCACAAAGGTCAGGAAATGTAGAAAAATATATTCCATGTTCTTACTATTTTGCCATAAGATCTTGTAAAAATAATTCTGCAGAAAATCACCTTAAGCAGAGTGAACAAGGAAGCAAGATCTGCATGGTGACATCTTGTCCAAAAGTAAGCCACTTTTTTTTTTACTTTTAAGAAGCTTACTCTATTTACAAAGATTATATTAATTTAGGAAATATTACCAGTGCTGAAAATGTAAAAGACACCATTCTTAAATATTATAAATTGCCAAGTAAAATGAAACACAAGTGTTTCCTTTTCCCTTTTAGCTTTAAGATTATTCAATTTGCATTAAAATATTACCACTCAAAATCATGTATACATGTGAGGTTTTGATTTTGGTGGGATTAAGATTTCAAACAAAGGGAATCAATAAACTTCTTTCAACCGACACGGCAGGTAAACTGAGACAGATTTGGATAAGAAGCTCTATAGCATAAGACATGACCACAGCTTATTAATACAGGGAAAATAAGAAAAATGAAGCTTGTTTCTTCCTTTCCTTCCTTCCAGAGAAAGGAGGAAATGCAGGGACACTTTCAGCTTGGAGAGGATTATTTCAGCTTCTGGGTGTCCCTCTAACACCAGAGGCAGAAATGAATGCTCATGTGGGGCAGATTGCCAGCCCTTAGCTTAACCCACAGTAAATGGAAGAGTTTGAGCTAGTCAGTGTATGCAGCAATTGAATCAGTGTCACCACAGATTCATTGAGAGTAGATTTTAAGTTCATGTCCAATGAACTTTTTATGAGCATGATGCCAGCATGTAGAAATAATCAAATTTTCATCATCACCCCAAAATTAATCTCAATTTATTCAAAATCCAGGCTTGTGAAATGAGAATAGAGTTTTACTTCATTAATAACATCAAAGCAAATATGGACCAATATTGCAAATCTTATTTTAAAAGCGAGTGCTTTCTGTTAATCTGAATTACAAGAGAGAGACAGATAGAAAGCAAGAGTGAAGGAAAGAGAAAAAAAAGAAAGAAAAAAATCACAGTAAAGCAAAGCAGAGGCTGTCCATGGTCCCAAACAATATAAAAGCTTTTTCAAAATATATAGTCCTCCCCTTTTGGACTTGCCAGAAGGTACACAACAGTACTGCAGAAAGCATCCTCCATTTTTTTCATCATCTTCACAGAATTACCAGTATCCCCTTCCACCTCAGCAAGTGCCTACCAAAGGCGCTTATTTCTGTTGAGTTTGATGGGAGCAGAGAAATTTGCTGCAACTTGGTTTCAGCTGTTTTATTTAATTACTAGGTAAGTGTCTTGTGTTTCTCCTTCATTCTCACTAGAGTGAGAGTGAGGTGTCTGCTATCACTAATGCTATTTTGCCTGTGTTAATGCCATGATATTGCACTGATTAACCAGGGGGTCTGTTGCGCTGACTGTTATAAAACTAAGGAATAAAAAGTTGGTGCCTGCTCCAGAAAGTTGACTGAGAAGGGAATCATGGCTTGGTATGGGCCAGCTCTGCTTTTGACATGGCCGTAGGAGGGCACAGGGAAGTACCATGGATAGAAAGAAGGACTAACAGTTTTAAGGGACAATATCTAGAAACTGTGTGGTACCTCTGTTTGCAAGGATAGGGATGGGCAGTAGTAGTGAGATGCCTGAAAAGACTTTTCAATCCTCAGGTCTTCTTTACAATGAGCTACAACTGGGAGATCTTTTCCAAAGTTTCAGTTTTGACTGAAACTTTGAAACACAGTGTTTTGTGTTTCCAACAATGAATGGTCAACAATTAATGTGGGACTATTTTTTTTTCATGTATTAGCTTGTACAACAGGTTCTTGCGCTTCAATCATCTGCCATTTACATCCATTTCTCCTGACTGATAGGCCATGCACAGTTAATACACAGCTTGTTTATAATGAGATATTTTGGGGCAGGCAGCCAAATGTTTTTATATAAAGTATTTACCATCCAGAGATCAGGGTGATGAAGCATTCTCTGAAATGCTCAGAGGATGCTACTGCTGTTGGTTTAGGAGCTGTGCTTATAACCAAGAACTTTAATCTGCCACAGATCATTTGGAAAACTCAGTCTTGAAGTGATTAAAAAGAAAAGGAAAAAAAAGTAGGGGCAAGACTGTGCTCATTTTAATTCTAATAGTAATTACAGGGAGGGATCTGGTTTTATAGCAGCATCTGTCAGCCATGTCAAGAAAGAACAAGTCCAGGTAGGGAGGGACTACTGCTTCTAAAGCAGCGTTTGGGGAAAGCCATTGATAGCATAGCCCCCAAACTGCAAAGTAGTTGCATAAATACTATGTTAAATAGAATTAGAATTGTTTTTAAGGAAAAAGAGCTTTTGTAATGGCAAAAAATATCAAAATCCCGGACAAAGATACAAGATACTCAAAGAAAACTGCAGTGAAATTCAGGTACTTGGCCAATGGAGCCAAATCAAATGTAACTGTATAATGCTAACTGAATGCTTTGGTCAAAACGTTTCCAGGATTTAGACCAACCAGTCACTCCTCAAAACTGTCATTTCTTCCACAGTTTGTGGACATAAATATTTTTAAATACTCAATGAATTTTAAAATATATTTTCAAAACAAGGGTTTTTTTATTTTACAATTACATTTTTTTAGGAAAAAAAGGATTATTAAAAAACATAAGCATTTGCAAAAGTTAAAAAAAACCCCTTCATTTGAAATCATATTAAATGCTTTTGAAAATTTTCAAGAAATATTTTCAGATCCACTTAAAAATATACTGCTTCCTGTAGTTTAGTTTTTTAAAATTGCTATGACACTGAAAAATCAACTACTCAAAAAGCAACTATTTGCACTCTAAAAATAAGAAACTGATTAGAGAAACATGACTTTTAAAACCAGCTGCCTGATCATTTTGATTGGCACAACAAGAAACCAGTTCAAGCTCTGGTTTCAGCCACAAGAATAAGGGAAGGTCAGTTAACTAAGAATAATAAGACAAAATTTAACTGATTCTTAATACATGAGGAAATTTAAATATAGGCAAATCAATGGATACATTAATAGAACAACACATAAGGAAGTTTTTTAAGAAGGCGGCATGGTGACAAATGGCTTCATGTTTTTGTATTTGTGTTTGGAAAACAACATATCAACAATAATCCAGTAGAGGATTTTATTTTAACTGTATGGCTGAGGAAAAGGGTGACACAAGGTTTGTAATGTTTTCTGCTCAAATGCTTGTTTTTCCCATCTTTATCAAATGGTCTAATAAAAGGTTACTTTCATATAAATCTTACATCCAAGGGACATACTGTCTGTGGATATCAAAGGCGATAAAGTCAGAAAGCATAAAATCATGATACACGGAAAACAAAAAAAAAAATTGTAAATGTTCCAAGAAAAAAGTCTGTGCTGTTGTTGGCCATATTTTTATGTAGCTGTGATGGGTTGACCATGGCTGGACGCCAGGTGCCCACCAAGTCGTTCTATCACTTCCCCCCCCCCCCTTCGCTGGACAGGGGAGAGGAGAAAAAAAATATAACAAAGGGCTTGTGGGTCAAGATAAGGACAGGA
>JANZLQ010000078.1:32370903-32381865 GCA_026212715.1 Elanus axillaris | reverse complement strand
CCAGCAGCTTCTCACAGAAGCCACCCCTGTAACCCCCCCACTACCAAAACCTTGCCACAGAAACCCAATACAGTAGCGTATGAGAAAACCATATTTATTTATGTTTAAAACAAGAGATTCTAGAGAAAAGACTAAATATAGTGATCTAGAAGCCATGCCTGTGTGTATGCATGCATGTGTGTATAATTATATTTATATAGATGTATTATCTAAGGAGAATTTTAGGATAGAGCTTTGGATAAACACAATAAAACAAAACAAAACAAAACAAAAAACACAAACAAACAAACAAACAAAAACCCCAAACAGGTATGCAGGCTCCTGGATTTGGATTACAGGAAGGAATTAAGAGAATTCTAAGGCTGGGTTTTCTTTGGGTGTGCTAAAACTTAGCCTTGCCCAGCTTTTAAAGATTAAGGTGATAATATAGATTATTTTGCTTGTTGTTATCATTATTATTATCATTATTATTATTATTATTATTATTATTATTATTATTATTATTATTATTATTATTATTATTATTGATTGCATTTGGAGACTGCTTTATGGCTCTTTATTCTTCTCACAGAGACAAACTTATCTGTGAAATCACATAAACTAGTTTGTTCTTATAGTGACTTTCCTACACAATGTGAAGCTCATCCAACTGTTGCCATTCATGCCAGTACAGAGTTGCATACATATATATGTATCTTTTCCTTGTAAATGCAGAACACACTAACTAAATTCATCAGCTCTTTGAAGTATCTGCATTAATTTTATCTGGATTCACATCAAATAAATTTTAGAATTATTTATGCTTGCTGAAAATCTAAAGATGGAAAGAGAAAAAATGCTTTGAAAATAATAAATATTGATAAAACTCGCATATATTAAAAAGTGAACTTTTGTCCTAGTAAAAGAAGTTATTGTCCACACTGACATGATTAAACCATCTCCAAATCGCTGTTGTCATTGTTTTCTACTGGAAACCCTCCCCAGAGAGAGGGGAGAGGTGCAATTGTGACTGAGCTTAATGAAGCATTTCCCCCACTTTTGGACCAGTGGACTGCTGACAATCCTCCAGATCTCTGGAGGACTATCCTGCACTTCTCATCAGCCTGGCTTCAAGCTGACTGCCAGAAGAGCATCCCAGAGCCACAGGTTTGAAAGGCTTGCCCAGGAGGACTGAGCTGTAGCTTCAATTCCTTTGCAGCCCGAGGGGGCTCAAACTGCCTTTCCTGAGATGGAGCACTCATTACTGCATTGCAGACTCAAACTCTTTTTCTGCTTTTTACAGCACTGGGAATCTTTCGTTCTTTAATACCTTAGGGCCTGAAGGCAATTAGAGGTGTACAGGTACTTTCTCAGCCAAGTGTACAGCCTGATGGTTAAAACAGTTCCTGGGGAGACATGGACTTGGAGCCATGTAAACTGTCACAGAAAACAAATCTGAATCTATCCCTCTTTATTCATTGAATTTGATCACTGCAAAAAGGGAGGAGAATTTTGCCAGTTTCTTCTTGGATAAAGCAGTGTTGGTCTTGGCCTCTGATAGGAATATATGGAGCACCTTTGAGCAAGAATAGTTGAAGGCAACTCCATGTTACCCTTCATACAGATACCTAAAAGGACCAGGAATCTTTATATGCCAACGTACTTCATGTTTCCTACTCTCAGCAGGTCCTTTTTAATTTGGGTCTGTCTTGGATTGCCAAATAAAAGGCCACATCTTATTTATGCATTTCACAGAGAACCCAAACTTGGGCCTGCAGACTGCTCTGAGAGTTAATAATCTAAACCAAAAATGCCACAATGAAGTCCTTAACTGATCTGACACGTGATACAAAATCAAAGAGATAAACACATGGTTAAGGACTATTTTCAACTAAATCTTAGTAACTGTACATTTATTTTCCCCCTTCTTTTATATAAAAACCATTGGTTCAGAGAGGTAATAATAGCAAGTTAAAAAAGAAAGCAGTTAAATTTAAAATTAAGTGAATTATTTTGTGTTTGGCTTTCTGATAAATGCAGAGGATAAGTTAGAACTAACCATGCTAAAAAAAAATAAATGCTGAGATTGAAAATCCACAAGTCATAATGTATGAGTTGGAGTAAAAGGAGACATGTTTATTCAAAGTAAAGAATTTATGACATGAGACTGATGTCCAATTAAATAAAAAAAAATGGTGTACTGTTTAAAATTGCTCTGCTTAACACTTACTACCCCCTGCACAGTGTATTGTTTAAATATGTTAGGATAGTATATTCCATTAAATATTTATTAGTAAATTCAATCATGGCAAATTATTTCCCCCTCATTCAATGTATAATAGTGCAGCAATCAAGCTTCTTTTGTTTCACAATAATCACTGCATCAGCAATCTCTAATTATATATAAAGCTGCTGAAAAATTAGAGAAGTGAAGAAAGAGACACCTCCTTTGGTAACTAGTTCCCCTTCATTTCTTCTGAACAATTAAAATACTCATATACATTAACAAGATGGAACATTCTGAGAAACGGGTCTCCAGTAGCAAGCGTTTGAAAATGCATTATATTTGTTTGTTTTACTTTGTGGGTGGAAGTAGATTTATTATTTTTTCTTTATGAATAAACTGTGAACACACTAAGACAGTTTTTAATGTTGTTTATTCTTCCTCAAAAGTGAGATTGACTACATGGTTTAGGAAGAACTTCAGAATCTCTACATTTTTTGTTCAATAGAATAAATCTTTTATAAGTTTTTGCTTAACTTCAGAAAGCCACAGATTCATTTGGAAGACCAATTTTCGTAACAGCAGCACAGGATTTTAGCTCACACCTTGCTAATATCTGAAAGCCATAGAGAGAAGCAGAAGTTGGTATTTACAATTCCATTACCAAGCTGGATCAGCTTCTCATCTTGAGCCAGCAAAAAGCCAGGTATAGTTTGAGCAACAGGGTGCTTTAAGGCTTGATAACTACTGTTCAGATGCAAGCACAGGGCTAAACTTGAAGTTAGCTATAAGCTAGGTAATATCAATATCAATAAAATAATAATAATAATAATATATCAACAACTACAATATAATTAGGGCTCAACAGCAACAATATAATTAGTACTCCAGGGACAACTAGAATTCAAGAAGAGATTTTTACCATATAATGTACATAATCCTTTTCTTAGTAAAAAAAAACTTTTGAAAAGATCTCCCTTAAAAAATGTTTGTTGTGGTTAAGTAAACTGTAAAACGTGACACATATCCCTTGTAAGGTGATTTACTTGCTTTTCTGCTACTTGCTTTTCAATTTCCTCCTTGATCTACTTCTTCCAGTTATGTCTGGTCAAAATCCATATTTTAACTTCCTGAAGGCAAGGAGTGTCTTTTTAGCATCTATCACCCAGGGGTCTGGATTGGTATTAGTAGGTGCAATAGTACTTCAAATAAATAATCTTTTTTAAAAGATTTAATCTCTGGAGTTGCTCAACATAGCCTTGTTCTATCACAAAAGCTGAAGCACCGAGGATGGGGATCTTCTCATTTCCTTATGTAAGAGTTAGTATTCAAGGACAGGATTTGTGAAACATTTAAGATATCTCCATTGTTTCAGACTTAGACATGAAAGGCAGATGAAAAAGCAAAATACTGCAAGGTTGCTACTTTTTTTCGCAGCAGTAAAAGAAAAATGAGACCTGTTAAAATTACTCCAGTTCTTACAGTTCATCTTTCTTTGGCCATGTAATTTGTCCGCCTGCATTTTCATGATGCTATAACTTGATGCAAAGCAAATTTAAGAATCCTCATACAGTAACAATGGGAAAACTGGCAGAAAAGGAAACAAAGCTCTGGCAACTCACAGCCAGCATGAGGCAGTTTCAAGTATTTTATTGTAATGTTGGCATAAGATGTCAATGTTTCTGGAAGCTACAGAAGAACCCTTTGTAAACAGAATGTGTTCACCTCATTTGATAGGGTAACTAAATCAATGTCAGGTACTCAACTAGGAGCTAAGCATGTGTTTGCATAGGCAATGAGAAGTAAAAAGATATTCAAGGAAGAAAACTTGATTGATTTTGTCTGAAAAGAAATATAGAATAGCTCATTGAAAGATAATTCTCTGCTTTCAGATGAGGGAACCTCAACACTGTCTTTGGATTAAGATCTGGATTGGTGCTCCAAATCTCTATTAATTTCCACTTTAGGTTCTCCAGTCAATGATTGTGCTCTCAAAGCATCACTGCTTAATCTGAATAGTAACAGCAGAACAAGATGTCTGTAGTATTGAGAAAGATGCTGTGCACAGAAGTACTCAGTACTGCCTTTGCAGGGTTTTTTGCCTGATAAACCCAGCTTGCAGCTTTGATTTAATATATTTGTTAATTTATTTTGTTAAACTTTCAATGAGAAATATTCAAGAGTTTGCAATACTGATGAGGGTTTTCATTAGGTATCAATTTTGGATGAAGGAAGGATAAGGAAAAATAGATAAATACAATACCTTCCATCATTTTTTCCCTGTCTCTTGTGCCTTCATTAGGATATGTTCTCACTGAGATATGTGATACTAGGAAATTCCAAAGAAAATTATTAGAAATATAACTCATCTTTAAAAAAATAATCATGATAATCATGATGTTAAATGACAACTGTGCATCTCTACCTTAGTATTTATAGAGCTCAAACACATGGAAGGATGAAACAAAGATGTCAATAAACCAGCAAAATTTCTAGATAATAAACCAGCAAAACTTCTAGGTAATAAAAACATTTCCAGCACTCACTAACAGTATGCTCATTTCCTCTCACTACAAGAGACAAGAGTTGAAATTAATTATTTGAGAATGCATCTATGTCCCTTTAGGAGCTCTGTTCACTTCAAGAACTGTAACAACTGAAGGAGCTCTGTCTGGGCTGAATTCATTCTCCAAGCTTGAGTTGTTGTGTGCCTCCTCATTGATTTAAGGAAAAATAAACACAGTAAGGTAACATTTTTAACAGAATTCTTTGCTGTTGAGTCTGAGGTGACAAACAACAAATTGCATATAATCTCTCAAAGCTAAACATAGTTATAGCACAAAGCTGTGGGGTTATTTAATAAATAAGCAATGAGAACACAAGTAAAGAGAGGATGAAAAGAACATTTTTTTTCAGGAGTGTCCTAGTTTCAGCTGGGATAGAGTTAATTTTCTTTCCAGTAGCTGGTATAGTGTTATGCCTTGGATTCAGTATGAGAGTAATGTCAATAACACACTGATGTTTTCAGTTGTTGCTAAGCAGTGTTTATACTGAGTCAAGGATTTTTCAGCTTTTCATGCAGCAAGAAGGCTGGAGGGGCACAAGAAGTTGGGAGGGAACACAGCCAGGGCAGCTGACCCAAACTGGCCAACGAGGTATTCCAGACCATGGGACGTCATGCCCAGTATATAAACTGGGGGAGCTGGCCTGCGGGCGGGGCTCGGGACCTAACCGGGTAGCATTTGGCAAGTGGTGAGCAATTGCATCGTGCATCGATTGTTTTGTATATTCCAATCCTTTTATTGGTATTTTCATTTTATTATCACTACTATTATTATTAGTTTCTTCCTTTCTGTTCTACCAATCTGTTCTTATCTCAACCCATGAGTTTTACCTTTTTTTTTCCCCGATTCTCTCACTCCATTCCAGGAGACACAGCAACACCAGTGCTGTGGAGGGCTCAGGCAGAGTAGTAGGCGAGACATGAGCACTGCCAGCCTGCCTCAGTAGCTGGGAATCTTTCCAGGAATGTTTAACTTGCAAGTATACCTGTCCACTATACTAGCATACTGCTTCTAACACGGTTGCATTTCAGGTTACTTCTACTACTACAGATATCTTTTAATCTCTTCAGCTCAACTACATGGTGGAAAATGCTAGCAAATACCCACTTCTACTCACACCTATGCATTCTCACTCCAATCGACTGGCTTGGGCAACTGTGACTTCAAAGAAACATTTTTTTTTCTTGTTTTTACAATTGATCAAAAGGATTCATAATGTGTAGATATGCTGAAGAAAATCTTTGGGTCTGTATAAATTCAAGCCATAAAATATCATGCTGGTCATCCCTGTGAATGTCCTGGATCTTTAAAATGTCTCAGGAGGACTCCAACATCCCACCTCAAAAATTAGCAGTTATTGTTGCAAATCCTGTTCATAACGAACAATCAAGATGTTGTTTTCAGTCAGTGTCCACTTCAATCTCTTGAAGAATTTTCCACCTTTTAAGACTAACTAGAGGTTTTCTGGTTTTTAGAACAAAGATAAAGAATAATGGCAAAATAAAATTTTATTTGGAACAGGAGAAGCCTCCCACAAGTGATTAAGTGCCTTTATTCAGTTCAAGGGTGAAGTAAAAGACATTAAAACTCTGGGAGGTCAACACTGCAGTTTTGTTCACACAGATTTATTGAGCCTCAGGCAACACACTGTTGTTATAGACACTTTCAACCCTGCTCAGTTTGTGTTTTGTTTAGTTAATTTAACAGATGTGCATAGCTTGCAATCATGATTTCCTATTTATTGTATTCTTTAATAGTCTGGAGAGAAGATGAATGATGGTCGGTCACTCCTTCCTTAGGCAAGTTAAATAAAAATTTGACTATGTGAAAAAGTGGTATTTCTTTTTACTAGCAAAACCAAAATTACAAATGTTCCTTCTCTCCATTCCTCTTCTGCCCCTCTCAAAACTATGCAAAGTCCAGGAAAAGATTGGCTGTTTTAAACCATATTTCAGATTTTAAGCCATTCTCACATTTTTTGCAAGAAAGGAAACTATTTTTTTCTGAGCAGTTCTCCACACAATCAAGGGATGTTAAATCTTGTTAGTGTTCAAATACTGGTAAAGCACAGAGAAGGGTTTCCTGCAGAAATGAATCACTACATGTTTTTCCTTCAGACAAGGCCAAGCCTTGTCAGTATTTGTTAGTTGTCCGCATTGGGATACTGTATATTTTTAGTATCGTTCTAGTAAAAACCAGTGCATATCTCCAAGGGGTATTTTTGTCAGCATATTCTGATTATTGGAATTTGACTATTGCAGTGGTCCTCTATCCTCTGGCTGCAAAATATCTACATTCTAGCTGTCTGTTTTAAAACCAGCAGGACCACTATCCCCTATCTGAAAACCTTTGACACTTGAAATATATTTGTGAAGCTTCAAAGCACCAGAGTAAATGCAAAGTTAGTATAAATAAAGCCATCTCAGAAAATTTCTGCTTTGACATATACCAGGGACATCAAATATTGAAAAAGAAAGAAAGCAAAATAAATCAACATCATGATATAAAATGATGGTTTATGCATTTAACAGAAATATAGGAGCTATGCAGTATCTCTATCCATAAAGCCATAAGTGGGTAAATACTGTATTAAAGGAATGTACTTCCTTAGAAATGCATTTCTGTTGATCTAAATGTCAGTGTGTGTGTCAGTGTATAACTCATTTCATCCTTAAATTTTTCACTAAAAGACATGCTGTCAATTAGACATACAAGCATACCCAGGAGAACCTCTTAACTAAATCAGTAACTGCTAACTAGTAACTAAAATAAATTAAAATTGTGTAAATAGAGGAACAAAACCAAAACAGCACAGCAGTTACATAGCTTGACCTTCCTCCCTGATCTATGGCCTCCAGCCCTTTACCATTTGTTTAACTGGCCAGGAATTTCAGGTGGGAAGAGTGCTGCTGTTGAGACCAGACTGGCTGGACATGGCAGGACCCTTCCCTCCTGGCAGAAAGCTGCTGTGTTCTCACCATGTCCTCCTCCCAGCAGCTCTTCCGCCCCCTTGACAATGCTTAGTGTCTCTCATTTTCCATCTTTTCATGAGTCCTGATTTCCAGCCTTCATGTGGTTGTTGTTTTTCAGTTTATAAATTCTAGCTCTTGTGTTACTAAGAACTATTGTCCCTCTTTCATGCCATTTTTATGGCTTAGAAGATAGTCATTAGACAACCAATAAACCAAATGTTGAAAGGAGGGGTACAATGAAGTAAGACAACGTCAGGGCCCTGGGTGAGCTTGTTCTGATCTAGTGTTGGGGAAGGCTTCAATATGATCCCAAGAGCGAGATTAAGACAGAAATGAGGTCAAATACTGTACACCCAAAACAGCTTTTATTATCAAAAATAGCAAATAGTAGCAATATGATAGAGTGGAAGAAAAGACAGAAATCAAGGAAGCAGTCAGGATAGAGTTGCAAGAATAGTCACCACCATGTATCCAGCAGTGTCCCTTTGCTCCTCAGTCTTCAATTCTTCGGTGATGGCTTGTCTCCATGCTTTTCTATGGAGCATAGTTTGATGGTGCATGCACATACATACTGTTCATGCACTGTTCACACTCTGCAGGTTTTGCCTATCACACAACCTTCTTGTGATCAACACTAGAAACCAGTACTTTATCTCAAAGACCACGTTTCCATGACAATTGTAGTCTCCACATTCCTACATGCTTCCCCAGCTACAGCCCATCTCCTCCCCTGGATGCCTCAGTGGCCTGATGGTCGTCCTTATGGGCAGAGGAGTGCCCTGCTTAAACAAGCCATCCCAGAGACAAGTGGCTGGAGATAAACAGTTCACAGTTCAGTCTCTCACAGAGATGTGGAGACTCTACAACCTCTCCTGGGGCACAGCTGCTCATGGTCCGGGACAACTCTGCTACAGTGCAACCTGCGGTGAGACTTTTGTGAAACAAGTGTATGAGAAAGGGCTGTGAGAATCCGCATCTGGGGCCTTCCCATCTTGACTGCGTTTGAGAGAGAGAGACATTGTTTTTGTCACTGAACCACAGTTAACTGCAGGTGGATGAAGTTTTCATGGTGCTAAACAGGAAAGAGCGTTATGTGAATGCCTGTTCTTTCTGCAATTTTTTTTTTGTGATTCCACCAAAACCAATTGGTAACTATTCGTCAGCAGCATTGCAAATATAGAATAAATGTCAAGAGATTATCTGATTTAACCTTCCATATCAAGGCAGGATGAAATATTCTCAGACTATCACTGGCAGAAGCTTCTCTAACTTCTTTTTAGAAATCTGCTATTGATGTTCCATGACTTTCTTCAATAATTGGTTTCAATGCTTGACTGTTTTTATAATTAGAATTTATCTTTGTCAGAATTTTACCTAAATATTCTTAAATGCATGCTATGCTTATTAATTCTTGCTTTATTAGATACCTAGCACACAAGTATTCTCTTTATAAAAAACTTTTTGTGTACTGAAAGTACACCAAAATCATCCCCACCTTCTCATTAAAAGACTTTAAAAGAAATCCTTTAATCTTTTTCATAAAGTGTGTTTAATAGCCTCAGCATTTTCACTGGTATTTTGTGAACTATTGCTAATTTGTCTTTAATCTTCTTAAAATAGCATTTCTAAAATGAGACAGAATGCTCAACATGAGGCATCAGAAATCCCGGCTAGAATGGAACCATTAGTTAAGTTTTCTACAGCTAGTTTTTGTCTTTCAATCAGAATAGCCCAGAACAGAACTTAACTTCTTTTTTTTTCAAAGGACAGATACCTAGATCGTAAGCCAAACTTTGCCTCTTGGTTGGAGGGGTGTTTTTTTTTTTAAAGGCCAAGTTCTGGAAGATAATTTTCAAATCCTTCACCATGCTTCTGCTTAGAAATTTCTTCCCATTGTAAAGTTGTGTGTTTTCTCTTTCCTGCAAGTAATTTTCTGCGCTTACCTTCTCTGAGGTTGGGTTAGGTTTTTTTTTACAAATTACAGATGGTTCTGCCATTTTATCCAGGTTCTACTTCCCATGTTTTCTTTCAATTTTCATCTAAAATTTTGATATAATTGTAGAATTTAAGAATAATTTACATTGGAAAGTAATTCTGCTCCCACCTCTTGCTCCAGCAAGAGAATATTCAAAGTTACATGAGGTTTATCAGGTTTGAGTTCTGAATAAATCCAAGGATGGAGATTCCACAACCTTGCTGAGCAACCTGTTCATTTTTTACCATGTTTATTGTGAAAAATATTCCCTCATATTAAATCAGAATTTTCTTTTTTGCAGCATGTGTCCTTTAATTGTGCATCTCTCAGAACAATCTGACAGTATCTAAATAAAATCTTTATCCTATTATCAAAGTCATTAATGAAATTAATCAGTAGAACATGGTTCATCCCTGATCTATCGGAGATATCTCTTGAAATACTCTTCTAGTCTGATGTTGCATTGCTGGTAAACACTTCATTAGGTTTTTTTCATCAGTTGCACATTACCTTAATATATTTGCAGTTTGGTCTTGAGCATACAATATAGGACAGTATCAAAGAATTCATTATGATACACGTCATCAATTGTTTCACTTAACCATGAGATCAGTTCAAGTCTGACTGCAACTAAACTTACAAATCCATGTTCTGGTATTCCTGAAGGTTTTAAAAGGTAAATTGGCTTATCATATATCAGAAAGTTCTGATGATTGCAACCTTCTTTTATTATATTTATCTTTCTGAAGTCTACTTGGACATCTCTCATTCTTTATGCATTCTCAAGGATCATAGCTCAGTGGTAATTGGATAGCTTAAGTTTTTAATTTCTTATGGGACTGAGGGTGAGTATAATCAAACTGAACTGAGTACATTTAATTTAGCTACTATTTTTCTAAATATTTATTTCCTCTCATATTCTCTTTTTCAGAAATATGTTAAGTTTCAGGCCCTAATTTTATTTATTTGTTTATAAGAACTAAGGGGTAGAAAGTTATGAATATTTCTTCCTTATTTATGAAGTGCCTAATTTGCTTTCCTCCTGTCCTGGTTTCAGCTGGGATAGAGTTAAGTGTCTTCCTAGTAGCTGGTACAGTGCTATGGTATGTTTTGAGTTCAGTATGAGAAGAATGTTGATAACACTCTGATGTTTTCAGTTGCTGCTAAGTATTGTTTAGTCTAAAGTCAAGGATTTTTCAGCTTCTCATGCCCAGCCAGCGAGAAGGCTGGAGGGGCACAAGAAGTTGG
>JANZLQ010000078.1:32359228-32370803 GCA_026212715.1 Elanus axillaris | reverse complement strand
GGGGGATGAGCAGCTGTGTGGTGCTTAGTTGCTGGCTGGGGTTAAACCATGACACCTCCCCAGTCACATGATGGAACTGTCTTATTTCTAATCTTTTCATGTAACCTTTTATTTTTGCTGCTCCAGTTTTTGTTATCAACAATCCATTTTCCATGCTGTCATTTTAGTCCTACCTAGTGTTTTTGGATTTGGTTTTTTTTCCATATATTTATTTTGATTGTGAGCCTTTTCTTCTACTTTTTGTAAAATATCTTCTTTCTTTCAGATCGTTAGAAAGTTTTGGTAAAACCATGAGCTTTACTTTCTCTTTTATGCCTCAGAATGTCTTAGAATATATAGGTTGCTCTTGTGCCTTTAGCACCACATACTAAAGATGCAAATTCACCTTTTGTTCCTCAGACTGTCTTCCCCAAAGAGCCTTTCTACTAATCCCCCAGTATGCTGAATTCTGTTCTTTCCTTCTCCTGCTTTCATTCTTTCCTATTTTTAAAGTCACAGATGCTGTAACTTCATGGTCACTTTCCCACTCTCAGACATTCTCTGAGGTTTTGGTAGTGATTAGATTTGATGTTGAGAAGTTAACCTGTTACAAGTAGATAGAGAAATGTCATCAGTTTGAGAGCGTGCACTTGTAATTTGGCAAAGTATTATTTTCCACGAATGGGTCAGCTAAATTGTCCCAGCACTGCTAGAAATGCATCTCTTTCTTCTTCTCCAGCTGACACATGGGTTGCTAAGTTTTATTCAAAACCATCAGTGATGCTTCTTTTACTGGATTTTGCAGTATATAATCCAAGGAATTGAAGCAGATATTCTGCATGGAACCTTCACCTAGAAAATTACACTGTTAGCACATCTCTGGATAGCTCAGAGAGATGGAAAGACATATCAGGAAGAACAGGAGAAAAATGTTCCCCCCTCCAAGTTTAGCTTCTCAGTTTTCTGATTAGGGAAGTGCTTCAGAGCAAGATCTGACATTAATCAAGCTAGCATACCTATCTGTGCATTGCTTATATAATCATTACCATGGTGTATTGCATCAGCTGCCTTGAAGGTATCAAACAGATGCAAATGTACAAAATATATGCACGTTTATTTGCCATTCTTGAAGTATGCACTTAGGCTTGATCCAGTAAGGTGCACAGCACTTTAATTGTTTCTGATATCAGATGTGAGGCTAAGTAGTTTAAGGAGTTAGGTTTTATGAGCCCAGTTCTCCACTACTTTTGACCTTATAATTATTAATAATCATGTAAAGAACAGTCAGTCACCACAAGATGAAGTAGTGGCTACTTACCTCTGAGATAGATTAGCATGAGTATGAGTGCCAGGATGAATGGCTGGCAGTGCAGGGTCAGTTGCATAACAGGTATATTCCTTATTTATGTTTCTCTGTTCACAGTTGCATGATTAAACCGAGCATGCAAAAAAAAAAAAAAATCACTTTAGATATTACAAAGTTAGACCGTGCAAATGGTAAACTCTTGCCTGAATTTAGTCAAGAAGTACATTTTATTTGGATTTTGCCCTGATTCCAGATACTTGACATACCCTACATTCTAGCTGGGTATCCTGTATTTCTTACCCAAGGGAAACGGAGCTCAAGCTTTGCTCCCATTGAGCAGGTCTTGGCAAGTGGATCTCAGTAAGTCTGAAGTGAATGCACTTACTAAGGCTGTTTATCAGTCTTTAATAAATAAAAAATGACACATGTTTTGAGACCTATCTTACTCCTACTTTTGACCTGTCACATTCTCTATTTCACTTCCCTCTTCTCTACAGCAGAAGCAATATCCAAGTAATTGTAGCTATATCTACTCCAAAACCAACATGACAAATTGAAGTCTACCTTTTCACAGGAAGCAGCTTCTCACCTTTGAAAAATCCCAAAGACACTTTCATGAACCGCATTTTACTCCTTATCTATGCAAATCTGTTATTAGGTTTATGCCTTAAAACAAAGATAATCCATCCTCCCTAATTACCAGAATGAGAAACATCAAATGCAGAGGTCCTATGTCCCACCCGAGACAGATTTTTTTTTTCTGATTTAGAACAACTGGTAGAAATTTAGCTTGATGACTGATAATATATTTTCAAGATAACACTTTATCAAAGCATGACAGCAGCTGTGAAATCTCAGTTTCTCCTCTCTCCTCTATGACACCTTGATAAGGCAATTACAGCATAATTACCTTAACAAGTGGCATTACAGGAAATTATTGTCATTCTCCTGTTAAAATAACACATAATCATCAGCAAGTGAATTCTAGAATCCCCAATCAGCATCTGATTAACTGGAGCTAACTCAGAAAAGAGAGTGTAATAGGTGGGCAATAATTGACAAGACACTAGAAAAGGGTAAAATATACATATATACATTTGCTATATAGATTTTATTTGGGGGGGGGTGTAGGTGGCTGTTTACCTGATTACTTCCAAAACAGTCCTCTTCAAAGCTTTTATTATTATTTGGCATGTAGAAAAAAAAATACTAACGAAGACTATTTAAAAATACCCAGGTAAACAGCCAGTTTAATTTAAAAAAATATATTTTAGTTGTATTTAGATGGTCATGCTTGTGAACCTGCTTTAAATTTCTGTGCTTTTCTTCTAGTTTTCTGCTTTATCATGTAGTTTCCTTCAAGGTAGACAGTACCTTGCAATTTGTATTATTATGTTCTATGACACCACTTTGAGTATCATGTCACCTTCATAAAACCACATTATGGAATGTACTTTTCCATCATCAGTTGGCTTCTTGGGTACAATTCTACTACAGTGGTGGGCTACACTGAAGTAAATGTAATTTTAAATGGTTTTTTTTACCAATTGCATCCTAAGCTCTACTTACACAGCTGATGCAAAATAACACCAGCTATTACAGGTTGTGTTGTATTTCTAATTGTAAAATCCCTTTACTCTTCAGTGTACAGAAAATATTTTCTTCTAGATTACATATTTTCATGATTTAGTAGGAAAATAAACAAAATTTCCATGCAAGCCTCACAGCATGATGATCAATGTAATGTTATAAATGTTTGTTCTTTAGAAGTTGACTAAAGGGCTCAGACTCTGAACAGGTGTATGTGTAATCCATAATAATTTCCATACCTTAACTACAATCAAGAACAAAATAGGGGGGCATAGCACAGATCACAGCAGCATGAACTGAATTAAATAGTTACATGGCTTTTGTGTTCAAGTATGTGTTTGTTATACATGCTCACACGTATGCAAAAATGAGGTAGATACCTGTTTTTGTAGGTACCCCAAGGCCTTGTTAAGAATCCCCTCAGTCCAGCACTGCATACCTCACTGCCAGGCTTAGTGAGTTCATAAAGTTGGCACGAGCCAGCCTGCAGTACTCATTGTAAAATCAAGCCTAGAAGGTTGGATTTTGCACAAAAACTCTGCCAGAAGAAGAGAGTGTACTTTTTCACCCACTATCTTAGTAGTGGAGCATTCATCCAGGATAAGTAAAAGTAATCATAGTTAAAACACCAGACAACAGAACTGTTGGCAAGACTCTTAAACATTGCTCTTGAGACTTGTCCATTTTGACTTGAGGTATCTGAGTACTCATTGGGATGAAGCTGTGCAAATCTACTAGAATCTCCAGGTGATTGTTATGAGTTACAGGCTGCACTTTGACAAACCAAGTACTTTTCTATGTCATAGATAGGTTTCCCTATTATTGTGCTTGTTTTTACAGACCTTGTTCTGCATCACTTACTGTTTTACATAAGCCTGAAACCTGGGAGAGGGAACTGTGTTTCACAGTGGGGTCCTGACAAAGACAGGCACTACAGTGTTTTAGTTAGAGGTTAGGAATTGTCTCACATTTACCTGTCAGTGAAATGACATCTAATTTAAGCCACTCATCAAGACTTGTTCTGAGGTCAGTGGAGGCAGACAGGCACCTCTCTGAGACACCTACCTTGGGATGAGCTGAACTTTTAAATGGCTAAACTTAGGCAAGGACAGGTGCATCCTTTCATAAAAAACTTTTTTTTCCTCTATCACTGGCTTACACTATAGGAAAAAGGTCCTCTCTCAAGAGAAAAAGTGAAATCTAGAAGATGGGTCATTGTCTTATGTCTCAAGAAACATAAGGTTTATTCCTGGTGCCACAGACCTGCAATATGTGATTGTGAGAAATGACTTATACTTCTTGTGATACTGCCTGAATATTTCTGTGACTATGGACCAAAGTGTTTTCAAATGCATCAAGCAAAACCAGGTAAAAAAGAAAGGTATTACTCTATTAAAAAGATTCTAATTTTAAGTTTGAAAATACATCTTTAAAAACTCAATAGCAGGTAGAATTACTTTTACTGCTCCTCAAGAGTTGAACCTAAATAATATTTCTCCTTACAATAATGGTTTAACTGTCAGTTTGGGAAGGGAACAGGAATTACATTCTCCAAGCTGAATTAAGAGAGCACTTTCCAAACCAGTGAGTCAAGTTTTCTTGTAAATGTGAATGTAGGGGCTGGCAATGCTTGTGAATTTGCTCTTGTAAGAGATTTTTTTAATGGGGATTGCTTGTTACTTTGCTCTTGTCAAAATAAACATCAAAGTGTAAAAGGACAAACTGTCATGTTTAGAATAAAGAATATAACTATCCATGCATGTGCAGTAAACTGTGTGAACAAAAGTGCAGCTGGTGAGAGAAATGATGCAAAATTGATGGTGCCTTTGGAAGCTCCAAGTGAAAAATCTATTAAATATGATCCAAGGTCATAGATTTCTATGTACCGAGGAAATGATACCAATACAAAAAAGAACTTTGGCTGCTGTAAAACGCCCTGTATTTAGAATGAATGTGTCTTTAAATAAAAGCTGTAATGAGTAATTGCTAGTTAAAAGCCTCTCCTATCTCCATTTCGAGCAACTTTCTATTTCTTAGTCAAATATAAAAAAATAATTTTTACAGAGACTGAATGTTTTGGTTTCTTCCAAAATCGACAACCCATCCATTTGCTCCTAGCCAAAGATGATTAAAGATTCCTAGAATGAAAACTATAAGTTCTTCTATCTTATAAAATCCTCAGTTAATGAGAGAATTTTATGAAAGCCAACTTCCTTTTATGCCTACATAGCAACCTTCTCCAACTTTGCAAAAACCCCTATGTGTAAGGCCCTTCAGATTGAAAAATCTGGATTAAGTGAGGTCAATATTTTGTCCCCCCTGGGAGTTAGGATAACCTTTTGTTCTAACATGTATGAGACTGAGGAATAGATTGTAGGGTAAAAGTATACAGGCACGTGTGAAGAAGAAAATTGAGGCTGCAGTAGAAGAGAGCTCTCTGTATATGTGGAATGGGAAGGGGAACACCTCCACATAGTTAAGTAAATCTGGAGGCTCATCCAAAAACTAAGGCTTAGTGCTTGCCCCTAGATGTTCTTTCACTGAAGGATCAATCAAATGAAAAATGTGGAGGTAGGCTATTGAAAAAGAAAATATGTTTAACTTTACAGAAAATAGATTTGAAAATGAGGAACTTAAGAAAAACCTTTTTTAAACTTCATTCGCTGACTCCTTTTAAAACCAAATTTGCTGTGAATGAGTCATGGACATTGGAGTCAATTAAATCTATTTGCTATGGTGAGCAATCCACCGTATACACCTACTGAAAAGCTATTTTCATTCCATGGCTAGTATCAGCAATGTAATTATGGTTAACTCCAACCATATATCCAGATTTCTTTACCTGCATGATTCCATGATCCCTGTTTCAGAGGCAAATAGCTCTGGCATTGTTGGTATTATTCTCAAAAAATAAAATAAATAAAATACTCATCAAAAAGCACCAGAAATTATGCAGAAGGCAGTTTGTAATATACTTTTTGTGAGGAAACCCCTCTAATGTAAAAATCCTATTGAGATCAATAGCGTTGAAGCCGATTTAAATAAGATTAATTAAACTTTCAAGAACTTTCGCCATCAGAAACTTCAAGATGCTTTGTATTATAAATTTATAACTAAATTAGATTATTATTTAGGAATACTTCTGGGGTGAAACTGTTACATAAATGTATTGACTAAAAGTTCTGCTTTTAGATCAAGATAATAAAAATGGTGAGTGCATATAAGAGTCTATCTGGTATCAGTATGGATCTGAAGATGAGGTAGATACTGTTACAGGGCTAAAGTTTTAGCTTATAGAGTATAACATTGTAAAATGAAATAAGATAAAGACTGCTAAAAGCTGATACGTCTTTAACCCAGATTTAGTCTTCACATAATAAATAAAGACCAATACTGAAAAATCAAGATTTTATACATACAAAATTGTGGTTTAATGTCAAGACCTGTCAGTTAACTGAGTAGCACCAGTTCTTATTTTCTATGCTGTAGTATAGAACATGCAATAATGCATATGTGAATTTAAAGAATGTTGTTTAAAAATCTCTCTGTAATATCACCTATTTTTTCCTTGTTATTAGGAGGAAAAACATTGATTCCCCATGAAATGTTTTAATGAGTAGCAAAATTTCTTTAGCATATGATTTAACAGCATTGGATCTATGCTTTTACTGTTGTCTCCATAACATATGAAATAAAAAGCCTTTTGAAAAGACTTATGAATCATAAAAAAACTATATTAGCCTATTGTGATCTGTGATGAGCCAATATTTTCCATATAATCATGTACACCTCTGGTAACAACATAGGAACCAATAAAAATACTGCGTGGGTAGGCTGACTGCAATAGGTCATGATGAAGATTATATTATAAAATGTCCCCACAGAGTTGTTCGTTTGATTTTATTTCATCTGCACATCTCTTATATTTCAAAGACAATTAATTATACAGTACTGAAAAGCAGGGCTAACAAAATGCTTTAGAAAGAAATATCTATCTTACATTCTGTTATGTATTAACACCACCACACTACAGTTTGGACTCAGTTTTGTGTCACTATAACTTAAAATTATTCTTGATTTTTCACTTGTGTAACTGAGAGGTTTTTATAAAAATATATATAAGAAACATATTTGCTTCCTATCAATTTTTCAATTATGTTATGTAGATGTCTATCAGCTACAATGTTAAAAAATATTAAATTAGTTATAATTTTAATTTAGCAACTAGGCCATTCCTAAAACTCATAATTCATGAGGTTGTTCCTAATAAGTCTGCATGCACTCCTATACACCTTTTCTCATTCTGTTTCAAATACCATTTTTTGCAGTCTGTCATGTTTTTTTCTTAGCTTTTCATGTCCATTTGCAAATAATACATACAGTGTCAATATGTAGCAAACAGTGCCAGACTTGGCCTATATTGTTTGCACAGAAAAGGAAGATTAAATTTTTGTATGTTTTTATTCAGCATAAAGTTTATTTTCACTGGCACAAAGGGATTTTTACATCCATTTCTCTGACAATGTAAAAAATCTTACAGCCTGTACTAGTAACATTACACTGTATGCTATTTCAAAAGAGCAAATAAAAGGGCTTTTGAGATAGGGTTTGTTATTCTACTGCAATTGTGTAGTGGTAGAAGAAAAATACTTTGTGTCTTTCAACATATCTAACGTTACTGAAGGACAAATTGTCAGAAAAAAAGCATCCTCAAGTTCTTGTCTTAGCACTCCCAAACACGTTCTTTCAAATAAGAGGCAAAATACCTGCCTGCACAGTGCTGGATGAGATTAAATCACTGTGTAAGCTGCAAATGCTCCAAAACATCTTAGTCACTAAAAATATTCATTGACTAAATACTCATAAACAAGTAATTAAATAATTAAAAATGGAAGACTCCCTCCTGTTCTCCTTTCCCATCTCTCTTTTCCCAAAATAAATGAAAAAAATTAACTTGGGAAAAATTCTAGCTGGAAGTAAGTAGGATGTTTTATAGTGTTAAGTGCTGTTTATGTCAAGATAAACTGGAAAGGCAGAAAGGATAATGAAAGAAGGCATCTCTGCAGAGCTAAAACATGATGAACAAGATAAAGGTAAGCTCACTGCACAAGTTGTTGAATTCTTAATCAGGGTGTTTTTGTATCCTGTGGTCAGTCTCTGGATGGATGGATGTTATCCATACCATTCAGTAACATAAGTAGTATTTCTTTTCTCACAAACTGTTGAAGAGCCTCAAACACTTTAACTTGGCGTCAAGGTGAATTATATACCAGGTGAATTGCTCTCATCTAGCCAGTTCTTTCTTGCTCTTTTAAGATATATTTTACATTTTCAAAATAAATATATATCAAGCCACAGGTTTATCCTGCTAGTAGCTTCCATCCTCCACCCAGTAAACATTTATATACATGCCAGCACTCTGATGTGTAGTTCTGGTTGAAACAGACTTCACAAAACTACTCATACATCAAAAATAGAATCCACAGTGAAAGATTTTCACTGAATCAAAGCAAAATACTCACCACGTTGACAGACTATTTACATCATCTCTAGACTAGTGGCCTTATTTTAAGGACTCTTTTTTTTTCTTTTTACCTTAACTCCAGATGAGCTAAGCTATTGGGTTTAAAATCTATCTTTGTGCAAATGACAGCAGAAGTCCATGATTCCTGGGATCTTTCATTCAACCTGCATTGCAACTCTTCTTAAATGCATTTCACCTTCAGTTTAACATGAACATTAACTGAACTCCTGCTTTCAGATCTTTGCAGCATTAGACGAACCTGAGGATAGCCATAAAGCCTTTCCTTAGATTTATGCTGAATCTCTTACTGTATCATAGTTAAAAATAGCTACAATCATTTATTTTATTCATTTTATGCTACATCAATGTATCTCTTAAAGAAAATTACACTTGTACTTGAATATATAAAGAAAAAGATAGTCTTCCTGTTAGACATCTTATCCATAAATATTATCCTTTTAAACTAATAGAAGTCTGGTGTATGATTGAAGACTCATAACCCTTCTTTTTCACTCATGACCAAGTTGACTTTTATGTGCTCAATCCAGCGCTATTGCATGGCAATGGCAAAACTGTTTAATGTTATTGTTGCAAGATCAGAGCTCAGACCTCTGGAAATTTTCTTCTTATATATGGAGTGGGTCAAAGAAGAAAAGAAAAGGCAGTTTTAAGGACCAAAATACATTTTGGGAAGCTTTTCTTTCTATTATCAACCAAACCAAAAAATTAAATTTCATGTCTCAGTTCACCAGTTTTTAAAATGGATTGCTAATATAGATTCCCACCTTTAGAGTCAGATTTTGTAAAGCTAGATTTAGACCTTCAACAACAACTTAACTATATGTATGTGCTTTATAAATTACTGAAATCTTAGATAGAGGAGATTCTGATCAGTAAAACTTCTGGCGTAGCAGTACAGGGAGGACCCTAAGTAGATAATATGTAACTCAAGCAGGACCCGAGAGCTTCAGCTAAGGCTGGGGTACATAATGCCTATCACTGTGACAGGTCGTAAGAGGCTGAGATTTGAATTGCTTTTGGGATGTATTGATTTCTCCCCATATATGGAAACCTAGAGAAACCAGCTTCACTGCCTATTTTCAAGTGAAAAGGGTCTAGCCCTAATATCACAGACTTTATGCCATTTATTTTTAACTTCAGAAAAAAGTATGAGCACTCTCTAAAAGTCAGCATCCTTAGTCAAAGCACCCTGTTAACTGAAATTATAAACAGGTGATGATAATTAACAATTATCGTCTGTAAAGAATTGTCTGGGGTATTCACATTACAGATCCCAATTTCCCTTGATTGCATGCTGCCAGGAAATTGTATGGATTTTTTAAATTCTTTTTAGCAACAGAATTTTATCATTGATAGGATGGTGAAGGATCCTCAAATCTTAAATAAGCAAGGTCAGATTTTTATAATTACCATGAAATAGACAGACTTTCAAGAATGCTTAGGATCTATTTATCAGTTACAATCCCTTTCCCTTTTTAGAAGCTGAACACTTCTGAAAAACATGTCTATTTTGTTATAAGAAGTAAATACTTAGTAGTTTACAAAATGGAAGTTACTGCTGAGTAGCTTTTTTTTACTCAATTTAGTCTGAGTTTATAAACAATTCCTATTGATATCTTCACTTTGGATAGGCATTGAGCTTTGTATTTGGTATGTTCTGAACATATGCATAGGCAAAAAAAAGGAGGAATCATGATTCATAAAAGAATAAATAGTTCAAAATATTTGGGGCATAGAAGGATAATTGACCTCTACTTAAAACTAGATACATGTAGAAAATATTTACATTTTATATGGAAAAAACACTGAAAGACTAACCAATGCAAATGTAATGGATGTTGCCAAGATAGTGATAGACGAGACCTACAGAAGGAAATAAATAAACTGATATCCTGCAAAACCCGTTACCTTCTTCCTGCTGTTGAAACTACAGGTGCAACTAGTGGCAGAAACTGTCATGGTAAAAGTGCCATCCTTGACCAAGAACATGTGCAGAGGTTATTGCTGTCATCTCCCTTTCAGACACACTAAGGAACAGTAGTGGCCTGCTTAAGATCTTGATCACTCCTTCAGGAGAGGGGAATTCAATTCACAGACTTAGTTCTGTGATCTTGATAAAATACCCAAGTGGGAGACCTTTAGAAGTGCTTAAGGATGAACTTCAGTATGGCCAGTTTCCACTAGAAACTCTATATTCAGTTTGTCTATCTATAAAAAGGGTGTCCTTTTGTCTATTGACTTACAAGTTCTTTGGAGAAATTCTCCTTTACTGTGTGGCTATAAGGCATTTGGTATAATATGTTTACAATATCAGTCAGGGCATTAAATACTACAGCTGTACAAACTGTCTTGCAAACTATAAAACATACAGGAAATTAGTCTTTTAAGCAAACTTCTTAACAGTTATAAATGTTGTACAGCTCAAATACAGATCAAATTGACCAAATTGCATCCATATGCAAAGTGAAATCCTGCTGATTAGTTTGCAATTAGTTGAAAAAACAGACCTTGAGAACAGCAACTATACAGATGAAATGAAGAACCATCTGTATTGTAAAATTCTTCACTAATCAAAATACAATAAACACATATATCAGAGATGTGAGATTGTTACTGTTCCCTATGGGTTATTTGTGGATGGTGGAAGTTGAAGGGACTTCAGAATAATAA
The DNA here is from genome assembly GCA_026212715.1 of Elanus axillaris. Lineage (NCBI taxonomy): Eukaryota > Metazoa > Chordata > Aves > Accipitriformes > Accipitridae > Elanus > Elanus axillaris. The sequence continues at coordinate 32,359,713 of JANZLQ010000078.1, read as the reverse complement.
AAAGTCTTGCCCCATGTTACATGCCAAAAACAACTGTTGTGGGTTTAACCCCAGCCAGCAGCTCAGCCCCACACAGCCACTCGCTCACTCCCCTCACAGCAGGATGAGGGAGAGAATTGGAAGGGCAATGTGAGAGAACTAGCTAGTTGAGATAAAGACAGTTTAGTAGGTAAAGGAGGAGCTGAGTGTGGAAGCAAAGCAAATCAAGTAATTCAGTCACTGCTTCCCATCAACAGGCAGATGTTCTGCCATCTCCAGGAAAGCAGGGCTCCATCACATGCAACAATTACTTCAGATACAAAACACCATAACTCCAAACATCCCCCTTACTTCCCCCAGCTTTACATGCTGAGTGTGACGTCCTGTGGTCTGGGGTATCCCTTGGGTCAGTGGGGGTCAACTGTCCTGGCTGTGTCCCCTCCCAACTCCTTGTGCCCCCCCAGCCTCCTCGCTGGTGGGGTGGGGTGAGAAGCAGAAAAGCCCTT
>JANZLQ010000078.1:32328403-32359219 GCA_026212715.1 Elanus axillaris | reverse complement strand
GGTTAATGATCAAGTGCTGTTAGTTATTAATAAATTTTGATTTGTTGTTAAATCATCACCTTGCTAATACTTTCATCCGCGACAACTGCTATGAAGAAAATTAACTCTATCCCAGCCAGACCCAGTACAAGTATTTAACCTTCTTGTTCACAAAGAGACTGAAATACTAGTTACTTTCTTGAAGTCTGGTACCCAGCTGTGTTTGCATTAAAGAATAGGAATATTAAATTAATAATTTATGCATAACATAATGCATTTTTCCAACTTTCCATTTATATTCTTTTGTTGAAATGACCCTAGAATGACAATGGGGTGATTCTACCTTAATTTGAAATTTATTTGCCCAAATGACTGATTTTTGCAACAAAGTAGAGGCTTGGACTATTTGCAGACACTTTGTACACATGCTGTCTGAAAACCTGGACAAATTTGCTTACATAAAGCAGATTTTATTTTCATATCTTCTTACAGCATCTTCAGCTTCCATAAAGATATACTGTAAAGAAATGATATAGAGAAGGAATTGCAGGAAAAGTCAATGGCCTGTAGTCAAACCACAATCCATTAATTCACAATTCAGGGAGATGAAAAATCTTCTGGGCATTGCAGGAGCTAAAGTAGTTTGGGTAGTTACATCTTTTTTGTCAAAATTACATGAAGTTATATCTTAAGGTAATTTTTGTTTACTGACTCATTTTGAACAGACACTAGAGAAGAACAGATAATGAAAGAGATTGTTTAGAATGAGAATTAGGAGAGTTATCAACCAAAAATTCAGAGAGCATATGAAGATTGTATGGCTCTAGAAAAAGGAGAGGTGGACATTCAGCATGTAAATGTTGACAATATTGGTAAATCACATGCTAGACGGTTGCATAAAATTTACTTCCCCACCAGTGATGTAACTGGTTTGATTAAATAGAGGTATCTGCAGTATGGCTTGTACATACTCTACTCACAGTAGACTCCTTTCATTAATTTAGTGACATTCGACTTGCAGATTAGGACCTCACTTTAGATGCTCACATGTAGGTATCTGCACATGTACTGGATATGCAATTCAGCAAATAGTACCTACAGTGATTTTCAGTAGACCAGATATAATTGTCTGCCTCAGAGTTGGAATGAGTCATTAGACACCATAGAGTCCATTGATTGCATTGGCTAGGTGTCCAGTGACTGTAATGGGAACTTGGACCTTTTGCTCATTTATAGCGAGACCTAAATTCATGTGCATTAAGTGAGAAGAGTCCCACATATGAAATCTAGGACACAACTCATTTCATCCTAAAGAAAACATCAAAACAGGTCTAGCAAAACAATGCTCTGAAGTGCCTGATTTTCTGTTTTGCCTATGAAGTGAGTCTAGGTGGTGGTTAGCTCAGATGATCAGAGCTGAGACAAGTTCTTCCCTTACTGATTAGCCTGAACTTTAAATTGAGATTTTTAAACCAATGCTTGTTTTTTTTTTCAACTTTTCATACCCATCTTACTATAGTTTTGAGTGGGGGCTGTTCAAGTTCTGATTCATATACTCCACAAGAGGTTGAAATTGTCCAGATAAAGTCTACTTTTGGTCTCCAGGGAAACAGAAGTTTCCCAAAATGGCTATGTGGCATTCTTAACAGGTATATCAAACCATTGCTCCTGTTTCATATTAGGTACAGTATGCCTCTAAGCAGAACACACACAAAAAAGCAATCTGAAATAATTTTAGTCTCCTGTGAGGTAGCTCTGTGATTTTATACTACAAAATTCTCTTCTCAAGTTTGCACAGTTATGTTTAGCCTGAAGTATCTGTTGAAAAAGAAAGATACACTATAGGTAATGCTTTTATGAGAAAATTTTCACTGTACATAAAAGTGCAAAACACTACTTCCCTCACAATTCTGTCCCATATCGTTTGCCCAATATTCCTAATGGTTTGGATAATATTTTAACTGATATACTGCGATTTTCACTCTTCTCTGCTTTTGTGCATTAAAGTAGTCTAAATATCTGTAAGATGCCCCTAAAATGTATTTTATGATCTTTTATGTCCTGCAAAGATTGTTTCTTCTGCAGGAATCTTCTGATTAGACCCTTAGATTAGGTTAGGAACAAGAACCAAAGTATTCCTCCTGCTGGGCACTGCAGCAAGGTACTTCCCATAACGTGCACGCGATTGATCTTTGTAGGCCATGGTGGTGGTAACATAGAAAATATAGTCTAGATGGAAGACAGTCTACTGAAAAATGAAGCAGTAGAGCTGTAGCTCTATGTGAAACTAGTGGCTTTAGAGAACAGCAGTTATGTTTTAGGTGACCGCCATTTAGTTCAATCTATTCTGCAAGGAAATATATTGTGTTCTCCTATGGAAATAGTTTAGTGGTGGGGATGGGTGGATACACACACATACTCACACACGTGCACACACTCACTACATGTAGACCAGCCTTCATACAGTAATAATGAATAATGATGTAGTTTACAGAAGTCATAGATCAGCCGTAGTTTAATGTCAATATTATTAAGGCCATTGTGGTTTTAATTGTTTATGCTTTATAAAATGATAATGTAAACACTTATTACTTCACTTTTCTACGGCTAAAGTGCTATTACTATTGCTCTATTAGTTCAATTATACACACAGGACATTTATAAGTTGTTTTGCTCATTTTATTTTTTTTTTTTGTTATTTGTTAATTGTACTACAGGACAATTTCAAGGATATTATGGAAAATCAAATGTGAATGTATCTGTAAAGTGTGTAAATCATATCTAGTCATAGTTAGGGAAAGACTCATTCCATTCAGCTCCTTGTTGATCTCAAAGTTGGTTATGGTAGTGACATTTCAATACCAGAGTAATACAGGAAAAAGAAGTCTTTCCAGACTGGGATGTCACATGCATTTCTTACAAAAGGACAGATAATAGATGATTACAGAGGGTTAAGACTTATATCAGAAACAGATGGATGTCCCATTGTCACAACAATATGGATGGTCCATTGTCACAATGTATGGATAAAAACAGAAAGAAGATCCACAAATAGACAATAGGTTTGCTATTACATTCCTACTCAAGCAAGTTAAACAGGAAAGACATGAGAAAAGACATTCTGACAGTTTAACAAAATGACTTAAAGAGTTTCAGCCAACTGACCTGTTTATAAGGAGAAAATTCACACATTTTTCCTAAATAACTTTTTGCAAAAAAGAATGATAGTTACAGTTCATGGATTATATTCTTCCCAGGTTCAAATCTTCTGACATCAGTGGAATTATGCTACATTTAACTCTCTACATTAATCATGAGCTAAGTAGTAAGCTACAGTTTTCAGTAAGTTATACTGCAATAAGTTATGAAATTAAAATCCTATACAAAATAATTGTAATGCTTATTTACATATGGGGACAGCATCACATTTATTTAATCTCTGATCTCCGAGAAAAAAAAACTTTGCTTGAGAAACTCAATTCGTGCTGTACTATTGTCTTATTTTAAATTATTCAAATGCTGCAACACATTTTAATGCAGTTCATTAATTTTCAACATCTGCAGGTTAGAATGAAGCAAATTTTTATAATCATACATGTAACATTATTAGAGTTTTTTACTTTTGCTGATTTCAGCATGCTTGAAGCCACACATCACAGCCCTAAGCAAAATATGTACAATCTAGCAGAAAAAGGACAAATGATTATTTTTTCCAACTATGAACTTTCTGTTTCCATTACTGGAGCTCAAATGATTAATGTTAATACATTTTTTTTGTCTTGTAGCTTTAACATAAAGTCAGAATTAACAATTTATGTGTAACTCAGGAGTGATCTGAGGAATTTCTGTTTTAAATGATAACTTAGTCATTCTATCACAAGTTCTTTAAGCATGTCTGACACTTCCATAACTGCTTTAATGAGCTTAGAAAGCCTGGCACATACTCCTGATGTGATGTGTTTTTAAGGTAAGTATGCTGTGGTTTCTGACAAAAAAATGGGAAGTTCTAAAACTAAAAATCCCAAGCTGGCTGCTTCCTCTCAGTGTGAATATGGTGAGGGACCAGGGCTGAGACACAGAAGTTGCTTTAATCCCTGCAACAGGTGGGGGCCAGTCACACTGAGCTTTCTGAATTTGTATGGATTGGAAGACCCAGGGATCAACCGGAGGTCTCCCTGTGAGTGCATTTGGAGAGGAGCCAGCTGTCCCACAGTGGCACAGACCCTCAGGGAACTCGACACAGCTCCCGAGGCTCATCCTGGGGCTCAGTGATGTGTTATGAAAACCTCCATTGACTGTTCTCACCTACCTGAGCTAGGGTTTCTAGGCTTTGATAAACTTCAGTGGGACAATTACTGCCTTCCTAAAGGATCTAAAAATACAGTAAATATAAGGGGTATGGCTGCTGGTTCAAACTTTCATTCTGTGCCTCTCAGTCAGCTGCTGTGGGGGCTGGACGTCTTCATGGCAGTGGGACCCTGTGAATGCCTAACTGAACAAGCTGATCTGGTATGATGGTTTCACAGCTTCTCCAGGCTCTGTACTTTAAATGGTCTCTTCAGATATTTACCAAAATGTATTTATGCTCATCCAAGTAGCTAGCTCCATACCTAGAGATATACCAAGGTTAGTAGACTATATGATAGCTGAATGCTACAGAAATCTGTGAGCAAAATAAAGGGCAAATATTTAGCAGCTATCATTCAATATTTGAGAAGTAAAGAGGGAAAGCAAGAGACTGCAGCAAGGCTAGAAATGCTTTTCTTAACAAAGGTCTCCAGATGCTGACAACTCACCGTAGCACCCACCCCATCACCACCACCAGGATAACTGCACTGGCCTTGGGACCAAAAGAGCTGGGAAAGGATGATCATAACACCAGGAAAAGGAGTAGAACCTAAAAAGTGCTTGTATAACAATGTTAACTGTATTATTATTCTTTATTTTTCTGTAACAATTAGATCTAGACTAATACTGATCAGACTTTTAAGGTATCAGTTATAATAAATAAATTCTGGAATTTAGATATAGGTATGCTTCCTCTTTGGCCATAAACAGGATTTTGAGTCTAACACTTTAACACATGAAATATCCTTTTTTTTTTTGTTTAAATTCACATTAAAACCTTTTAAGTCATTACTATAATTCCCAGAATACAGTACCCATCAACTATTTTTTCACCATTTAATTTGGTTCCTATATCGTATCATAAAAATCAGTATTTCTGATAGGATGCTTTGTCTGCCCTCACCATGGAAACCTTTCCAGAGGTAACATTGCTGCAGGAATGTTGATGGTCATTTAAAGAAATATATGAGATAGACACACAAAAATAACTCTAAGTATGCTATTCCACTTCAGATTGGTGTACTACATGTTGATGAACACTATCAAAATTCATAGTTCTGCAATTTAGTATCATTAATAAGACACAGGAAAGGGCAAAATAGTTATTGTATATTAATAACTTTTGGAGAACAAATCCAAAATTCCACTAAGAATCTTCTTAACCTTTGATGCTGATGTTACACTGGATAATATAATGCTGACTGCAAAAGAAATACCATTATGCATTGTGCTTGAGACATTGAGTTCACAGAGGGACTAGGGGAATGACACCAGATCCTCATTAATGTGGTGCAATTGCAATAGGCTATTGATAACTGAAATTCCTTTAGTTGCTTGTCAGTGTGCCCAGCTTGAAGGAGAGAAGCTCAGATCTGAGGCTGCAGAGGAAAATCTTTTCCTGCTTGAACAAGGTTCTTTGTAGAAAGCTCTTAGCATTTTCACTTTTTATACAGATTTGTTTTGTTTTGCTTGCGGCTAAAAGTGGTGCTCAGTTGGGATTACTTCTTATTCAGCTTGTTAAAAACTACAGCAAACATTCAGAAAGGGTATCCAAACTCTCAATTAAGAAAAAAACATTTCCCCCAGGCTGTTTTTCTGGGTTTGTTTTCATATTTTTTTTCCAGTTTCACATAACAGATACATAGTCTTCTTCATTGCAAGACAGAGGGGGTAGAATTTAACTTTATATTGTTGTTTTTTGTGGATGGAATTTTCTATGTACTTCACAGTTTTTGAAAGTTATTTTCATTCCTCTGATGAGTATGTAAAGCATGTAGGATTTGAGTCTTAGGAATGGTTTCATTTTTCTTTTCATTATACCTTTTCAGTTAAAACAGGAATCAACTTTGTTGATGAAGGGTTCTTTCTTTAATCCACAATACATGAAAGAACATCATGTGAAGCTTTTCATGGTCACCACATAAGCTTATTTATTAGCTGTTTTTCAGCACCCATGATTAGAATTGCTGTACTTTAAAAGACAATATCCCCTTTTTTGAAAGATTATGCTTTTGATATGTGATCCTATGGCTAGCGATATATAGCCTAAGACTTCTGTGTCCATAGAAAGTAGAGCTCCTGTTGTTACACTGATCTCCTCATGCGGTATCAATTACCTCTTAAGTTTGGGAGACTTGGAGCAAAAAGAAGGGAAGATATTGGATGCTGAGCATATGTGAGTTTATGAGGTTATTTGATCATTTAGCTAAGGCTGGCAAGGCTACCATACCTTTAGATAAAAACCAAACTTTATTTATCACAACTTTCCAACTCAGATTTATTGCTGTGACCTATCTGTTCCCTGAGGTACACAGTGTTTCAGTTCAAGATATGGGAGATAGTTTGACTTTAATTTATACTAGAAAATTCTATATTAAAACCAAGCAAACCAGACAAGGAATAAGGTAAATTAGATATAGTGGAGGTACATAATAATTCTCTAGTAGTAACTTTCATATCAGATTAATTCAGTCTATGAATCAAAGTAAGATTTTCTCAGGGCCAGAATCTAGAATCTAGAAATCAGCAGGTGTTCTTTGGTCCTTGACACATCCTCACAAACCATCGCCAGGAATAATAAGTCTGAGATCAGAAGGCAGCATACAATTTTGTCAAGAAGACATCTAAAAGAAGAAATCAGAACTTTTCTTTCCAGAGATCAGGTGTCAAAAGTTGCTGCCAGAGGAAAAATTCTGCCTTTATTACCAAGTTAATCAAATATCTTTTGCAGTATTAGTAGTACTTGACATTTACACAGTGCATTTAATTCATGGTTGTCCAATTATATTTACAATATGAATTAAACTGGTCTCAACTTTTACTGTTAGTGATCCATTTTATAGAATGGTATAGCAAGGTGCAGGATATTGCTGCAATTTAGAAAACAGACAAAGTCTAATTTCTGATTTTCTAATCACAGCTGTCATTATGCTAAATAATGAAAGAGAACATCAGTAGCATGTGACTTGACTGTTCAATCACCTATAGCTCCAGCTAGTCATTTTAAAAAGCTAACTTTTATTCATCACTTTTTTCCAATGACATAACAATAGTAATAACACTGTGTAGTTATTATCTTGGGTTCATCTTAAATCTGTTCAACTAAAGTGACTTCTCGAGACTTATTTCTGAATTATTGCAATCTGACTGAGAGTCTTTCCCCTAATGTAATGATTCTACTTTTTTTTTTCCTGAGTTGGTTTTTATTATTCTTACAAATGCAGAAATAAAATTAAATAAAAAACAAACAGACAAAAAAAACACCAGCCCCACTTAGATGAAAAACAATCCAGCAAAACCTTTTATTAGAGTATACCATTTTATAACACAAAAACACTCTGCAAAAGTATCAGAGTGTTTGTCATCTAAACAGTTGTGCTTGTTTTAATCTTCCCAGAGTAGTCAAGTAAAGCAATCTGCTGAAGCACATGTTTCTTTAGGAGGAAATTTGCTAGGTAATAACAGATGCTTCTCTTTGACTCAGTAGATCAGTCTTTCAGTGCAGAGAATAGGAACATCTTAGAGCATTATACTCCTGTTTCCTCGAGGGTTGTGTCATGTGTGTTCAGAACTACAGTTAAGTCACAGTATGTGCTTCATTGATCAGCCATGAAAAGAGTAATGACAGTGGCATTGATCCCTGCAGCACCCACTCTAAAATCCCTTGGGATCTCCAGAGGGCCACTACTTGTTTTCCGCTCAGAGGATTATGTTGAAAACAACTGCTCAATCACCACTGTCTTGAACAGCCACTTCAGAGCTGGCTTTTAAGGCAAGGCATGAAAAGAAAATTTTTCTCCAAGTTTAACACACAATTGAGGATCTAGTTCTAATGTGATACAAGCAAGCAGAAGGTAAATGTAGCTGCAGTAGTTTACAGCATAGCTGAGTTTTGCCTTTTCAAATACATTTAAGTCCATGACATAACTGATTTGGCTCTGGTGTCTGAGAGGACACCTCAGTTTGACAGTTTGCAGTGTGCCTCGCCTTTGGAGCAGTGTGCAAGAAAGTCAGAGACATCACTAATTCATATTAGGGTGGGAGAAGGACTATGGGAGGAAAACGCTGCTCCATAGTTGTTGTCTACAAGGTATCTCTTTGGCAAGTTATTTTGAAAAGATAACAGACTGGAGATGAAGGAATATCAAGCTCCCATCAGTCCCACTGGTTCTGCAGTAGCATCTTGGGAACTTGTTGAAGGCATTCAACGTTGGTGTGGGAGGGCCACTTTTAAGTCTCTCCTCATGAAGACAATGACACCAAATGAAGATTTGCCTGTATTTTGGTTGTATACTCCACCACAGTGTAGAAGGTAAAAATTTCTCAGAAACAAAAATCTGCACCTGATAGTTTTGACAAAATGAGGACACTTGCACAAGTGTCTGAGAGGGATAAAGCTCTGTTAGGCCATTTCACAGTCTTACAAGTTTTAGATGTACAGCTAGAAAGCAGGTAAGATGACCTTCATGGTCCCTAAAAATTTACTTTTCAGGAGACTGTTCAATTCAGCCACAAAGCCAAAGACCATACTGGATGAAATCACTGGCTGCTCTATCTCCTTCACCAGTTTAGAACAGAACAGAATAGAATAGAATAGAACAGAATAACTTTGATGGAAGTGTTCCATCCAGCACAGTGCAGCTACTTGGCTACTACTGAAAGACTTTACCCAGGGAAATGAAACTCAGAAGTAATTTGGGGTTGGCTGGGGAGGTAACATTGTGTTTGGGAACCAGAAAAGATCAGATTAAAGGAGCTTCAATAGGTTTGGATGAGCGGTTTATCCAAATCTTCTCTTAACAGCAGCAAAAATACCTGACATGAGTAAAATATAAACAAGCAAACTACAGACAAGGCAAAGCCAGAAACTGCTTTTTATAGCAGATGTTTTCATTGTGATATTTAAGTTTAGAGCTACAGTTTTTAATGCATTTCTTACTACCTAATAAAAAAAATACAATGGAAATTGATTTTTTTTTAATTACAGAAACACTGAACATGCAACAATGTAATTCACTGACTGAAACTAGAGACTTTCTCTTGTAATGAAACTTTTTGACACTGTGGAAGGAAAAATTTTATGCTGCCTGATTTGTTCTCAATCTATCAGGGAAATAATGGTGTAATTCCCTTTCAGGATAGCTACCAGGAGGTCCTAGAGCTGTTACTAAGGATGTTGTAAATACAACCAGCATGTTATCATGCAAGTTTTCCTTACAGTTTTTGTTAGTATTGCTAAAACACAAGGATGGCTGTGAGAGATTTGGGTTCGCATTACATTTGTGACACACATGTCCAAAGCAAGCCCCTTAGACCTAGACAGGATTATAACCCCATTGATTGTCCACCTGGATCGTAAACCAATGTCTCGTGGAATAAAGGGGGTTATTCCTGACTATTATGTCATTAGAGCAATAGGGGTAAAGGAGGTCTTGGGTAGGAGGAGGCCGACAGCATGGTATGAGAGAGGACAGAGAGTGGCGCACTGCAGGCATACCTGAGTGTAAATTGCTACTAGGTAGGATACCCAATCATTTACTGCTGGAACAACATGGCAGTGTGTGTACTTTATAATTGGCTGTGTTATCTTGATACAATCCAACTTTTTTTTTTTTTTTTGTACCTCAACTTTCTTTTAACAATTCTTCATACATGCATGGAGAAACTTATTACTGATATTTTGGGGAGTTTCAAATATGGTGCTATAATAAGGTTATGGAGGAATCTAGACAGATCACACAACTAGGTAATTTCTCTTGTCAAAGGGAAACAATAATATTTGCATTAATTATAAGCCCAAAGTCTTCTCCCAAGATGTGTGATATACATAATATATATTTTAACTTAGATAGGTTAAGCATCTGTCTCTCCTATGGATCTGAACCAGAGGCCAACATGTGGAGTGACTTTGCAACAGTTCTTTATAGTTTAGAAGATAACTGAGGAAAATCGAATGTCTGAGTCAAGTCAGGGCTAAAATCACCAACATGAGATGCAGAGAACTAGCAGTGTTGAACAAAGAGGCAGAGAGGTTTATAGAAAAACTTTGTTTCCCCATTTAATTTTGAGACAGAAAAGAGACATTTTGTTGTAACATGACAGCAAATTTTGGCAGCTTCATACTTGCTTCTCTTGTCTAAAAAGTTAAATCAGATTTTTCCTTATCACCTGCATTCCCAAATTTTCTTACAAAGTTGGTGAAATTTTGTAATATGCATAGTATGTGACTAAAACTGTTTTATAAGTGGGTGTATAGTTTATCTCATATACCTATTACGTATGTAATATGTATGTTATATTCAGTGGTGTACAGCTGGTTGTACAGAATTCAGTTGGGGTGTGAGGAAAAAGCAATCTTCATAACTTTTCTACCCAAATCGTGATGAGATCTTGGATGTAGTCCTTCATTACTATACATAAGACTGTGAATGTTGCCTGTGTCCATGAGTTGCATGTGTCCCATGACAAGAACTTTTATTTCCTATAATTCATAAAAAAGGGAAGGGTTTCTCCACAGCAGTCTACATACAGGGTAGGAAATGGATAGATTGGAAGACTGAAGAATATAAGAATCTTTTTTTTTCCTACAGATAAAGTGGCATAGAGATAGTGTGAAGGAGTCTCTACTTGTTTTTAGCAAGTGCTTAGCTCAATTTCTACACTCCTAGAAGCACAGCAGACAGACTGGACTTCAGGCAAACCCCCAAGGTGTTAGCATTGATCACATTACCTAGACACTGTATTAGTGACAAATTTGTCAGAGGCAAAAGAAAAAGAAAGAAAGACCTTAGTGAAGTTTTGCCTTTTCCTTCTCCCCCTCACTTCCTACCTCCACAACTGTGCATGGGATAAATTATTTGCAAAAAGAAACAAGAGAAAAGTTGCTTTGAAATATGTAACAAGGTTTGAAGCTATTGATCCAGTAAATCAATGGTTTATTAAGCAAATGAAAGAGTTAAAATACAATAAACAGGTCCCCAATCCTGGAAATTTTTATGCATATATTGAACTCCAAAGGACTGATGAGTTATGAGCTTAAAGTTAAGCATATCCTTAAGTATTTCCAGTCTTGAACTTTGAGTCATTCTGCTGGCTGCTATTTCAAATACCTCCCAATATTTGACGTTAACATAAAGTGATGTGAACTTTTTAAAAAAGCTGAAAATAATCTGAATAAATGAATGAATATTTCCTTAGAAAAATAAACAAGTGATGGATAAGTGTAAAGAGCTTAAAGGGCAAGTTACTTATTTTAAAGGAAATTATGACAATTAAAATGCAATTTGCTTTTTTTATCAAACTTTTAAGGCATTTAATACCCACATATTAAATCTCCTTGCTAATGACTTACCAGTTTTAAATACTTTATAGTAATGACTTATATAATTTGAAGTGGTTATTTTCCATACTTCATTACTTTCCCCCAAATGATCATTGATTTGATAATTAGTTGATATTTTAGAGCCTGAAGACATGATGTCCTTGAAAATGTTTTAAGTGTCTTGTTCAGGGCAAAAATAAATTATCATCTTTGAAATGCCATTCACTAGTAATTTTAGTGGGCTTTTTTTTTTAGTCTATTACAGATTGAGAGAACTTTTCATTTTATATTAATTAGTAGTTTGTGGCAAGATATTCAGGAATCAACATATTGCACCAAAATTTTCTGCAGTGAGATATCTCCCTGTACTCAGCGGGTAGCTGTAATGTATCTTTGAACAAAACACATATTTCACTTGATGTAAAAGGACTTCCAATTTTCACTGTGTCATTTCTGTTCTACATAACAAATTAGCACACTGTATAACTTTTGTCCCCTTCCCAGCAGGCAAGATGCATTAGTACAAGATTTCTCAACCTCTTACAGGGTTTTTAAGTTTGTTTCATAAATATTTTGACCAACCTCTAGGAATTCCTCTGACCTTTTTGGAGAATTACTCCTTGAAGGACAAAATCTACCACACTACAGGAGCTGGAGGGCACTATCTTTTGAAATAATCCTACCATCATCAATGGAATTAGAAACACAGTTTATCAACCTTTTAACTTGTCTGTATAAACCTGTAGACTTGAGGGCTAAACTGAGATTAAGATCTTGTTCAACAAGAATAAAAGTGGCAAAGGCCTTTGATATGCTAGTATTTTTAACAAAAGAGTAAAAAAACTTAAGCCAAGACAAGTAGTAGTGAATAAAATTATTTTTTAATTACATCTATGAATGTAGATTCTGTCTGTGGCTGGAAGGCAATGATTAAACCACAATGTTATACAGCTAGACAGTTTGATTAGTCATCAATTCACAGGGGAAAGAGTGGCAGGTTATGCAGGTTGCCTTTGTCACCAAGGAGAAGACAAAGCCCTCCATTGCATGGGTAGGTGAAAAGTGGTACTCAGCCAGCACTGCTGCTCTGTCACCTGGACTGGCTGTGCTCTGGAACCAATTATAAGAAAAAGAAAAAATTACCGATGTATCAGATTGATGGAATTCTTTGCCACTGAAAGCTTGTGTAAGAAAATTTGCAGTCATCATCAGATATCAAACTCATAATGATGTTACCAAGTTTTCCATTTTTTTGTAATATATAAATTTGTCTTTTTCTGTTTTGAAAAGTTAATTTATCTTGTGAATATCTCTAGCAAAACCTCTAGCAAAATAATATAATCTTGAGTAGAAATCAATTCATTTTGTTATTTCTGTGGTCTCTTTTAAATAAAAGACAAGAAATTTTCTAAAAATTTTCTACTTCCTAATAATTTAAAATCAAGATTCTAAATCTTTAAGATTTTTATAAAACATGATGAAGCATGTTTAACTAGATTAGAGACAACTGTCAATATTCTAAATTAAGACAAGCAGACAAAATTAGAGGCAACACTTGCTGACTTTAGCAAAGGCAAGGGTAAAAAGATACGAACATTTGCAAGTTAATTAAGCACATTCTTAGCTTTAATTATATGCCTAAGTCTCAATAAAATCAATAAGAGTTATAGCCATGCTTAAAATTAAGTGTTTGCTTTAAGAATTTGTTGATTGGGCTAATGGAAGGTACATAAGCACGTTTTCTGTTACTGTGGATTAACACAGATGTACTCAAATTCATTAATCTCGAGCCTATGTTCTCAGTCACCTGTCAGTTAAAGAAAACTGCCTTGTAATGGCAGTCTGGCAAGCTTGATCCATTGTTTTTAGTTTATACTATGTGCAGAATTAACTTTCAAGATCTAAGTAACTTAATTGTCATTTTATGTGTTGGGGTGTTTTAGATAATTTTTTGAAAATTGCCTCAAAAAGGGCGAAGAACAAGCTTAATTAACTAGCCTTATTTTTTATTTTAAGGTCAGGAATGATTTGATCCATTAGTCAAGATTTCACTGTCTATTACTTAAAGGTAAAGTCCTTTTCTCCATTACAGCTGCTCCAAAATTATTGTGTAAATGGTAAAAAAATTTGGCCTCTGGTGCTTCAATTATAGATGAAGACTTTTTTTATTTTAAATTATGTATTTAAATTTTTTATTACAATAACAGAAGATTTCATTATTTCTGTTGCAAGTCACTGTAAATGACGTGAAAAGGGAATTCAGGTATAGTTACTCGGCTGTTAAAGGACACTCTATCATTTTAAAAAGTCTCCTTACAAAATCCCTCTAACACAGTTTGCCCTTCACTATTTCATCAATGAGCGATCACCAGAGTAAGAGAACTATAAATTATATCAACTTGATGAATTAGTGAGAGATTACCAAAGTTAGCTTACAGAGCAGCTAACTACCCTCACCACTAAAATGGGTGCTCTGGCTCCAGGCTTCTATTTCCCTCCATTGAACCTCTGCTATAATAAAGAGCCATTTATACCTCAAATCTTCCACTATGCTACCAGCAAACCAACAAAGTAATCTCTTAACTTTCTTTTTGATAAGATTAAATGCTCTCTATCATAGGGTAGGGATAGGGAACCTTCTAATGGTTTGTTTTTCCAATTTCTCATTGCTATTTTTTTGCATGTGTATATAAGAACTAGATACAGACTTCCAATAATAAGCTCAGTGATATACAGACAACTGTGATAATAGCTCCCACTTGACTTTTCTTCATTTATGTCCCATGTTAAAAAGATGAATTAAAATGCTAGAAAGTTTGGGGGCTAGAACTGGGGAGAAGAAACAATGAAGATTAAGGAATGTAAGAAATGTGTACAGGGGAGAGGAGGAAGCAGGAAAGGACAACACTAGACAGAATGACCTGTATAGGAAAACCCTTGGTTAGAGTAGACAAGAACCAAGGACACAAAGTAATGTATTAATTGAAGGACAACAGAAAAGGAAGTAAGGACAAGGAAGGAAAGTTCACTAGAGAACAGCCATTTGCTTGTAAATGTTTGTATGCTACTTCTGTACTATTGCAGTACAGTATGGAACACCAGTGGTAACATCCATGATTAATAACAAGGGCCTATCATGTGCCTTATGATGTTTCTTATAGACAGATTGCACCAAATATGGTGAATCTGTACTCACTGAGAGGAGGCCAAGCCTTTTCTCAGGATGAAGTCACTACAGAAGACAAGCATTTATGCAGATTCTCAGATTAGTTGAGATTGAACTTTACATTGCTACTAACAAAAAAAAAAAAAAAGCTTTTTTGGATCTGTGATATGATCTGTGATTGTGAATTCACCAGGAATGGCTTAGGCCCTTTGTTGTTTTGTAGAAGTTGGTGTCAATAGCAATCACAGTACAAGGGTTTTTTTACAGATATTTGAAAAAAAACAAACCTTACTTGTTAATTGAATTGGGTCAGAAATTACTTTTGCATTTTTTTTATATTCCCTGAATCTCAGACTTGTTTCTGTCGTCTTCATCAAACTGGTATTTAAACATTACTTTATTAGTGACTGCATATAAAAGAATTATGCTTATCAAGTCTGTAAATGTCATTTTATGGATGTTGTCATCCTAGTGAACCTTGAAAGTCAGTCTCAGAGCTCCAACAATCTTAGCTCAACTCTGAAAAGTACAGGGCCATCTATTTGGATTAAAGCAAATGCAGTTGTTTAACTACTAAAACTATATTACAGTCAATGTTGAGCTGATGTTTGAATGCAGAGTCTAGCTGCTAAATAAAGAACATGATCAAATATAGCTTTAACAAGAAAGTAAAAAATATTTTCTGTTCAGACATGCTTATTTAAATCATTGAAACTGTTCTTAGGCACCAAAATTCTGCAGCACAAAGCTGCTGGAAGAAAGCCATCTACCACAGGATGACAGGCAGCATGCGAGGCAGAGACGAAGGATGCCTCTCCCTGCAGTAATAGCTGGTTTATGGGATAGGGTGCAGGAAAAGATAGACTTAAAATCAGCTCTGATGCCTGGATACACCTGCAGTTTAGCTTCCCTAATCCACCCCCAGAAGGTGAACCTGGGAGCCATAAGAGACCAATCAATGTTACATTTAAATCTTCTCATCTGTAAATTGCCACATTATGGAGAAGAAACTAGTGAGAGATGAAGGTGATCTGGAGTGGAGTGCATCTCTCAGACAGAGGAGTGCTGTTGCAAACTCACACCCTTAGTTACAACACCCAGGAGGCATTTGGGGAACTCCTCTGTAAGGGCAGCTAAATAGAAACTTTTAATTGTATATTCAGACTATGGGCTTTTGTGCTTGAAATGCTTTGTTTCTCCTGTTGCAGTTCAAAGCCTGGCCTTAAGACTCACTTAATAAGTATTTTATTTCTTTATCATTAAGTGTTAATCAGCGTTAAATTGGGAAGTAAACGTTGTTCTGCTTTCACACATAGAGCAAATGCAAAGAAAGCAGTGAGTGGGCTCACCCTGACCTGCCCATACTGTGGGGCATGTGGAAGGACTCGGTGCCTTCCATGGGCTCATGGACACGGTGAGCAGTGCAGAGGAGATGCGGAGGACACACAAACCGTCACACTCCCAATAAGCCGTGGACAGCCAAAGGCAGCCAAGGGCTTTCTACAGTTCAGGTACCCTGAAGGGTTAAAAATATGGCTCAGACCATTTCTTGGAGGTGGAACAGGGTCATGGAAAAGGCAACATGACAGTTTTGAAATTAGGTCCCCTTATGTATGTATGTATACTTTCACTGTAATGCCTAGGCTGGCGGGTTTTCCTGCTTTACCATTCTGTCTAGCTCTGGCACCATCCCTTCTTATCTTCTATATCTTCTTCCCTTCTTCCTACTGTCACCTCAACATTTGAACTAGCAGAGTGATGCACACCCAAAAGCTGTAATTGTATGCCCCTGTAAATTACAGTCTCTCAAGGTCTTACTAGACTGTCTTTAGTATGTCTAGAAAAATAGGTCCTAGAGACTTACACATTTATTAGTAGTGTTCTCCTTTTTTAAACAGTGACATTATTGCATTACCAAAGAGTTGCTAAAGAGAAGAGAAATCAGTGAAGCCAGGTGTGGTTAAATTCTAAATTGATATTTATTTGTGTACTGGCACATAGGTAATCAGAAACAAGAATCAGTCCTATCTGTGAGATCCAGTACTAATTCCTAGAAGAATCCCATTCCTCATTAAAGCAAAAACCCTGTGAATCTCTTACTTTATTTACTTAATAAAGTAAATACTTCTGTATGTCTACCTCATGACAATGGCACCATGTGGTGACCTCTCCCTCCCCAGTAACAATTTGTTCAATTCTTCACAGTACTAGCACATACCAATCAATATTTTCTCCTTCTACTCTAACAGTACTTAGAAGTACATGATATTAAACCTGCCCCCCCCTCCAAATTGTGATACAATAATTAAACTCACTTTTATATCTGATCTAATAACCAGGCTGCACTGTGTGGAGTTATGGGACGAGAAAATGAGTACAAAAATAATTTGTTCCCATCAAAGATCAGGATGAAGACTGGCAATGTTATACAGAAAATAGTTATGATTTATGAAGGATCTCTCATTTCAATACCACCAAGAAAGCAGTGAGACATTAAATTTACAGTGTGCAAGAGCTAAAGGGGGCCATTCTTAAAATTGTATTATGTTATTGTTAAATAATGACATGCTCATATCACCTATATCATATTCTAGCTTGTATCACCTTGTATTTGCGATCATCACAATCAACTGCCAGCAGCGATTTACTTTACCAGCATGGGTGAATTAAGACTGGAGGCAGACATTTGCTCCATTTTACAGTTGGAGAAACTGAGGCACAGAGAGTTGTTGGGGTTTTTTTTAAATAATTACCTGAAATAATAATGAGGGAAGTGACAGAACTTAGAAATGAGAGTAAATTTTATGAGTACATTCCTTTTCCATGCTTTTATTGCAGATCCTCCACTACTTGAAAAAGAACTCAAGCAGTGCCCCAAACCTCTCCTTCACCTTCATCCACAGCTCCTTTTCACACCATCCCAGCACCCTGACCTGCTTCTGTAGCACAGCCCCATCTGCCATTTCATGTTACTCAACATGCTTTAAACCATGCACCTGCATTCATAGCTTTGAATAATCTTGCCACAGGTACAGAAGGAAGAAAATGAAAAGTGCATGAACTCATTCATTTTTAGATTATTGGAAGGTCTTTATATTAATCTTCTCATCTTCTCCTCCCACATCCTCACACATACTCACCCTGGGGAGACATACTCCCAGCAAGAAGCTATAAATATTCCATTTACTTATGACACAGTTTAAAATTAATTTCTGGAAGAAATCAGAAAATAGAAAAATCAGATTATTTAACTTCATTTAGCACTGATAAGAAGATGTTATCCATTAAGACACACTTTTCTACAGTGGTCATATGAATCTGTAAATAATATTATTTTAATAGCACATTATTTAATGCCCAATTACAATAGGACTCTGATAGAATATGAACAATAATAAATTAGTTCATTATCTTTCAAAGTTATTACACAAAGAATAACAAATTGTTTCAGAATGTTGGTAAAAATATATAGTTTTATCAGAAAATTAATTTTTATTGGAGATTTGGGAGACTCTACTTGTCATGTGATTGAAGCTCAAAAATCTGGGTGGGATAGAAAGACGGAAACTGTCTTCATATTTATTAGAAATTCTGATTTAAGAGCAATGGAAAATAAAAGGCTCACTTTATCCAGAAGAGACAAATGATGAAAGAAAATAGCACATTGTTCTCTTCCAACTATTTCTTTCTTTCTTGACATGGAGGAATCATCTTGTAGAAATGTGGTGGACTGCAATACAATTTATGCTCTGTCAGCTGAGCATGTCAGTAAAAGTAATAATTAGTTCCAACTGTGCTTATGTGGGGTTGTTTTATGATTTTGCCATATTTGCTGTACAAAAGGTCTATAACTCTTTATTTGAAGCACTGAGCAGCCATTGTGTAACAACTACATTTCAATCCAGGTGAAGACATAAAAAGCAGAGGGTTGTATGTGTAGCTGCTAAGCCCTAATTCACTCTTTTTCATATTAAAAATTGTGGTCTCTGTATGTATGTGACTTTCAGGAACATACTTATATGCAGCTACTAATTTCTGACTCTTCCTTATCACTGATCTCAGTAGTTTATTGGTTGGGGTCTCCCTAAAAGGATGGGGAGATGTATATGAAATCTCCTGCTCCTAACAGACAGCTCAATGCTGATTATATCAATAAGATTTTATCTGTGCAAATAAAAATGAAGATTATGACCCTTAGCATGTTTTCCTACCACTGCAAAGCTAAAATGGTACATGATTTTATGCCTAGTATTGAGATGAATGCAAGGCAGAAAACTAATTAAAATGTTGAACTTTCTGGAGTAATATTCTAATTTCCAGGTTAAGGCCAGCATAAAGGGAATGCACAGAAAATTTTTCAAAATGGCCATTTTGCCATTTCTTTCATCTTTATGAATAAAAGTGTGCATTTTGTGCTGACAATAGAGACTTTCAGAATTTTTGATGATGAAATTATTTTTGCTAAAATATTAGTTATCAGAGATGAAAACCACAAGCAGTTCAAATTTAACATCTTTTCCAAGCTCAGAAAGCATTTTACTATTTTTTGTATTCTAAAAATTATTACAGATTTTCTTTTTTGAAACAATTAGCAAGCTGAATGCAGCTGAATTTCTATTTCAAACACTAAAATAAAAATCGTTTGATCTTCTCACAATGTCATTTTCCTTTTGCTTTTATGTCTATTTGTGATGGGTTGACCATGGCTGGACACCAGGTGCCCACTAAAGCCATTCTATCACTCCCCCGTCCTCAGCTGGACAGGGGAGAGAAAATATAACAAAGGGCTTGTGGGTCAAGATAAGGACAGGAGAGATCATTCACTAATCACTGTCAGGAGCAAAACAGACTCAGCTTGGGGAATATTAACTCAATTTATTACAAATCAAACAGAGTAGAGTAATGAGAAATAAAACCAATTCTCAAAACACCTTCCTGCCACCCCTCCCTTCTTCCTGGGCACAACTTCACTCCCAGATGCTTTACATACCCCACCCCAGTGGCGCAGGGTGACAGGGAATGGGGTTTATGGTCAGTTTATCACATGATATTTCTGCCGCTTCTTCCTCCTCAAGGGCAGGATTCATCACACTCTTCCCCTGCTCCAGCGTGGGGTCCCTCCCACGGGAGACAGTCCTCCACGAACTTCTCCAATGTGGGTCCTTCCCACGGGCTACAGTTCTTCACAAACTGCTACAGCATGGGTCCCTTCGACAGTCTGCAGTCCTTCAGGCACAGATTGCTCCAGCGTGGGTCCCCCCTGGGGGTCACATTTCCTGCCAGAAAACCTGCTCCAGCCTGGACTCCTCTCTCCACAGATCCACAGGTCCTGCCAGGAGCACGCTCCAGCATGGTGGGTCACAGCCTCCTTCAGGCATCCCCCGTGGGGGATCTTCAGCGTGGGGTCCTCCACAGGCTGCAGGTGGAGATCTGCTCCCCCGAGGACCTCCCTGAGCTGCAGGGGACAGCCTGCCTCACCATGGTCTTCATCACGGGCTGCAGGGGAATCTCTGCTCCAGTGCCTGGAGTACCTCCTCCCCCTCCTTCTGCACTGACCTGGGGGTCTGCAGGGCTGTTTCTCTTACATGTTCTCACTCTCCAGCTGCCATTTCTTACTGTCCCACAACTTTTTTTCCTTCTTAAAAAATGTTATCACAGAGGCGTTACCACTATCTCTGATGGGCTTGGCCTTGGCCAGCAGCAGGTCTGTCTTGGAGCCAGCTGGCCTTGGCTCTGTCGGACATGGGGGAAGCTTCCAGCAGCTTCTCACAGAAGCTGCCCCTGTAACCCCCCCCCCGTCCCCCCGTTACCAAAACCTTGCCACAGAAACCCAATGCACCATTGTACTCTGAACCAAGGAAATTACAAAGTCGTGTTGAAAAGTCATGTTTTCAGCTTATGTAACAATTTCATCTCTGTTACCAGATGTAATGGATAAGATTTCAGGAATGACTAGTGATTATGAACAAACCTGCTTCACATAAATCAGTCTGGAGTAGCTCAAGGAGAAAGACCTGTCAGAATCAATATTTTCTGGAAATCAGGTTTCTTTGGATTGTCTCAATCTGAAGCTGAAGGTACTCACCACTTCTAAACATTCCCAGTGGACCTTCCTCTCCTACTTCTACATATAGATCCATGAGTACTGACAAAAAAAAAATTCATCTAAAATGGAGAAGAAAACATAACTCTGCATTCATTGCATAAGTAGGAATTTCTTCTATTAGCATCATGAATAAATATAAAGTTCTTGTGCTTAAAGAAGACCAAATACAACTAGACTTATCACAAATATAAGTGTTCTCATTTCATTTCAGATGATCACTTTCTACTCTTAAAAGCCTCTGAAAGATGTTAATTTAAAAACAAAAGAAGTAATGACCTGTGGAAACACTTTAAGAAAGTAGAAATAACATTGAAAAGCACTTAAGTTCTTTGTTTGAGTGGAGTCTTCCACTTTTTTGTAAATCAAAGAAAAACTGAATTTTAGGTATGCATTTGTATTAATCCACATACAGACATGTAAACAGCTGATAGCCATGAATGACAAGTACTGTTCTCATGTGCCACTTGCTTTTAAGGAATTTTCATTCTTTAAAAAAATGGAAGTTAAAACTGAATATCAGTGAAGACATAAGAAAAAACAAATCAACAAAACCTTCATTGGACTCACACTATTTTTAATCCATGAAGGAAAGTTACACCAAGAAGAACAGAGAGAAGAAAGTGAAAATGTTCTTATGCAGTTTGAGCTGCTAGCTCTTACCATGTGTAATGAATAAGGGCTCCTCTTACAATGTGTGATGAATAAGGACTCACCTTCATCAGCAGAAACTTCTTAGAGACACCTGAGCCTGTGTTTGAGAAAAATATTTCCAGACTTTTCCAAAGGATTCACTACGAGATGGTGAAAATCTCCTGCCCTTCAGTTTTCTGTGTCATAAAGAATGTCATTGATATTTACAGCATCTCTAAGAAGTTAAATTTGAGAGTTCAGTCCTTAGTTTCACATTATCAGTATGATATCAACTGTCAAGTCTTTTAAAATATGATCAAAACAGCATGAACATTGTGAATTGAAAATTTTCAGAACAGATTAATTTATGAGCAAAACCCCTTTTGTTTCTAACTGAGGCCTCTTCCGGTTGAACACCATAAAATCTTCCAGGAAGGAGGATCATACATATTCCATACTCCTATCATGGATGTTCTGTATTTCTTTTCTCCTTTCACATTGTCTATGTTTTCTATGTTCCTGGCTTGGCTGCCTCAGATAGTGCTTTCCCAGGACCTCTTCACCATATGAAAGGATATGCTGCAGTTATGACAAAAGGCATGCATGAAGGGCAGCTAACATCTGAACTGATGACACGTGAGATGCAGCTTTGAAAGTATTAGCAGGGGATACACAGAAGTACAGAATGATTATGCAAACTTTGTGTCTGTAGAAAGCCAGTTTAATAATAAAAAACCTACCCAAAAAGGTAGCTGCTCCTCTTCAGAGCAATACCTAGAGATGTGAGAAAAAAATCTGAATATACCATCCAGTGACTGAAGATGAACTTGCCCATGTTTCAAAGAGTAGAAACAGACGAAATGAGATCCTAAAAATTCATTGAAAAAAAAAATATCCTGAACTTCCCTATCCTTCTGTTAAGCTTGTTTGAAATTTGCCATCTATTGTAGTGGAACAGAGAAAACATTTTAAGGTGGGAAGACAGACAAAGTGATCATTTAGAGCTTACCTCCAAAAGCAAACCAAGCTAAACAGAAAGGAGATGATTCTGAGGAAGGGGAAAAAATTAGCTGGTAATTTGCTAAGAATGGGTGCAAAACTAAGCTTAAAAGATATGAATTAAATTCCTACTAGTCACTCCAATAAATCAAAACCAGAGAAAGTTGAGTAATGGATCTAAAGAGATACTTTCCTAACAGTAGTCAGAGTGAAGGGAGTTTACAGGTTAAAAATCTTAAGAGCCTATTTTACTAAAAAGGGGATTTTTCATCGTATTTTGCAGAGAACACGCTTACACAAGTCGTAGAATTACAAGTAAAATGGAGAAGAGCCAACTATAAACATGATTACAGTTTTCTACAATAAAGATGCCATTGCTTGTATAATATGCTGTAATTAATCCTTTCAGACTCCCCTGTCATGATAGTACAACGTAACTATAGGTTGTCTATCACCTAATGACTTCTGCAGGTGAGCAATTATTACAATAATTAATACATAGAAAAATTCCAGGACTACCCTGTAGTGTTATATATAAAGAAAACTTGCTATTTATTGTGTGAACTTTTCACTGTCACTCAAACCCCATATTTTTATTAGTTCTTTTCCATATCAAAATTATTGGCATAGTATCACATCCTGCTAAAAAAAGAGCACCATTTATTCCAGGCTTCTTCAAATAAACAAATATTTAAGTGTAAATGATATCAGAAGGATCATTTGATGCTTGCCAAAATAGAAAATGTAATACTTTACACAAAACTGCAATAACCAGATTAGCTTGGAGCAACAACTGATGATGGGAGAATGCACATAAGCTGCATCTCTGAGGAGCAAGAGAAAAATATTTGTTATTATATTTGTTTATAAATGTTGCATACAACTGTAAAATGTACAGAAGAGTAAATGGGTTTATCCTCTATGTTTTGCTTCCCACCAACTCATTCAATTATACTGGGAATTTTGCAACCTCTCTTTTGATCCTGTCACAGGTTTTATATTTTGTAAGAGACAACAGACAAACCCCCAGTTGTTCTTGTCTAACATTCAAGGGTTACTGTTTTAATTGAAAATGAGCTAACAGTTTGAGGCACCCATTCTTTGCTTATCCTCCCAAACTGTGGCTTGGATTGGCATACCAGCCCCACCTCACATATTCACACTTCTCTGAATAACATGGTTTTGCCTTCCCTAAAAGAAAGTCATGCTACCAACAAGGACTTGAATCCTTGAAAACTTACATCCCCAGCCAGCATTTACTTCCAGCTATAAGATGGGAAGTGAGGGCTGTATTGGCTTTCCTTCCTTCCTTAGCTCCATCTCAAGGAGTTTGTAGGAAATGGAAGACAACTGTTTCTTACACCTAATTTGATAACGTGATAGTATTCCTCTCCCCCTTGCCTTTTTAGTGTATCTCAGCCCACATCTCTGAAAATGCAACCAGAGTCTAAGGCAGCCTTTGACAATAGCTGTTGTCTGCCTTGCCCTAGGTCACAGGGCATGAGACAAAAAGAATATCCCCATCAAGGAGCTGGGGTTACCCAAGCTGAACACATAAAGAGCCAAACACTTGAATACTCAAGTATGCAGAAGGAGGAGATCCCAGCATGTACCTTACCTTTATGGACAACGTCTTAGGAATAGTAATGGCAATAGAAAAGTCATAAATGGGTCAGTGATCTTAGCTGGGATGCCTACATGTTAGTGCAGTGGTAGGCAAAGTGCAGATGCTCCAAAAATGACATCCTCATAAGTATCTAAAATGCTCAGATGACACCGTTACAGTTATATACCAATTGAACCCTTGTGCTCCAGTAGCAGCAGGCTAGTGCTACCACACACAGTGTGATTTATAGAACTTTTTTTTTTTAAGAATTATACTGACAGCATTTATCATATTCTCTGTGAGATATGTCAATATACTTCTGTATTTTTGGAAGTTACTACTGTATGAATTTTGAAGCACTTTGAAGTGATTCAAATGTCTCTCTACTACTATATAGATTGTTTTTTCTCTACCAGAAATTTTCATAATTGTATCGCTAAGCTGACCCTCAAGTAATAGTACAAAGGAAGCACATGCACCAGTAGATAGCAGTACACAGATATAAACTAAAATGAGATCTTTCTTGAAGCTATTTGAGAAATCACGTGTAAGGCACATGAAGTGTGAATGTGAAAGTCCAGCAGTCAGTTCTTTCTATCATGCCCTGCAGAGTCAAGCTGTGCTTTGGATGGTTCTACAAGGACAAGTCTTCTTTATGTCTGGAAGAAAAAAACAGCTTTCTGCCTATATGAAATTGTTCCTGTTACCCAATGATTCTAATGGGATTTAACTAAAGGACCCAGCAAGTTTCACTGAGTCTACTTTTTTTTTTTTTTCAGGGAGGTGCCAGGCTTTTTGCAGGTTAGGATGTCCAGGAGGAATCCCGTGTGAAATGAAACCTCCTTCTCCCAATTTCCCAAAGCACACTTCTCTAAGGGCTATTTACTGCAAGACAGATAAGAAAAAAAAAAGCACTTACTTGAAAAGCGGGTGTTTGCAACAAAGTGTATTTTTAAGCTAAACATACCAAGCATATCTTTAAACAGCAGAACTGTGTTTGAGAGCAGACCTGTATATTTCTCCCTTACCGATAGGATATATTTATATAGCAGTTTATTAATAATGAGCACCAGCCTTTTATGCTTATTCTTCTTATCCAGCATAGCTCTGCTGAAGTACCGTTATTTTACAGTATAGTACAATTCCTTTCTCTCTGAGTTTTAATCATATGACAAATTAGATTGAATTTGCATTTACACAGCAAATTTTATGATGTAAGTTTCCTAATACACTTCAGCTTGATACTGCAGTGAATTGCATTATCCCTAATGGGTCATCAGTTCTGAGGTTTAGTATTTGATCTTGTTTTATTATCTTCCCTAGCTATATTCCATACCTAATTTTTTCCTGAAATGAACATTATTGATTTACTCATTAAATACTGTCTGTTTGGTGTGAATTTTTCATCCAAGGAGTATGATGAATCCTTTTTAAAATAATGATTATATGCTGCACAATACTTGAAATACTGGCTTCCTGAGATGGTTTTCAATGGATTGCAACTAAATACATTGTATTAAAGAAAAGTCTTGTACCCTTTCTGCAAAATGACATCCATTGATTATATCTCCTCAAAAATGGAACAATCAATAAATTATTATATTTCTTAAAATTAAGCTCATTTCAGGGTGAAGGATTATTTTCTTGGTTTTATTTGAAGCTCGTGTTTTGTTTCAGTACTATTTCAGCTTAAAAGGCAAACTAATATCACAGAAAAAGGGTTAAAAAGCTTAGAAATATTTCAAATG
The DNA here is from genome assembly GCA_026212715.1 of Elanus axillaris. NCBI lineage: Eukaryota > Metazoa > Chordata > Aves > Accipitriformes > Accipitridae > Elanus > Elanus axillaris. The sequence continues at coordinate 32,333,317 of JANZLQ010000078.1, read as the reverse complement.
ATTGTTGCATCATACAAAAAAATAAACCAGATTGAATAAAATGAGATGCCACTAATCCAACTTACTGCCACGTTGTATTTTTCAACTATTTACATTTTCAAACCCAGTGATTGGATCTGAAGAAAGAAAATGTTTTGTCACGATGAATCTTTCTGATATTTTTCCTAAATGCCCAGTCAAAGGAGTTGGCACAAAAGCAGTTGATTCTGCTACAGAAACGTACACATTTTTGCCAAAGCTGTCCAAAACTGAAGAAAATATTGCATTCAAATTCATCTACCAAAACACATTTCCATAAAACATAGAAATACTTCATATTGTGGTCTGGTTGTTTGATTCAGGTCAATATATTTGAATTTGTTGAACCACACAAAATTATTTCAGAGCATTTCAACCTTAAAGATGTTGGGATTTTATGCACTGACATTTATCTAAGGAATGGTAGTTTTGATGCTTTTACTTCCTTATTACAGTATTTTTAGCCCTGAGAAGATTTAACATTTGGTTTTACAAAAGAAACTATGTGGAAATGAAGCTATATGAAAGGAAAAAGAAAAGAAAATTCCCATGTGAGGATGGTTAGGCTGTGGAACAGGCTGCCCAGCAAGGCTGTGTTAACTCCATTCCTGATGGTTTTCAAGATCAGACTGGCTAAAGCCCTGAGAAACCTGCTTTGAGTAGTGTGCTGGACTGGAGACCACCTAACATCCCTTCCAGTCTGAATTATTCTATGATGTGATGATTTCATTAAACTAACAGAAATAGAAACGGGCATGGGGGGCAGCACTAAGTGCTTTCATGTAATTGTGAGTTGTGCTAAAAGATGTTATAAAAGGCCTTAGGGAAATCCTGACTTTTAGCCGGTAGCCAGTTAGAAGTGATGAGAATGCAGACCCAGGTTCCCTCCTCTGCAATGTTTATCTTCTCAGCAGTGACCTTATGATGTAAAATAAATGATCTTAATAAATCTAGTATCTCTTCACTTGCACACTAAGAGCATTTTATGATTTTTTTTTCTCTCTTCTCTTGGATACAACACAGTTTTCAGAAGTTGGACTTGTTTTTCTCTGTCACCAGCAGTAAGTGGACTTTGAGTGAGCTTTTGTTATTGAATTGACTTAGGTGGCCAAAGAGAGGGAACTAGAGTTGAATAAAATAAGGAAAAAATCACAATGTTGTAGAATTAGGAGCTCGTAGATTAACGCATATATTGCAAACGACATTCATTAAAAAGTTTTCCAAGAAGCAAGTTAATACAAAATTACCTATTGTGAGACTCACAGCCTGGAATATTTGGCTCTTTTTAGTGTCAAGTGGGATAATAGAATAGGTAGAAAACTTGCATGACAATCCCGCCATTCAACGTTCAATAGATAACTAACAAATTAACAGGGCTGCTTTAGTCTATATGTGTTTCATGGCATTTTCCATTATAAAGCATCAAAGTATGAGTAACACAATTTCACCCAGTGTATAACCTTTTTTAACATATTTGTTAGTAAGGAGGTAGTAATTTTTCTCAAAGCTAGTTACAGGTGGAAAATGTAAAACTGTTAAATTCAGCACAGTCTGAGCTTCCAGTTTATTACATTAAGAATTCAAAATGCTAGAGTGTCAGTAGGAAATGTTACATTTTCAGTAGTATTTAATGACACTTCACATGGTCAACCCAAATGAGTAATCAGCTTGTTATTATCTTGCCATAATGGTATGGAGGTGTACTTTATTCACTTCTGGATACTGCTGTCATGAAATAAAGGAAGGAAGCGAAATCAGTAGTTACTTCTTGCAATCTAATCCTGTGATATTAATTGCCAAATATATGTGCATGACATGATATTCATTTGCTTCTCAGTAAGAGTTATCTTATCAGCTGCTACCACATAGCTGATTACTGGAGACAGCCTCCAGACATTCTTCGATCTTGCGTTGTTTGTGTCGCTAATGGTAAACAGAACAGACACTCTTCCCTTACACAGGCTGCATCTTAAAAACATGCTTATACTTTTCTATCCTCATTTGTTTCCTTCATGTTACTTCATGGACTAGTGGAGCCTGCTCGCTTAACACAGCAGAAAGCAAGTCGCATAGAGTATTTGAGTTAAGAATAATGCGTTTGGCTTTAAAAAATATGACATTTTAAAAAGATTCACTAGAACATACACATGTGCCAGTTAGTACTTTAGTCTCTAGAGTACTATAACAACCCCCTTTGTTTTCTTTTTTCCCCTAAATGATGAGATCCAGAAACGAACTTTCTTTAAAATTCACATCACCAAATGTGCCAAGATAGGTCTTTTATGAAAAAAAAGTATCATTAAATGTTTTGAAATCTACCAAAACCCAACATGTACAAGCTGGGAACAGCAGCGTGCATTTCTCCATTTTATGTCTAGTATTCTTATTAGTAAAAATAAGCCATGCCTCTGCCCATCCTCATTTTCTCTTCCCCCCAGAAATCTTAACAGGCAGCAAGACACAGTAAGAAGGCTAAAAGGGGCTGACTGATGGCCCCATTCAGTTTCTGGGGAAAAATGCATGGAAATCCTCAGTTGCTGCACAGTGCTGACCACAGTCAGCTGCGAGAGGGGACTCTCCTCTGCCTAGAATTTGTTAGACACTGTAGACAGAGAGAACCAGGGTCTCTCTTCATTCCTGACCTCTGGATGGCAAAAAAAAATGGAAACTGATGATGCTTTTCACTGGTAGCTGTCAAGCACTGAGAAGGTGAAGGCATTTATGAAGATGCAATGTGACTGCAAGAAGAGAATACATACACACACACGCAGAGATAGATATATGTTGCCACTGCAAGCAGAGAATGTATATGTGTTGCCACTGCAATAAAATATAGACCAAAGCAAAGGCTGTATTAAGGACCAGGAGAGAGGTTTAAACAGGTGGCTGGCAAATCATTCCCTTACAAACCTATTACAGACTGAAGAAAAGACCTGGTTTGAGGTAGGGCAAAGGGGTTGAGTCTGGAAATTTCAGAAACTGCTGGAAAATGCAGAAAAATTCTTTGTCACTGTGAAAGGACTAGACAGGGCACTACAGTGAAAACTTATTTTTCATTAAAGACAAAGTGCTACTAGCTTCTTGAGGAGATTTTGAAAGGAACTGACACATCTCTCTGGAATCAAGGAAATGTCATGATGTGTTAATAACTGATTTGTGATACTCAGAAGTTTAGAGTTTATGGTTGTAATTGTTCCTTAGCATAAGAACAAATACAGTAGTTCTGGCATAGCAAATCCTGGATCAAAGTTCATTTTCCTGCTGAACAAGTGACAAAATGACACAGTACTACTCCTTTTATTGAGCTCCATTTAAGGACATCACAGAGTGAGACACTACTCTAGTCCTTTAGTTCCCTGATGGTAAAGAAAGTTTCAGATGTCCAGGTTAAATTTATTCATAGACAGTTTAGACACATTTGTTCTTATGTCTTTTAACTCAAAGAGCTCTTATTGCTATGTAGTGCTCACTTCCTTGATAAACCAATACCCAGCTCTAACCCCAGTATTTTTTTCATTTTGCTAAATTAGAAAAAGGTATTTCAGTGTCAGCTTTGTTCTTATCACCCTTGTAGTTCTTCCTCACTTGCTCAGGTTAGAACTCATCCTTCCTGAGTGCTAGCACTGATGGTTGTACCCAACATCACTGTGAGGTCTCTTTGGTGCCTTTAACAATACACCTGTATCTCTGTACAATGATCCACTGATCAACCCACTTTCTAGATTGTTTCCAAAAGATAAGCTACCAGCTTACAGCAGTAATTCCTCTTAGTCCCTAAGTGCATGACTTTGTACTCTGCCTTACTGAATTTCATTTTCTTCCTGCCCTGCTTTCCCACTTATTTTTTCTCCTCCAGGTGCTTTATCAAGGAGCTTTTGACTTCATTCTATTTATATATCTGAGTGTGGTAAAGTCCTTCTCTAAAATGAAGTCCTAATGAAGGAAACTTAATAGAACAGAAATCAGCTGACCATCCTTCATGTTACCATGAAATAGGTAACAAACATTAATAAAAAAGAAGATATGTTCACATGCCACAGAAGCAAGAGCTAAAAGAAGAATCATGTAGAAAAGTTGGAGTATTCTTAAACCATCTACAATCCCAAACCAGAATGAAAGATTCAAAGATTAAAAAACCTTGTGAAAAAAAAAATCCAAGAGAAATCCAAATCAAATTAAATCAATGAAAAAAGTAATTTAAATAAGGAGTTATCCTACATTTATCCTACATTCCCAAATGTAATAAAATTGTAACAGAAAGACTGCAGTATTTTCCCCAACCCTAGTAATTATATTATTCTGCTTGAAAATTTCAGAGCTTTTGCACAACTATTTTCAAATTTTCACTGAAAAGTCTTACCCAAAAGCAATTTTGCTTGTCAACAAAGACAAAACCAACTTCTTCCAAAAAATACAGTCCACATGTAGCAGCTTTGGAGGAAGATCTTCTTTTCATTGCCCAAACCACCAGGCTCTAACATATTAGACTATGGAAGCCCTCCCCATATCTGTCAGCCCAGTGATAGTGTTTTATTGCTTCCCATGGATGAGTCCTAATGAACAGAGAAGACGCTGCTCACACAACTCTTCTCAGAAACAGTATGGAATTTAGTCCTTCTTTTTAACCCAAAGAATTAAAATTGTTGTTGTGGTTTAATGCCAGCCAGCAACTAAACACCACACAGCCGCTCACCCCTTCCCCCCCCAGCGGGATGGGGGAGAAATTCGGGAAGAAAAGTAAATCTCGTGGGTTGAGATAAGAATGGTTCAATAGAACAGAAAAGAAGAAAGTAATTATGATGATAGCAACACTAATAAGATGACAACAGTAATAGTAAAAGGATTGGAATGTACAAATGGTGCACAGAGTAATTGCTCACCACCTGCCGATCGACA
>JANZLQ010000078.1:32298371-32312296 GCA_026212715.1 Elanus axillaris | reverse complement strand
TGAACTCAAAACACAGCACTGTACCAGCTACTAGGAAGACACTTAACTCTATCCCAGCTGAAACCAGGACAACTGTAAGTTTAGTTACTCTGGAGAAAGCCATTTTGCTGACAAGGCAAAACAAAACTCTGTTTTCAAATGTTTGTCCACAAAGCTGCAATTTCCTTTAAAACTTAAGTGTAGGAAAAGGATAAGCAATGGCCAAGAAAAAGAAAATTTCTTAAAGTTAATTTCAGAATTTGTCAAAAAATTGTCACTGGTTTCATTGCATATTTAGAGGCTGAGTGCTTTTTTGTGTGCTTACCAATGCGTTCTCCTACTTCTGCATTACAATTGTTCTTGCAGGTTTGCCATTAGCTGCATGGCTGGTATGGCAGACAATCAAAGGGAATTTTCCAAGCCACTGAAAGGAAAAAAGTATTCAAAGAAACCAGACAGAAAAAAAATTAGATGCACCTATGCAGCACCAATGATACAAGGCTCTCAAAAATGCTTTAAAGAAACTAATTATCTACAGTTTGTAATGGCTAGGGATTACAGATTATTAAAGCATATAAAAATAAAGTACATAGAATCATATACCTATTATTAAATATTGATGCATACATTGAACTGTGCTTTAAAATAAATGTCCCCTGATATTTACTTGATCATTACTTTGCTCAGAGGTCTTTTCCAGAATATTATGTTATATAAGGCCATAGCCTCAACTAGGATAAATCAGTATCATCCCATCAGCTTCAAATGAGCTGCATGGAGTTTAAACCACTAGAAAATCTAGCCAATTTTCTTCATCATTTTACAAAAAAGCCCCTACATGCAGGACAGAACTTGTGTTTGAACATGAAGAAAAATAAGATTTTCAGTGTATGCACAGCAAGGAAAATTACTAGCTTTTGGATATCACAGATTTAAGGGATATACGAGAAGCTTACAAGCTCTCACACCTTACTATATTGCTTTGGAACCTGGACCAGAATAGACATGATGAAGGGGTTTAGAAGGGTGCATATTAGAAATTCGAGCAAGCTGCAACCATGCAATAAAAATTATAGCAGACAAGACAATATAATGATTTTATGAAGCAAAGAGCTCATCTCAAGTTTTACTTACAAGTAAATTAATAATTTGGTCTCCAAGCACAGGCAAGTTTTCTGCCTCTCTTTCTCAAGTATTTTTTGTGTGCTTTTTTTTCCCTTTCTTCCAGCCCATCAGTTTTGGCTTAAGATATCTTTCATAAAAATATATCTGGAAACTCTTTTATGATTCATTTAATGTTTGGAACAACCTGAACAATGACTTCAAAAAGTCAGTAAGTTTTTGTTTTAATCCACTTCAAACTCAGAACAAACACAATTTTTCCCAGTGGAGGGGGATGGAACAAGGCGGGTTGCTCTCCAGCATGAAGGAAAAGAGAAGCAGATCTTGAGAATCAGCCAGTTACAAAACAGTTGATTTAGAGCTTATGCCAAGTAAAGAGGTGACCTTGCTCTAAATGCAGTACTTCAGCCTGAGTTGCCTTTTTCACAGATTCCCCCCAAAAAATTAAATAGGAAGATATACAGGCCTTGCAGGAAAATGCAATTATTAGAGAGTTCTGCTAATTCAAGCCATCTCAGAAACAGCAAAATTTGACCTCAGTTCCCCAAGAACTAGAAGATGGGCTGTCCCAGGAAGGGAAAGGACAAAGCAAGTGATGAAACTAAGAAAAAGAGCTGTGGAGGGCCCCAGGTACTGGCTTGCCTGTTCTCAGGAGCAGTGGCAGTGGTAACACCTGGCTTGAGAAGGGCATCCCACACAATCCAGTTCCCTCACAGGGCATACCAACAGTTGCTGATTTCATTTTTCAGGATGCTGGCTAAGACAGCAGGCAGTTGGAATATAGCTCTTTGCTGCCCTGTGGTATTTTGCTGCCCTAGAGTGTCCTGAATGAGAGAGCTACATGTTTTGTGATTGGAGATGGCCATGCTTCAGTACAAACTTGGACCAGGTTGAACTCAATAATTACCAGTAAAAGAAAACAAAGTAGGAACAAATCAAAAACTACTCTTCAAGTAATCTACTAGCTGATTAAATAACATTTATGGTAAAAGCACTTGTGTCAAGTATGCTTTCTGTTCAGAGAAAGTTCTTTTTTCCTGTGTATTGAATAAAGAAATTAGGAAGAATGGAATAAAAAAAAGCAGTGGTGATCTGCAGAGCACAGACAGGATCCTGCTGTCAGCACTGGAGTCAGAGTATTCGCAGACCTTACTGCAATAGGCAGTCCCAGCTTTTCACCTACATGCTGCTGTGTGCTACCTCATGATGAAGTATAAAAGCCATGAGATTTTGCCTTCCTATAGATCAACATTCAAGTCCCTCTTTTTAAAATAACCGTTTCTCAGTATCATGAGATAGCAAATAAAAAATAACCTTACTTTATCTGTGACTTAAACATCGTGGATAAACTCCAGCCAACATTTAGGCATATAGATGTAGGTATCTAAATGCAGGCACCTTCTGCTATGTGCTTGTGGTTCCGTTATACTCAATGGAAATTTAGGCAAAATAACCAAGGGACCTCATAATTCACGTCTGATTTAGGGTAAACTTTTCTATGCATATTTCCTATTACAAAGATAACATAATTCTTTTTTCCTTGTCATGAAAATTTATCAAAGTAAATGTATCAAAGATGCTCAGAACTTCATTCTAAGACCGTTACTTAAAATGTCCAAATCTCTCCATCAAGTTCTTATATTTTTAGAAAATCATTCTGGTTTTACAGTATGGCAGTAAGGTTGAGCCACTGGAAAAAAACATCAGGGAAAATTTGTGAGGTACCCACTGCAGTCAGTGGGTAGTTATAGCTTTTTTCAATGGGAATCACTAACTGTCCGATTTTCATTCTGAAAATAATCAAACAGATAACTGGTTATGTTCACTCATAAATGTAAGATTTACCATACAAGTTTTCTATGGAATATTGTGGTATGCTAAAGTGTACCAGTGGAAAATGTCACTGTCACCTGGTACCAATTCGCTGTTTGCTCAGGGAAAGTAAAAGTAGACTTGAATGAATGGGTAAACTGGCTAGGCAGTGCTTGGCATGAAAATAAGGGAAGAGAGATGCAGTGCAGGCACTGAATAGCTCCATGACTGTAAATTGACCCAGCAACCCTAGAAGAAATTTAGCTAATTACTTGATAAGAGGGGTAAAAAATGGATTATGCAGCTTCTGCATTCACCAGCTGTAATATCTCATCTTTAAAAACACACAGATGAGACTTCAATCTATAAATCTTTAATACAAATGTAATATCTACCATATGTATGTAGAAGTTAAAAAAATCTAAAATAATGGAAAAGTATATGAATTCTTCTAAGAACAAAAGCTTCATAAAGGGTGCAAGGTGCCAAGTGGGCTTACTTTATAACAAATGCTAAAATGTAAGAGAATCAATAATTTCTTTATTTCTAAAATTGACCAGAAAGAAAGATGGAAATGAAGTGAAAATGAAAATGTTTATGTTCCACAACCACATGCCATAGTTTATACAAAAGGATAACTTTTTTGGCCAATGAGAAAAATATCTATCGTTGAACAGTACTTGAAACGAGGAAAACAATTACCATTGAATGTCAAGAAAAACCTATGAAGATAACTAAGAAGAGACAGGGAAGTCAGAGCCTTGCTCTTTCCTGAATGAAGGTCTGCTGGCAGGTTTGAAATGTCAGCTTCTGGGATTTAACAGCACCGCTGTATCAGTACTTGCACCAAATGTTACTGTGAAACATTCAGTGAACAGAAATCTTCAATTCCAGGTATTTTAATTTCAATTTGGGAAAAAAAAAATTACAGTATCCTATGTTTTGTCTTCTTTTCCATTCCTCACGATTCTTCCCACCAGTTTCCAGAAGTTGTACCAGGCCTCAATAAGCCCCTGATAAAGATATTTCTCAAAAAGAAGCGGACCTCTATTTTATTTATTTTTTTTTAACTGCACTTTAAAAAGTGCCACTTCCAACAGCTTCTGTCTGCTACTTAACAGATTCTTCCTTTTTCCAGCCCAGAATGTGCAGCTCAGCCTTCCCAGCTGGCCTTGCCAAGTTCCTGCTCCTTCCCGCCGCGCCTGGCTCGGCGCAGCCATGGCAGCACCCCCTTGCGCCCCGAGCCCCGCACACCGGCACCGCCTCGACGTGAACGGCGGGCGTAGGAGATATGGCTGTCAGAGCCAGCTTGCCATCTGCTTGAGCCCATCGTTGCCAAAATCCTTCCCCTCCCCAGCCTGCAGGTTGCTTCTGACACCAAAAGCATATCGCCCTTTCTACAGCCCAGTAAGATTTTAATTGTTGAGGGGGAGTTGTTTTTTCCTTCAGGGCCTTGCCAATGCAGTTGCTCTCCTGCCTTTAAAATTAATTTGGTGCTTAAGAAAGAACCAGACTACTCAAAGGAAGGACAGGTGCAAGAACAGGAACAAAAATAGTGTCTTCTTTCTAGAGAATTAAATTTATGTCATGTGGCACACTATTTTGAAATATCATAGGGGAGCTTCATGGTTTTAGCCCTCAATATCGTTAGCTCCCAATCATGAAAACAGCTAGCTATTCCATTCCAACTTGTCTTAATGAAGTTACATTAAATATACTTAAATATTTACAGGATAGGCTATTTACAGCCATTTTGAAGTTACTACTGTTCTATCCCAAGTGCTTGATGTTTAGCCAGGCCATCACAATATCAGATCCTGTATTTTATTTACTGGTGATATTTCCACTGTTTTCTTTTTTTGTGGCTACACTTTCAACATAGTGTGGAAAAGACAAGCCATCTCCTGAAGGGCTGAAGTTAAGAAAAGAAATTGTAAAACAGTAGAAAGAAAAAATGCATTACATCTGCTTTATAGATGGAAATGAAGTGCAGAGAGACTGAACAATGTTGCCAACTTTGCACAAAGATTTAAGTTAGATATGGGAACCAAATTCAGACTTCCTACATACTCTTGCTATAGACACATATACTGTGGGTTTTGAGAAGAGATGAACCTTAAAGTGCATTTTTCCTAATCAGCCACAATCTGCTTAAAGTTCTCAGAGAAGCGCAACTGAACTTGCAGTTAAGAATATCCTCTCCAATGATATTTTTGCATGCTCTCTTTGACACTAGTAAAACCAACAAAAATATTTTTAACAAGTTAAGTGCAACTCCGCCTAACCTTATAAATTATTCTGGAGAGGTTCTGTTTGAGTTCCAGACTAAGGCTAGAGTTGACTGTCATTGCATTATATGGTATAAGGATATCACACAGTGTAAATTTTTTTCCTTAATAGTTTGTGTGTTCTGGAAGCTAAGTCATAGGTGATTTACTCTCTAGTGAGTGTTGTTAGTGCAGCATATTACACACATGGCTAGCCCCAGTTCTTATTCATGGCTTTTTATTTTTATTTTCAAGGATTAGACTAAACCACGCATAGAGGGTAGGTAAGAATTTTTATTCTCTTTCATACTGCTGTGCTTGGAGATATGCAATGGAGAAACACATTTTAAAAAAGGTCAAATTGCAGAAACTTCACTTTTTTACATAGATACTCGATACTAAGGAGGAATATACAAGGAGGTTGAACCCTTTAGCTCCTTTGAGTTTACATCTGTGTCATGCTTTATGGACTGGAGAAAATTTTGCAAGGGTGAAGATGAGGAATGGAGCTGTTAAATTCAAATACTATGCTTTGCAAAATTTGGGAATCTGTGCTGACTATCTAATAATATGAAATATAGTGAAGGTCTCACTTTCCTTTCTACAAAAGACATCTGATATTTTCTCTTCCTGAAATAATTCCTTTCTATTATTAAAAATAATAATATCCTTCAGATTTTTTCATCTTCCAAGCAAAGAAGAAACTTTTCTTCAAAACATATAAGAGATCTAAGAGAATATTTTTTACAAAATTTGAAAATCTTAAACTTACTTTTTCACTTTCACAGATAAAAAATCCATCATTTCTTGATAACTTTTTGGCTGATGCAAGGTAAAACAGGATGTGATTGGAACTGAAAGCTATCCAGTTTTATTTATCCCTGCTTCTCTGATTTAAAATGAAGCCTGGCTGTGTGCAGATGATAACTGTGAGCAAAGGTTGACATCAATTGGAGCTGTAGGACGAGCTGTCTCTGTGTGGGGGAAAATATCACCTTTTTTCATAGATGCCGAGTGACACTGACAAAATAGACAAGGCAGTCTAGATCAATGACATAAAAATAGTTGTCATATAATGATTAGTGAACCACCGCTCATAATAATCTCCTTCAATAGGATCCTCTGAGGATAATGTTTGATTATTTGAACACATCATAGTGTTAATTACGGCTAGGCTGAATTTTACAGTCTAATTTGTATTTTTACAGTATGTGACATTTGAAAGCTTGAGGTAATTTTCAGTATCTTATTAGATGTTTGAAATTCAGTTTGTAGCTTTTGCTTCAAACAGCAGCCTTTTAATTTAGTACCTCTTTAGCGGAGTGGGCTTGATATGGAATAATCATTAGGGCAGTAACCACATCTATAGGAAGTCTCATGGGAAGGTGTCTATCAATTTTCCCCTTAAAAGAAAAAAGGTATTAACAGTCATAAATCTAGTTCAGTTCCTTTTTTAGCTGCAAAACAGAGGAGATTTATCTGACAGGAGCCGGGGCTATCCTTAAAATCCTCTAAACTATGGATGAATAAAACAGTTCAAGTAAAATACTAAAACAGTAATATATTGAAGATATAGAGCTTTATATATCAAAAGAGCTGAATGAATTTAACAAAAATTAATATCATCTGTGCATCTGTCTATCTTTCTTTTTCCACCCATTCATCTAGGATATGTCCAGTGAATGGTGATATTAGTATAGCACACAAGTAAGCCTTACTGTTCACTCTTCAGATGAAGAACTATTATCCCCTATCCTATACAAAAGGTAAGAGAAGTAGAGAAAGAAATGCTAGCAGAGGTATGCAGGTGCATTCAAGATGTGTACAACAAAACTTGAAAATCAAGTTTCCTGCCTTAAGTGGTGGGGGACTCATCTCACCTCATTTTGGGTGTCTGCAGTAAGTCACCCTCCTCTTCCTTTATAAGCAGTAATGAGAAAGAGGCACTGATGCCTTTTGTCTGTTCTTTTTAGGATCACCTGGCCCATGCTTTAGGGGGTTTATTGCTGACTACTGATTGAAATGGTAGTCCAGAGGACCAGATTAAATGGAGGTGAACCCCACTGCTGGCTTATTCATACCAGACAGGCTCCAAACAGAGTGAGTCTTGGCCCAGTTTTAAGTTTTCTGCTGAGAAACATTAGTTTATGACATTCACTCTGCAGTTTGTACTAGAACTGTCAGTGCCAAGAGCAAAAAGCCTGCTCTCTGTAGATCTGCATACTCAAGCAATTCAGTGGTTCACTTTGAATAATCTTTTTGACATTTCTTAAATCCAAAATTCCGTAGCAGAACTCTTAAAAGTCTCTTGCGATGGATCTGAACTAGATTTGGTGACATAAGATTTAGTGATCTTCTTCTCCTGCTGCAGGTAGTCAGACTTATAGCCACAGCATCTGTTATAATCTCTTGTTGCATGAGATCGCAGAATGGATTAAATAATAATGGGATATATTCCTAGTTACAGCTGGTAGTAACTCATAGTCACTTGCAGCTGTCTTTGTGCTTACCTCTAAATCATGACAGTGTCTCCAGCTTTCAAAGCAAAGCTGGTTTTGAACATTACATCAAATGATAAGAAATCAAGAAGTGGTAAAGAACTACTTTTTTGTTGATTTAAATAGCACATATATTCCATTATAACTATTTAGGATAAACTCTAGAATAGCTAGCGAATAGTTAGAATGTGAAAGGCAGTCTGAACTACAAGACCATGAGGTAAAAAATAATTGTTTATTCTCAGTTTTTTTGTAGATTAACACTGTAAATATAAGCGATGCTACTGATAAACAAGCTCCATCTATTTTGATCATATGTAAAAATAAACTATTAAGTACACAGAAAAAAATTATCAGAGCAAAGGTGCAAAATGAAAACTGAATTAATCATAATTCTTCACTTATTTTTAGTTATCATCATGTCTTCCTTGTAGGCCATGTTTCTCTCTCCGAAAACAGATTAGCTCCTTTTTAATTGGATTGGGTCCAATGGGCTCAGACTGATTTGCTTCAGTTCCACTTTGAGGAATCACAGTCATTTCCATTACCACTGAAATAATGCCCCTTAGTTCTGTTAATTAGAGGTGGGATTGGTAACACCCCTTACTACTTACATTGCCCAGTGCTTCCTATTTGAAAGAACAAGTGTTTAGCGTACAATGGATGGTGTCTGGGCACGAATGTGTATGATTCACTTTACCCCATTGATACAAACCATTTCCAGTTTTGTAGAGAATGTTACCAAATTTTTTTCATTTGCTCAAACATTCTCCCTTCTAGAAATTGTCCATATTTGCCTTGAACGCAAAGGAGATTACCAGGCAAGAATAGCAGTCATTTTGAATGGATTTGGCAGTCACAGTTATTTGATCAAAGGGTACATCTTCCACAACTCCCCTGGCTTCATTCAGGATAGAGGAGGAACTTGCTCAAGGAGCCAACTTACAGGGACCCATCTAATGAAGACCTCTCATGTATTGCTAATGTTACAGAAATTGGAAAGCAAGCAAGGGCTGAGTTGAGGATTATAGAAAAAGAAAGGATGGCTCTTAGCTTTCACGGGCTAATTAAATTCATGAAACAAAGCAAGACCAAAACGTTTTCACTAGTGTTCATCTTTTTGGTGCCTGGCCTGAGATTTTTGGCAACCTGTTGGAATAATGGTTTTTCATTTACAGTTAAATTAGTAGGAAATTAGTAGGAGCTGGACTTCAAAATGTTTAAAGCATATAGATTGTGTCAAAACTGAGCATTAATTTTTTTACCTTCTTCTCTGGGTATTTCAGTTCTTCACCTCTAAAAAATTTGAATAATTTTTAAAGTGCTGTTGTGAAAATAAATTAATAAGTACTTCTGAATCTGTCAGATATTTGAAAAATGTCTATGGGAAAAATACTAATACTATACTAACTCTGTGTATTTTAAACCATGTATGACAAAGAAAGGCTCGTGTTATGATGGGGTCATCCCATCAACCAAAGAAGAAAAAAAAAAGTAGTGAATAGCATGAATAGTATGAACAATACATCCAGTGGGATGTGCCAATCAAGCATTCTTTGAAAAAAAACCCATGATCATCTAATTATAGCTTATCTCATGATACACTCAATAGGTTGAAGTGGGACTAGACAGCTGCTTTAAGTCTTCCTAACATTTCAGGGTTTAACTTGACCTCCTCAACAATTTTTATTTAATTTAACTTTTCTTTTTCTTTTTCCTTTTTTTCTTTTTGTGAATGAATATTTATTTAACAACAGAATGTAGGGAGATGGCCACACAAAGGGGACAATGATCTAGTTCTCAGCTTCTACAGTTACTATAAATGAAGGCTGAAGTCATGCAGCTGAATGCCTGTACATTAAAGTCAAATTTCAGATGGAAATTAAAGACATTTAGATTATTGTCACATCCTTACCTTGTAACATTATGGCTTGCTAAATATATTGAGGAAAGACATTTGTTCCTTTCAGCAGTGTCTGCCTAAAGATAATGATTGTAGCTCACCGTTTGTATTGAAAATTGTGTTTCTTCATACACATGTGCAAGATAGCAGTACATTTCTCAGGCTATGCAGCCATTTGCATATGTCTGAGGTTACATTTCTATACTTTGGAATCCCTTTTGTTTTTCTTCCTTTAAATATTATGTCTAACAATTTTGTTGACACATATGTTGAAGGGGGAAAATCACATGAATATTAAGGAGCATTTAGAGAAGCACATTTGGGATGGAGAACTACTTAGCAATACAGCTCAGATTCTAAAATTATACATCTTACGCAACCAGGGAACAAAAACCTCCTGTGTGACACGTTGCCATTTAAATGTCTTTAATTTTGAATGCCAATTTTGCCAATAACCTGCTTAATCAGAAATATTATACTTGTGGAAACAATTCAGCAGCTATCTCTGAAAAGAACCAAGAAATTCCACACAAATGTTAGCTCTCAAGGGCAATCTTTACAGAAAAAAGAGAGTAATATAGAGACTAATGTATGATTTATTGATAATTACTAAGGTGTCTATATAATTCAACTCAATAACATTTTTCTAGAGTTTTTTGTTGGGGGAAGAAAAACAAAAAGAAGAAAAAAGAAGGTATTTTAAAGCCCAAAGTCCAGAGCAGTTCATTAAGAAGTTATCCAAGACTCTTCACTAGTAAGCAAATTAATTCCAATTTCTTTCAGAAGAGAAGCTACGGGATGCAAACCTCTTAATGTACCTAAAGCAGAAGCCAAGCATCCACATGTCAAGCAGGTGGAAGATGCTCAGTGTGTTGGGGTCACAGCATTAGATACTAGGAAAGCTCCTGGGAAACATTCCTTCCAGGCAGGTCCAGTTTAAGAAACAGCCACATTTGCTGGCTCTCCTCAGACTGCCCTGACCTGCCCTTTGCACCCCAGGACCTTGCCTTCCAGATGTAACTCAACTCTGGAGTGAAGCTGTATCACAAGGGTAAGATACTAGAGCAAGAGAAAAGTAAGTGTGTCTCCAAGCCTCTAATCATGAAACTCATGAAGATCAGGTTATTAATATATGTGAATTGTGTCACCCTGTCCAGTAAAACCTGCATCCTTGGTATGGCATGCACAAGAAGCAAATTCTCCAGGAAGACTTAAAATACCACTGGGAAAGAAGGAAGGATGAAAACTGATCTGAATTCCATCCACTGATGAACATAGACAACAGCTTAGAATTGTTTTGCTTACTAGTGAAGGAATTTGGATAACTTCTTAATAAACTGCACTGACTTTAGCTGTTGGTGTTTCTATGGTGATAGGAAAGGGGTGAAGTTTTGAAGATTCTGAAAGTAGACTCTGGACAGGTAAGGAGAGAACAATTAAGGAGTTTTCCTTTTTTAAAAAATATGCTTTCAAAAAGAACTATTTATTTGTTAAAAAAACAACTCTTAATTGGATTTATGATTTCAGTGCTAAATTGAAAAGTTTAATATGGTAACATTTACTGCTGTGGATATTGGTAGCAAACCATACATTCTAATTTCAATTTATTCCCCCAGGTAACTTGATTATTACTATTATTAAACTGCAGAGTTTACTGGGATTTTGTACCTGTTCCCTCCATAAAATTAGCTCTAAAGTGATTTTAAAAAACACTGCTGAGTTTTCTTCATGCCTGTTCTGTTACTGCTGTTTTATAAAAGTGACATGCATATTTTGGAGTCCCACAAATTTCTTTGTACTTCCTGGGTTTCCATGACAATAGGCTAAATTAGGACATTCTTAATCACAGTATATGGGAAGCTACAGCCAAATCTGAAAAGCTGTACTTGACATAACCTTTCTGTACAAACTCTTACTATGAAGTCAATTATAGGAAATTATTAAACTTGGTTGAATAAGAGAATTAAAATTGAAGTGGTACAGGGGACAGATCAATGATAGGAAAAGGAGGAACTAGTAGCATTTTTATGTACTGATTCAAAAGTAAATATTTATGTCTTAATCTTCAAAAGATTTCATCCAAGTCTATCTTTGTAATAACTAGCCTGAATCTGTCTAACCCTGTAGGCAACTAAATTTATTTCAGTTTATGTGGACAAGCCACCTGCATACTGATTCCTATCCCAGATAGCAAGCTTTTCAGCGATATCAAGCCAAAGCCCTGGAGGCCAGGAAACAGAATTTTTAAATGTGGTGTTCTTCCATCTTTCACCATGCTTTCAGATCTGCAACAACATAAAGACGAAGATGCATCCTATTACAGGGAAACTGTGGCTCAATTCTCTACAGCAAAACGAGATTAAGGGGATTATAGTCCTCTAACAGCAATATTAGACTATTCAAGGATCTTGTTTTATTTTTTACATTTGAAGTTAATACTGCAGTACCCCCCTTGGGTGGGGAGAGATCATTGCTGTTGAGTTGGAGGAAAGAGGGGCAGAGATGCTTCTCCAGCAGGAGTGTTTCTATTCAGTGTTTAGGTTATTACCTGTTGATGGCTAGAGACCAGCTGCACCTCTTTCAGGTGAGTGCTACGCTGCAGTGTTGGTTCTACTCATTGGCAAGATATCACAAATGTATGTTACAAGCATTATAAAACCTAAATTCTTTTGGGATTTGCACAGAAAAAATGGAATACACTCAGACTCAGGGACACCTACTGGGTATTTTCCTATGCTATCAGGATACATTGAGGACACTGAGAAAGCAACTGAGGAAAATTACATAATATGAACACATATTTGATAGGAGGTTAAAGAAGGTTCTCCAGCCTTGCACTTCATTTGCATTAAGAGAGAGCAACTTTCAATGAACTCCTATCCTGATGTTACGCTATTGCATGGGGCAGGTTAAGTGAGTATGTATAAGCTATCGGATGTACATGATAGAATCAAGTACATCTAGCTCAGTTCTAGTAGGGGATAAATCTTTTTGCTATCTGAAGGGAGATCATGTGTTACTTCAAGAAGTCTGTGGTTCCAATGCAGAAAGGCTGTGAAACCCAGTTTTAGGGAACACAGAATATTGATTTCAAGCAGACACAGCAACTCTCACTGTCTCTTCTATAGAGTTTATTTTATAGCTTGAAATGCCTGGCTCTTAGCCCTCTCAGCTTCAGATGAGTAATGTTGGGAGGAAAAAATGAGGATGAGATAACTACTTTGAAGAATATACATTCTGCTTTGTACTGGTGTATATCATACAGCTACACTACAATGGTAGTGTGATACAGATCCATGCAAATTGAAGGCTGGGGCCCAAAATACCAACTTTACCTATACTAACATTTCTTTGATTAAAACAAAACTTTAGCTCCTCATCCCGAAGAGGAAACCTGTAATTTATTTTCCATGTCCAGAAACTCAACTGTCTGGTTTAGCGATCCAGCAGAAAACTATATAGCAGAGAAGCTTTTTTTTAAAATTCATATTGGATGAACTGCAGATAGTTTGATTTTATCACTTTCCATAAAATTGCCATAAACAATTACAAAAAAGACCTTTTATTCATTAAGTTTTTGTGTAGTTTCACTTAAATTATTTTTTAATATATCCCAACATATCACTAGAAACTTTGAAGCTGATGCTTCATCTGCAGTCACAGAGCTACCCACATTCACTTCTAATGTTCACTGTAATTGTTACTAAAACTATTAAGCATCCTTAAACTGGAGAATGTCTCTAAGCTTTCGCCCTACAGAAAGACTTAAGTGTGATAACTGGAGCCTCGTTTAGGGGCCTTTTGTTAGGATATCATTCAGTGAATGATAGTCTTGCCAGTCCAAAACAACTGAATCAAGTATCAAGTCCTCTTCCCCTTCCTAGATACTTTCTAAGCAGGTTTCATAAAAGAGCTTTCTCTCTGAAATGTTTTTTATAGAAAATACAGGTTTCTATCCTAATTTTTTCTCATGCAGCTACCCCAGCCTCTCAAAGGGAACTCTTTGGTACCTGTACCTCTTTTCCTTAAAAGCTTCAGCCTTTATTATTATCCTGAATCCCTTCCCAGCTGGTTTTACAACCTGCTTTACCCCCACCCAGACACCTGTCACTAAAGGAGCTGTATCTAAGAACACAGCTTTTTTAAGACGTGGTGGGTTGACCATGGCTGGACGCCAGGTGCCCACCAAAGCTGTTCTATCACTCCCCCCTCCTTCACTGGACAGGGAAGAAAAAAAAAAGAAATATAACAAAGGGCTTGTGGGTTCAGATAAGGACAGGAGAGATCATTCACTAATCACCGTCACGGGCAAAACAGACTCGGCTTGGGGAAATTAACTCAATT
>JANZLQ010000078.1:32228386-32298271 GCA_026212715.1 Elanus axillaris | reverse complement strand
GCTTCCAGCAGCTTCTCACAGAAGCCACCCCTGTAACCCCCCCACTACCAAAACCTTGCCACAGAAACCCAATACATAAGACTAGACCCTAACTGGACCTAGGCTATGCTGTGAAAAGCACCCCTAAGAGTTGCTACAACTTAAATCAGGTGGAGGCCATAATACAGACCCTTATGCAACTCAAAGACTAAAGCAGATTAAAAGCAAACAAAACCCCACAACATATAAATTACTCAAATAGTAATAGAACTGGACCTTTCTAGCAATAATTTACTGAAACACATTTGGGGGGGGGGGGGGAAGGAATGGAATAAAACATTTCTTATTTGATATAGGACAGGGAACTAGGGAGTATGTCTCGACTACATCTGGCATGCCCATCCAGGAGCAAACTCCACTTCTCCAGTTGCTGGAGTGTCCTGCTATATATTCGTGTGGGACCAAGAAAGGGATTAGTCCTTTCCCCCAAAACTTTCCTCATTTCAGAATGCTGTTTTCTGAACAAAGAAGTTGTGCACAACCTGGGACTGTCCTTTGTGTGTGCTGTTATGAATGACTGGAGAAACGGGAACTGAATGGAGCCTCCTTGCATTTCATAAATGTAAGTTTGGATGCAACTCGTATATTTACCCATCTCTTACACCAAGAAGCAATGTCTTGGTTCAAACACATTGAACCTGCCAGAGGTAGGATACATATGACGAGTGTAGATGTTTACAGTGTTCACATATAAGATAGTCACCCTACAAACACCTTTATACTCAGAGAAGAAAGATGTATTTAAAAGGATAAATCCATCTTATGCTGACATAGGACAATACAAGTGGTTGTTTGTGTCCACTGATTGTAAAGGCAGACCAGAGCAACTAGCTCAGATGCTGGTATGTGCATTGCAAATGTGGAAAGTTAGGTGAGCTGAGTGTCTGGGAGTCTTTCCACTGCTTTCAGTGCATTTTTTTAGGCTCCTGCAAGCTATCTGATATTCAAAAAATTGTTCTTTTTTTCAAACAGAATTAGAAGGCAAAAAAGATAAGTAGGTTGGAGAAAAATGGTATTATCACCTCATTTCTAAATATATATTTTTCTATCAGTATCAAGCAGAACTTTCTGAATATCTTCCATTGCTTTTACTTTATGTTTTACAATCTCCCCCATCCCTGTGATAGTGAAGATGAAGATGTTAAATTGTCCATATAAAGGTAATCAGAAGACTGTTTAATCCTGTTCCGTTCTTCCTCCTCGCACAAGGCACTTATAATCAGATCCTGTGCTTTTCAAAGATCAAGGAAGGACACAGGACTACAGAGACAGAAAATAAGTACCAAGACATTTCCATGCACATGGAAAATAATACATTTAGAGGGAAAGTATATTTATTTTTTCCTCATGATAATCTTCTCACTGTTTTGATGCTGCATGCACTTATGTAATTTACAGAGTAATTTTATGGTGGTTCCTAGAGAAGAGATAAACCTGATGGGAAAAGAAGGAATGCCAAGAATCTTCCCAAAACTCGGTCCAAATGCTGAATATTATCTAACCATTTATAAAGTTCTGATTTTATACAATATAGTTGCATGTAAGTATTATCTTTTAGATCTTAACCCACTGACTCCCCTGTTAGCTTGATCAGATTTCCTGCTGAATGAACTGTGTAGGAGTAGCTCTGGCTTTTGTTTTCAGGTCTTGACCATGATGTGGCTTTGTTAAATATGCATGGTGAACATCTTTATGAATAATGACCCATTTAATGGGAAAAAAAGGGGTAGACATGAGACTTGGGAGTTGCCTTTGGGGGTGATAATCCTCTAACATCTTCCTCTCCCTTTACTAACTTGTAAGAAAAAGCAGATATAGAATTGTTTAAACTATCATCCCCAATCTGAGAGCCTCATCCTGTGGTTAAAAGCTAGCCTGAAGTCTGTGAACCACATGAATAGCAATTGCTTTGGCCTTCAGTAATGCACTACAATGGCAGAAAAAGCTCCTATGTTGAAGGAGTGACATCAGTAAAGCCCTTCCTCCTTTCCTTCCTTCTCAGGTGTCCCCAAAAGCAAATATGAAACTGAAAAGTAGTGTAGCACACTGGATTTACGTGGGGAATGAGCATCAAGAACCCCACTCACATTATGCATGAGAACCTCAGAAGGGAATTTCCTATTTAAAGACATAGGTTAAAATATTAAATCCCTAGCAATAGTTAAAACATGTAAGGTGTTTGTCCAATGGTGTGTTGACACATCTGCAATAGCCAGAGAAACATTGTCACCTCCCCCCTCAACTTGGTCTGGTGGTCTAGAAATATTGTACCTGCATTACTGATCTCTTGCAAGACCTGGGTTTCACCAGGTCTCACTAACCTTAACAGCAATTATGTGTCCAATTCCATCAGTAAGCAGCTTTGAAAAATTCCCACGTATGTGCGTAGCATGCTTTTCCTGAAAGCTGAGCTACCTCCCAGCCTTGCTTTATGTTACTGGCCACCGTTCTTAGCAATCCTGGCTGCTGTAATTTGAAAGCACCCACCTAGAATTATGAACTGGACAGAAGACGATTTTAGCATGCATTTTCCAGGGGATTTTTGTGAAGTGATCTGAAGAGGAAACTATTAATTCAGCCAGAGAGATTAGCAATAGTGACTGCACTACTCAGGGCAACATCAAGGATCTCTTTCTCCCCAGTAGCCTGGCAAAGACAGCCATGTGGAACTTGAAAGCCTCTTCTACATCCTTAAGCAGGCTTTCATTTTTCTTTTGTGCGGTGTGTCCTCAGTGTCTGGCATTATAAATGAGCAGCCTGTGACCACCCCTCCACTCGGCAGAGCTCTCGTGTAGCACCACAGAGCTCCGGCACCACCAGCGCCTGCACAGTGCCTCTTTCCCTGACCTGTAGCCTGCAGAGATTACAGAAGCACATTATTTCCCTGTGCAGCTCTTTCACCTCTCACTGCAACCATTTCCTACACAGACACAGAATTTATATAAAAGGTTTTCCTCAGCTTTCATCAAATCTAGGTTGCAGGCCTATTTTGTAACATTAATTCTCTCCCTCACCAACCGCCACATCAATTCAGTACTTTATAAACTATTTCAGGGATCCGATTTATCAGGCCTGACAGAGCTTCACACTGAAATAAACAGCACTGCCTCTGCCGAGCTCGCTCAGTGGCTCCTATTTATCATTATTTAATTCAAGGGCCTAAAATTCTCTGACATTATTAATAGTAAGATGAATCACTGGAAAACTACAGAATCTGTGACCAACGAGGCTGAAATAATCCATTTTGGCGAAAATGTCTACGTGGAATTGCATTCCCTGATGGGTAGCTGCTCTGTCATTAGCGACTCCATATGCATGGGTGGTAAGGAACTGAAGCATGAAGTCCCCAAAGACTGGGATACTTCAACTGCCATTCTCTTCCCAACACTTAACACCAAAGCAGAAAATAAGGGAATACAGCACAGCTCTAATGCCTCTGTCAGTTGAATTTAAATGTACTAATTTAATCCTTTTTGTACTTGATTAACTTTAACTTGTCTGAGGTTGAACTTTTGTGTTAACTGGACCTGCAAATCCATTAGTTCATTATGAGGACTGTATTACTTAGCCACCTTGATGAGAGATAATCAGCTGCCTGGAATGTATATGAGCACTTGCTGCCTTAATTTGGCACCTCATTAGTGATATTTTTCTATTTTGTTTAAATGAGAGGGATTACATTGGGAGTTTGTCCAGGGCCTGCAATTTTATTTATGAATAGCCAGCCTTATTCAACAGCTGTGAGACCCAGTAAGATGTAAAGGACTGAAGAATTTCTTTGGTTCTCTGTCATGAGCATTCAAGGAACCTAAGGTAGCTGGGGGGACAGATCCTGAGCTCTTTCCTAGAGGGGCTGAGCACTGTCACCCCACCTCCCTGACAGAGGTGACCAAAAAACCTTGATAGAGGTGTTGAATAACTGAAGTTGTTTCGTAAAATTCCTCTAAAAATTAAGAATATTCAAAATAAATAAATAATTAAATATATATATATATAAATATATAAATATATATATATATAAAGATCTTTAGTTCCTTTTATTGCCCCTTCCAGAGGGGAAATTCACTCATTGCTGTTTTGTTATTCACTGTCACTCCCTTGAACTTAAGCAGTTTACTTCCTTATTAGTGTCTGGAGAGAAGCTGTAATTTTTGCAAAGAAAAACCAAGGACAAAGGACCAAGCAGACACAGAATTCCCCTTTGAAGAATTTCTGCAATAGTTCTTGTACAGGGAATTGCCTCCTAAACAATTAATCATTCATCCGAGTTAGAACTCCCAGAGCTGAAATGCACACCTTCACCCTTGCCCAGAGTCTGTCTTCAGGCAAAAGTCTGTAAATGACATTACCAGTTTGGCTTTCTCTGTTTTAGACAATGTTCCAGTGCTATCCTAACAGCATGACATCCTCAAACACTTACAGCATCATCCTGACATATCCCAGGGTGTACAACTTCTTTCAGCATCGTGTTATGAAAACACCATTCTGGAAGGTTGCAACACAGCTTCCCATTATTTCAGACGCTTTGAACTGAAAATGTACAAAACTGATAGTTACATTTTAGGACCAATGTACGAACGACGCTGAGGGAGAGCAAAGCCAAGTGACACGCAGCGTGGAGAAGGCCAGTCTGCTCTAGACAGAATTATCCTTTAGCATTATAGTCACTCTAAGCCATTTGGTCTTGTCTCTCGGAAGCAACGATTGCTTCCTGAGCCTTATTTTTCAATATAGGGATACCCTGAGATACCACAGTTTGAACTCTTTTTTCCCAACAGGTTAAAAGAGAAATGAAGTCCTGGACTTTCATATCACACCCCATCACAGTGGAGACTACAGATAGCCACAATTTTATTTTATGTTTTCCAGATGTCTAATCTGAGAAATGTGCTCTGAGTGTTTCTACCAGGCCAGGCTCTATTGGCAAAATACATAGAGGGATATTTAGTTTAATTATACATCTTCAGATGCAGAAAGCTGAGCAACATCAACACCTGTGATTTTGTACTTTCCTGCCAGGAGAATCCTAGGGAGAATTAATGAAAAAAATTTAGTGGCTTAGGAATTTCATGAATATACCAAGTTAGTTTTTGAGGATGTTTTAGGTTCTCATATAATGAGTACAGTTACTTGAAGCAGCAACAGCTTTTAGTATTTAGTCACCTTCATGAAGTAGAACTAACTGAGCTACTGGGGACTCCTGTCATCTCAAATATCTTCTAAAGGAGATTTTCATAGAATCATAGAATGGTATGGGTTGGAAGGGACCTTTACAGGTCATCTAGTCCACCCCACCCCACTCCCCGCAATGAGCAGGGACATCTTCAACTATATCAAGTTGCTCAGAGCCCCATCCAGCCTGACCTTGAATGTTTCCAGGGATGGGGCATCTACAGCCTCTCTGGGCAACCTGTGCAAGTGTTTCACCACCGTCATTGTAAAAAATTTCTTCCTTATATCTAGTCTGAATCTACCCTCTTTTAGTTTAGAACCTTTACCCCTTGTCCTGTGAAATTTGTTTGAAAAGGTTTTATTCCTACACTCTGCAGTTCCTTATTTGGTCTCTGCTTAATTTGGGGCTGAACCACACCAGCTCAATCCACCATTCATTCCTCCACATCTTGGTCCAGTCTCAGTCGACTCAGGAGCAGTCAGATGTACAAAGATTCACCAAGCTGTAAAAGTAGAGCAAGACAAAGCAGATCCAGACACATACATGTCTCTGTGTATAAGCCAACAGGTCAAAAAGTCCCAGTTTGTGATTTGCAAAACATTTCTTTTTAGCAGGATTGGAAGTAAGATGCAATATATTCATTACCTGGATTTTCATGTATTGTCACTATCATCATCTCAAAGAAACACAGATTCTTGATATTAACAAATTATATACAGTGAATACACCTTTTGTGCACTATAGAATACTGTCAAAGAACACCATTTTGGCTTCTTATACATAGGATAATTAGTATGCTAATAATGTGTAAAATGGGGACTTTTGGCTTCAATTATAATCCACCAAATTCCCAAAAGTACAGTTTAACTTGTATGAAGATCCACATTCTACCTAATTTTAACCAACCGGTTCATTAACACATCTGAGACTTGCATGCAAACTATGGAGCCTTCTACAGTTTCTCTTATCACCAATTAGGCTAATCCCTGTCTCGTGCTATGGAGCATTTGAAACCTGTATATTAGCAGTAACTGCATGTGCAGTTTAAGGTGAGTCTATTACTATTACTGCAGCATCTCTGCGAATGTCTCAGTGAACATAATTGCAACTATGTCTATTTTTAAAATTCTCTTGCTATTTAATTAAGGGTGGGATTTTCACCTTGTCTTGTATTTTCCTTCCTAAGGAACGCAAGGTTAACTCCCTAAAACACAGGGAGGGAAGGGACTGGGCAAAGCTCCAGAGAGGATACCTACATCAGGAATTTACAAGCAGCCATAACTACAGTGCATGAAATTGTTCAGTTTTTGTCACTGCTCTGTCATGCCATTATTCAGGTGCCATCATAAAATTAGGTAGGGAGGGTTTCATTACCGAATAATTGCTTATGATGTTCTATGTCCAGGCAATGGCATTCAGTTTGACATGCAGCAGTTTAGTCACTGGAGAGGTGGCAAAACAAGTTTACATCATGGGGCCTGGTTTGGTCTGTCATGATCCTGTTCATATGAATGTGTATCACTGTTAACTGGTGTTAGTGAAAGAAGAGACATTTGCTCCTTACGGTCTTTTGTTGCTGTATGTGCAAAACTTATTTGTGTCTTTTTTTCCAGTGTTTGGATAATATCACAAAAGGCCCATAAATTACCTTGTACCAAAACAAGTAGTACAGCTGTAATGTTGCTAACAATCAAAGCTGATTCACAACCCATTCCCATCGCCAGTGCCTACTTCTGCCTGCTCTCCTGACCTGATCACGGGCTGCGGGAAGTAGTTTGCCTTCCTCAGGACGGCTGAAGGCATGGGGAGAAATGGTCCCTAGCACAAAACACTCTGCCCTTTGTAACTGATTGCCCTTCAGCTTAGACATGCAGTGGCTGCCTCTGTAGCATTATATTACTATGAAATAGGTGATCTTTTCTTTTAGTGGTTCCCAGACTACATCTGCTGTGAGAAATCAGCAATTTAAAAGAAGGTTGAAGCCACTAACCCCAGGTAAGTGACTTTTAAACTCCAGGCCACTGATTTCAATAAGGCATCTGTGAGCTGGATTTCATTGTTTCATTTATTCTTCTTCCTTCTATGTAAGATGATTTAAAATTATTTTTCTCTCCTTCTTGGACGGCTGTAGAAGAAAGCCTTCTATTTGTTTCACTAGATCCACGTCTATTGTTGTAGGGTATTATTGTGACACCCTTACTCATATAATATTTGATTCCACACTTCGAGTGAAATTATTACAATCAATCATAATAATGCTGAGCCTAAATAATAGGGCAAAATGCAGCCTACTGGCAAGACAGTGCTTGGGACAGGTTTCATGAATCCATACTAGTACGTCACATTCATGCCACATTTTATGTTCAAGTATAAGCAGCATCCAGAAGCATCCAGCATCAACTCAGCAGCACAATCCCTCAGTGCAGGAAAAAAAGACATAAATTATGGATAATATATGCACTGAGCTGTTCTTTGTTAAGATTACGTGACTGTTCTCCGTCACTTCTGTCCATCTAGCAGGTGCTCTCCGTCACTCCCTGTTTCACTCCAGGTCCTGGTTATTTGAGAGCCCACAGTGTGCACATGTCAGCTTGCTCTGCTTTTGTCTGGCAGCATGGTCACACACCACCAGCCTCATGCCAGAACAATCTTCCAACATGATTCCAGCCAGCCCCAGACTTTCTCACCAGACTAATCCTAGCTCTACACACAACAGAGTCAAACACATCTCTTCACTTCAGCCTAGGGACCAGTTTTGCCTCTACAGTTGTCCACAAATGTAGGAATTGTCCATGGTACCCCTATTTCCATAACATACTACTCTGTTTAGCATAGGAAAATACTGTGAAAGCACAGTTACTGGAACCTTACATTTAGAGGCACAGACCACTTCCAAAATATAAATAAAAATTCTGCTCTGCAGCCTTGCACTTTTCTTAAGAGTTGCTTTTTAATTTTTTCTTTCCTACAGCTCTCAGCTTCTAGGTCATAAAAGCAAATAGTTCCAGCTTCATTGCCAAGTGATTCCCTCCCATAACATCCCTCTAAATGACCAATATCTTGTTTCTAATTATGCTGAGACTCCCTTGCACATTTTTCTGTCAGTGTTTGTTCAATATAGGGTGATGGAAGGACAGGTTTATTTGATAGTGATCTTGGACAAACACGCACCTCTGCCCCAGAATAAAACTATACTCTGGTCTAGAATTGGGGCTGAATGTTGTGTAAGGTAACTTCCTAACTGTATTAGGAATGTTCTCTTTCTAAGATGATTTCCTGGCTCAAAAAAAATCATTTCTCACTAAGTTTCTAAATATTGGCCAGGGCTGCCGTGGCTTGGGGGATAACTGGGCATCAGTCAGCTGGTGGTGAGCAATTGCTTCCTGCCTCACTTGTTTCTCCTAATTTTTATTTTTTATTTTGTTTTGTCTTTTCCTCTTTTACCAAACTGTCTGTATCTCAGCCCACGAGTTTTCTCACTTTTCCCCTTTTGATTCTCTCCCCCATCCCACTTCAGGGTGGTGAGTGAACAGCTGCATGGGGCTGCCTAGCAGGGTTGACCCACAAAATTGTTTTTTTCTGAGAAAATCTTAAAAGAATGACCCTGTAATATGTTTAAAATAACAGTTTAAATCAATCTGATGAATGGTCATATAAATGAAAGCAAACTTTTAGAATAAAATTTTAGAAAGTGAGCTCTCTATAAAATTATTTTTAACTTTTCAACCCAGTTTACATTTCTTTAAATAATTCAGCCAGCAGCAAACACTTGCAAAATTCCCCCTGTAGGACTAAGGCTGGTTGTCCCTGTCAGATTTAAAGGACCTGGAAAACAAGCTGCAGGCAAAGAGGGAAAAGAATTTCAATGAAAGTCACAAACTATTAAAAGCTACTTCAGTTGTAATTGGAATGAAAAAGGTGAACTGTGTAGAAAGTAATGTAGATTTTGAGATTTTGAAAAAAGTTCTACACAAGTCAAAGTGTTACGATGAAGTTAAAATCGGTCATATGTGATAAAAAGACATGACATTAATTGAAAATTTAATAAGGACTTTGTGGTTAATTGCAATGTTTTGATTTCAACCTCCACTTTTTGCCAAACTTTCTCCTCCTAGCAAAAATTAATATTAAATTTGTGTTGAAAAGTCACTTTGAACAAACAATGAAATTCACAGAATAGTTTATGGTTGGACTCAATGATCTTAAGGGTGTTTTTCGATGATTCTATGATTATATTCTATAAAAGATTTTGTGTCACCAAGGACATCTGGAGGTCATCTAGCCCAACCTCCTGCTCCACTCAGGGCCAGCTAGAGCAGGTTGATCATGTCCACCTGGGTTTTGAGTCACTTCAAGGAAGGAGACTCCTTGCATATGTAAGCATATGGACACACACAAAAGAAGTTTGCTTTACATATTTTATTCCATTAATTCTAAAGATTCACGTAAAGATTAAAAAGAGTGGCAAAAGTTCTAGTCTGCCTGGAAGTTAAGAACTGACACAGTAACGACTGTGTTATTCATTATTATTTATTGGCTAGCTATTAATTAAAGGGCTAAGAAAGATCAGAAAATACATACTTAAAATATTTCATCTCGCTAAAATTTAGAAAAGACTGAGATGTTTAGAGGAATCCTACACAGGCAGGTGAATGGGTAACATAATGGCAGACAAATTCACTATTGAGAAATGCACAGCAATGCTCATTTGATAAAATCATTTGAAAGAACTCTTGCTGAATTACAGATGAACTGTAAAAACTTAGAGGGGTGAAATGAAGAGAATGTGAACAGGGTACAAAATAATATGAGAACTATAATTTTCCTAGTATAGAAAAGGGTGATGAACTCTCACTTGGAATTCTCTGTTCAGCTGCAGTCATCTTATCATTAAAATGGCCTGTGAACATGAAAATACCTAGACTTGAAAAAGGAAAATGGTAAGTGACAGGGAGAGATATGGACCAGAAACTACTTAAACTTTAGTATATAAGGAGACAACAAAGACATGACAATAAAAGACAAAATAACTGTTCTTAATATGTTAATATTTACATATTTAAACTGTGAAATGCATTCCTAAGTATTATGGAATTCAGAAATTTAACAGAGTTGAAAAAGGATTCAAGACAAGTCCTCCAACGACTGTTACTTAGATTTTTAAACTGTTGAACATTCCAGTGCAGCTCCTTCTGGAATTCTAGTAGACATTATCTTGGATAAAACAAACTTTTCTTAGGGCTTTAAACATTCAGTGGAAAGGAGAAGAATAGAAAATAAATCGGAAAAAATATAAACAATTTTCCCAGGGAGCAAGCTTTTTGAGTGACCAGACCAGATGCCAGGTCTCATGCTACACGTAAGTACACAGTACTAGGACTGCGTGAGACTTGATGTGAACATTCACCCATTTTTTGGTGGAACTTAAGGGGCTCCCCCATGGATATTCCCATACAATTCACAGCACCCCTTTTCTTCAGGTTCTCTCATTATGCTAAAGATAACAGTATTAAAATCAGCTTGAATAAGTATATTTGCAAGCAGCTGAATTCTTATGAATTAAAGTTAATGACAGAAAAATGAGAGAAGGTGGACTGGGCCACTTAGGCTTTCCCTCAGAGGAGACCTATCATGTAAAATAGCAGTCTTGTACAAAACAAAGTTAGACAGGAATCTCTTTTTCATTGCTCTGCCTTTTTTACTCTCTGGACAGCTACCTTAAACCTGGGACAAATATCATGGAAAGGACTGGTGACTAAATAAACAAGGAGTAGCATGCATAATGTAAAAGATGCATCCGCCCTCCCCATCATAGACACAGAGGCTGCCTGGATTTCCCCAAAGAAAGTTTCCATTGTACATTATGCAGAACAGACTCCTCTGAAATGATGGCAGTCTCTGATAATCTCACTTCACTGGAGCCGTACCATTAGGAAAAACATACAGTGAGTGCGAAATGGCAAAACTGCTCCGGGCAAAAAGAGTAACTGAAGAGGAATTCTCTCATCTCTTCCTATTGATTTTCATGAAGTGATAGATAACACTCCACATGCTCTAATTTAGCACCCAGCTGCCAAGTTGCTTTTCATGAGCAAATTTTCTTCAGAAACACTACTACCTATTTCTCCTTTTCCATTTTAGATTCATATTCCTGGTTGGGTTTTTTGGTTGTGGTTTGTTGTTTTTTTTTCAGGACCATACCAGTTTCACCTCTGGTTCTTTTCTGCTACTTGGATTTCTTCCTCCCACTTACTCTAACTTCAAACTCCTTTACATCCTTTGCTTCGTTGTCTACAGTGTCTTTCCATACACCTCCAACTCTCCAAATTCCTTGACCTAATCAGTGGCCTATGCTTTCTTTCAGTACCTTCTCATGAAGCACTGCCTCTAAATATCTGCCTGCAAAACAGTGCTGGCAGACAAGAAGCCAGTAAATTGAAAAAGGAAGATGAACAAAAATCATGGAAAAAATAAAACTTGAATGAGCAAGCAGCCATTTTGCCTCTTCTCCAGCCTGACTGATCCCCAAATAGCCTCATTCACTGTTCCTGGGCACTCCTTTGTCAGCAAGAAAAAAAATCAGAGCTTCAAATTCAAATATGCTTCAGTTGCCTTCCTTTCCAATGTAGCACTAACATATTGCTGATAAATTAATAAATCAATGAATACTTAAATAGTACTAATGATTATTTTAAAAAGTAGCATTTTAATGAACACCACTTTTATTTTCTTGTGTTTCCTAATAAGGGGTGCTAGGATGTTTAGCAATGCAGGAACAATTTTCAGGTTATGTTTTCCGATCAAGTCTGAAAACATAAACTGCTTTCCTCTGAGCTTCTGGTTCTGCATATAGTAGGATTATGGCAAAGCAATTCATACTGCTCTACCTTTAATCTATATCAACAGGAGGGCCAATTTAGTTTGTCTAGGACTGGTACTTAAAAAAGCCTGATGGATGTAACCTGTGAGAGACAAGCAAAATAAGAGCAAAGAGGGTATTAAAATAACAGGAAAAAAGAAAAAAAGGAAGGAGTATATGTGAGGATTTACAAGTTTGGGGAAAGGATACATTCAAGTGCTGTGATGACACTGTGTTTTGACTCCAGACTCCAAAAAGCTTTATATGTTTTTATATTAATAGAGCATAGACCATTAATTGCTTCTGTTTATAAGCAAAAAAAAAGTATTTCACTTTTTAAATGTATTATTTTAAAACTTTTCCTTACTTGTCCATGTGAAAACATCACTTCTGCACTACAGAAAGAAACTATTTACAAAAAATGAATTTTTTACAGTTTTACTTGTTAGAATACTTGCATCACAGAATTAAGAGTTGTTAACTTCTTGAATTTTATTATGCGATCTTGCATAGCCATCTTTAAATCTTATAGTTTAATTAAACATTTGAAAATTTAAAAAAAAATCCATCTATCTTATATCTATTTCTGTTAAACTTATTCTGTTTACCAGTTTAGCTAGTGGTTCCATGAAATATATTTATAACAGTTTCCAGGAGGTCTTTGTTTATTTTACATTATTCTTGCACATTTTAAGAGTAGGCATTTGCTAACAACTCCACTTAATAGCATAAAGGCAGAGTTTGCTACTTCATCTCTTCTTACTGAGGCAGCTCTGAGTGATAGGCCCTTACTGGCTTCATAATGACGACTTATTAGACCTGTGAAAACTAATGCTGTTTGCCTGGAAGTAATACAGAGACAAGCCCATGATTAAATGCTCCACTTCCAAGACACATCCCAGTATATCTGAGAACTACCTCTTTGCAACTGCTTATTTTTTTTTTGTTTGGTTTGGTTTTTTGTACTGGAAAAAGCTTATAGCATGGTAAACACTTTTAAATATGGGTTTTGCCATGGTCTGAACACTGGAGTTCGGTTCAATGATATGGAGTATATTGGTTTGCATGGCAAGGTTTTGGTAGCAGGGGGGTGCTGCAGGGGTGGCCTCTGTGAGAAAGTGCCGCCCATGTTGTACACAGGCAGTTTCAGCCCACTCCAAGACGGACTTGCCACTGCCCAAAGCTGAGCCGGTCAGCAGTGCTGGTGACACCTCTGTGATGATAAATTTAATAAAGGGTGAAAAGCACTGCACAGCAGCTGTGAGAGAGAGGAGTGAGAAAAATGTAAGAGAAACAGACCCCCAGGTCAGTGAAGAAGGAGGGGGAGGAGGTGCTCCAGGCGCCGGAGCAGAGATTCCCCTGCAGCCTGTGAGGAAGACCATGGTGAGGCAGGCCGTCCCCCTGCAGCCCAGGGAGGTCCACGGGGGAGCAGATCTCCACCTGAAGCCTGGGGAAGGCCCCACACCGGAGCAGGTGGATGTGCCCGAAGGAGGCTGTGACCCCGTGGGAAGCCCGTGCTGGAGCAGGCTCCTGGCAGGACCTGTGGCTCTGTGGAGAGAGGAGCCCAGGCTGGAGCAGGTTTTCTGGCAGGACTTGTGACCCCGTGGGGGACCCACGCTGGAGCAGTCTGTGCCTGAAGGACTGCAGACCGTCGAAGGGACCCACGCTGGACAGGGGAAGAGTGTGAGGAGGAAGGAGCAACAGCGACAATGAGCTATGAACCACAACACACATTCCCCATCCCCTTGAGCTGCTCAGGAGGGAGGAGGTAGAAGAGTTGGGAGTGAAGTTAAGCCTGCGAAAAAGGGAGAGGTGGGAAGAAAGTGTTTTCAGTTTTGTTTCTGTTGCTCACTATCCTACTATATTTTTAATTGGCAACAAATTAAATTAATCTTCCCAAGTCAAGTCTGTTTTGCCAGTTATGGTAATTAGTGAGTGATTTCTGTCCTTATCTCAACCCATGCGCTTTTTTCTTATTTTCTTTCCTGTCCAGTTGACAAGGGGGAGTGAGAGAACAGTAGTGGGTACCCAGTGGCCAGCCAAGGCCAACCCATCACACAGTTAAAAAAGAGGAACTTTTTTCCTGTGAAGAATTTTTCAATCTCATCTTTTTCTTAAGAGCTAAAGGCTACTGTGTAATATTTAGAAGTAAAAACTAATTTTCGCTGTCATCAGAAGAGGCATAAGAGGGAGAAAAAAGCTTAGCTTTACTTCATCTCTTGGGAATGACCTACCCATGGGAGGCATTCACTTTGAAGGGTTCCTATCTCCTTAGCAGGAGACAGGACCCAAACAGCAGCAGCAGAGAATGGAATTTCAGTGCCCCAGAAGTACTCAAACCGGTCTTGCATCCAACAAAATTTTAGAAGGCTTAAAAACTGTCCTTCCAAATAGATAAAGAACTTTAAAAAGTTTTTTTTGTCACAACAAGACAATACCTTTCCCCAGAGCACCTAACATCCTGCTAGCTGCACAAGTACTTCAAATATCAGTGATATGTATGCTGGTAAATGAATCAGGGATTCTCCTCTGACACTGAGACCAAATGGTGTAAGTACAGCTCACCTCCACGCAAATAAACTCTCATACTTCCCAGAACAGACTGGACACAGCCAAATTGCCTATTGAGAATGACCAGTGGCCCATGTTAATTCTCAGACCATCCTGCCAAGTCTACAGGAGACTAATGGCTGACAATCCAGGTCGGACACTAACAGCCAATAACGAATCAACAGTACAGGCAATCATATGCCAGTGCTCAGGCATATGCCCTTCTAGTTTATCACTAGCCATAGCCCAGGCAAGTAAGGTATAAATTGCTGTTGTCCTACTCTCAAATTCCAAGTCCTAACTTCTTATTTATTCTGTATAGGGTTTTTTCTTCCTTTTTTTTTTTTTTTTTTTTTTTGGGGGGGGGTTTAGTACCCTATTTTGCATAACTCATTATAACTGTGATGAGTACTTGAGCCTACTTTTTCAAATTTCAAAATTGCCAGCTATAGAGCCAATTACTTCCTGGAACATTTCTGTAGCTTCTAATGGTAGCCAGTATTACCAACAGAATGTGAGATCAGATTTACAAAGCATTTCTTTCAGTGTATCAGTATTAATGATCCACAGGCCACACATCACAATTTTAGCTCTAAATAATACATTTTTAGCATGCCATGGAAGCACAGAGCCATAAATAATTTAGGACCTCTAGATGTCATCTAATCTAATCCCCCTCAAAAAACACATCTAATCCAACCAGGTTGCTCATGTCCAGTCAAGTCTTGAACACTTCCATGGAAGGAGATTCTACAGCTTCTCTGGGCAACCTCTTCCAGTGTTTGGCCACCCCCATGGTAGATAAAAATGTCTTTACACTTAATCAGAATTTGCCATGTTCCAGTCTGTGTTCTTGCCTCTCGTCCTAAGGCTCTGTATACCTCTGACAATAGTCTGTCTCTATCTTTTCTACATCCTCTGATCTGCCTCTGAGCTTTCTCTTCTCCGGGCTGAAAAGACCCATTTCTCTCAGCCTGCCCTTGCATGTCATATTGTCTGCCCCCCTGACTATCTTGGCTTCCACTGGGCTCACTCCAGTACGTCAATATCTTCCCTGTACTCGGGAGGCCAAAACTCGACACGGTGTTCCATTGGCTATTCAGAAACTGGAGTGATTCCATTGAAAGGTCCCTTCCAAAGAACATAACTAAGGCTTTATTTCAGACACCTGACAGGTGGAATACAGCTTATAAATGCCATCTTTATAAAATGCCACAGATGTTGTCTGTGCTCACTCTTTTCTTGATAAGATCACTTGGTCGTAGCTATGGATGTTGGATCCCAATGGCGGGATCAGCATTTGCTCAGAAGCAGCAATATTGATGAAAACATATAAAGCAGAAAAGATTGTATTTTTTTCTTTCCTACTGGTCTCAGATTTAATTTTCTAATCTTCTGTCATGGGAACCACTGTAAGCCTTTGTCCATAAATGACATAAATTTACTCCATTACAGAATAAAATGGACATCCATGTCATAGTCCTTCCAGTTCCCTTTTCCAATTTACTGTCCCTTTTCATGTGCAACCTGAGCTGTTTTAAAGGTGAGCATTTTGTTCATTGTGAGTAGGTCTGGGGAAGTAACCATGCCTTGCTGCTCTTGATGCTCCTCAGAGGTTGTAATTGCCTTCCTGGGTGCTTAGACATTTGGAACAGAGAGTTCTACCCAGCACTTTCCCAGGACTGAACAAGCTAAGTTGGTCTGACCCAAATTGCCACTCAGCAATCTATCTTTTTAGCACCTTCATAAGGGATCCCTAATCTCTGTCAGGAGATTGAATTAATTTACTGAAGTATGTGACGATACTTAACAACTTTTCTAACACACACGCTTTCTGGTTTGGAGCCAAGATTTACATAATTATTTCTATTTTTGAGCTGTCAGGAGTGACACATTTCCCAAATGCCTATGTTTAGCCATTTTTAGCTTACACTTGCCCTAACTGAAGTATAGTCCTTCATCTCTTGCTTTTTAAGTACTTGATGGACTTTTGTTCTTCTGGGATTGCAAAATATAATTCTATCTAGATAGGCTAGCAGTCCACTGAGACCTTTAAATAATTTTTCTCTGATTATATCAAACACAGCTAGGGATCTTTAATGCTCTTTCTGATGTAAGGCAATTTCAAGAATTACAACAGATGATAGGTAACATAATTTAGAACTATATTTTCCTTAACCAAATTTGTCAGAAATATTAAAAATCTTCACTGTTTGAAAACTACTAAGGGATATTGGAAAGATTTATTTTGCCTTCTTTCCTCCCTGTTTTTCATGCTTGCTTTTTTTTTTTTTTTATGGTGCTACCTGAAGAGTGTAAGTTACTGCTTGTTGTTGCCATTCCAAAAGCATGCATACACAGACACACTTTCTCTAAATGTTTCAAAATACTGTTATTCATAGAATAACTATCATTTAAATGCAGAGGGTTTAATATCAAGGGAGAACTTCTCAAATGCAATGGACTACATATAAAAAGAAACAGCATACACAAGACAGTCCTTCTCAGCTACTCATTAAAGTGTCCTATCAAAGGACACAGAGAAAACTGGTGGCTGTCATTGTTTGGCATGTCACAGATCATGAAGTCACACTGAGCAATACCTATAGTATTTCACATACTGGCAGATTATAGCAGATCATGTGGATCCAGTACAGTTCAAGACCAGGTAGGATTACATATTTCCCTAGTATAGTAATGTATTTAGTATTTTCAGCAGTTGTCTGCAATTGCTGTACAAAAGAATACAGAAAAAATTGACATTTTTGTTGCTTTTTTCTTTAGATGCAGTTTCTACCTGAAGCAGTTTCAGCAGTTTCACTCCACATTTAAGAACATCTTTCACCAGTTGACTTTATTTCAGGAACTGAAAAAGACAGTACTATCCAGTCTATAAGATGTCCTTCATCCTTTATCCAAAAAGCATCACATTTTTCAAGAGAGCCTGTTCCTGTTTCTCCAGCTTCCTGCAAGACTGAATCATAACAGTTGTGCACAAGGAGGCTGACTTGAGGTGCTGCAGATAACTACAGATCAAATTTCTCACTTTCTGAGTTAAAATTTGGAATCAAAACTTTTTTAATATACTTGACCCTATGAAATAATCTTATATCTGTCTATTGATGTATTTATGTACAGCAGTATATTCGGTCAGACACTATGTATAGCATTTATTTTCCTTCCATATCTCATGAACAAAAATTCTAATGAAACAAATTACTCTGTAAAGCTCCTTTGCATGGCAGAATAGAACCAGATGCCAGAAAGCACTGGGGAAGAAATTAATATTATGATGCTATAAGAGCACTTTAAATTGCTATACTCTCCCAGAGTAGAAAAAGGAATTTAACA
This sequence comes from Elanus axillaris, assembly GCA_026212715.1. Lineage (NCBI taxonomy): Eukaryota > Metazoa > Chordata > Aves > Accipitriformes > Accipitridae > Elanus > Elanus axillaris. The sequence continues at coordinate 32,280,299 of JANZLQ010000078.1, read as the reverse complement.
CTTTTTCTTCTCACTTCCATTCTTTCACAGTCTGCAACTCTAGCTGCGTAACTCTGTGGTAAATAACATTATGTTAAAAAATATAAACAACAACAAAACCAACAAAAATAACCCCTCTGAACTGGGTGATAAATATATTCTTCAGTCTTAGCATTGGTTCTGCCTCTGCCATTGGCAGACAACATGTGGATAATGGGAAAGGCAAGTGATAGAGAAGTCTACAATACAAAACAAAGCCATGTTATTATATAGGACATTGGCAGTAAATGGTTACACAAAAAATTGGAAGTGTTCTTCCAGTTTGAATAAAGAATGAACACTCGTGGACTGTATTACTAAATTGATAAGTGTCTTCTAGCAAATTACTTCTTTATGCACCCATTTTGCCATCTGCAATGTTATGTAATTTTCTCTAAGGGTTGGGTTTTTTTTGCTAAGGTTTATGTAGCTAACACTTGTAGAGCATTTGAGGTCATTATCTACTTCAAAACTTGAGATTTTACTGAATAACAAGCTAAAAAAGAGAGAGCATCCAACACTTACCCAGTAAATAGGTTCTAAATAACATAGGATATTTGTCACTGTTTCACATTTCTGAACTCACCAGGCAAACACAGAGTCATGATCTAAAGTTTTAAAATAATGGAAAGCTTGTTAATCTATTCTGTCCATCTCAGTGCTGGTTCAAAGCCTATTTATATACAATAGGCAAATACATCAGATGTATAGAGTATTTGGCTCATTTGAGAAATATATGTATCATGGCACTAGGGTAATTTTTTATCTAACGTGCATTTACTTTCTCCAAATTTTTTATGTCTCAGAAAGCTCCACAAGTGTCACAATAAAGGCTTTATTTGGTATAAATTATCTTTCCAGGAAAAGAATTGTTCCCACCCCTGTGTACTGATGCTAACCTTCTCCAGCTTCTCTCAGTGTCTGCAGAAAGACATCCATGCTGACTGCTGGCCCTACTGTGACCTTACCACTGGCCAGAAGATATCTCTGCCTGAAACCAGAGTGCAGGGTATGTCACTGGTATGTCACTTTTGCACTAGACTGCAAATGGTTGCCAGGCGAGATGGGAAAGGACATTTCCATGAAGCTCTGGGACAGATATCATAACTGTAAATGTGAATATGGATGTCTCAAAGCATAGGTTTTTAAATGAGCCCACACTTTAATTGCAACAGAGGCTCTATTACAATATCCCCATGGTGACTTTCAACAGAGTGAATCATTGCTCTTCCACATGCTGTCACCAAGCTGGGCCCTGCAGACACCCAATCATCCATTATCATGTAATGAATGCCTTCAATGCAGCTTGACAGCAGGAGCCGATGACTCCACAGTATTGTAGAACATGCTCCGAGCCACATGGGATCCTGGTCTTGGAGAACAACCTTCTAGCCCACTGAACACTTGAGGTCCCAAGGAAAAGTGAAGACCTTCAGTGTCAGTAAATCACACCTGGAATTTGATTCCCAGCATGCCAGAGGTTAAGGCCTACCTGGAATTCTCATTTTCCTCATTGTAATACCCATCCCCCCAAAAAAACAATCCCACTTTAAAATAAGTTTTAATAAGAGATATTGAAGAAATAACCCAGTATATTCTTGCTACCTGATCAGAATCACCGACTTGGCTTCTGCTCTAGCATCCCTATTTTTTTTATATCCTCTAGGATCCAGAAAATAGTGGAACAATTTCAGGCCTTACTCAGTAACAGAAAGGACTTATTTTTATGCCAAAAAGATGTGAATATTAAGTTTTAAATAACTGTTTTTCTTAGTCCTTTTCTAAGAAATAGGGACAAGAGAATAGAGGATGAGAAAGATTTAATCAGAGAACAAAGTGCAAATGATATGTGCTGTGCTAACAAAACATTTTGTCACACGTGCTACCAATTTACTGGAATATACTATAAAGAGCTATGCAGGATTAACTGCTTATGACCTGCTCTGCCCATATGTCATGGTTTAAGCCCAGCCAGTAAGAAAGCACCACAAAGCCACTCTCTCACTCCTATCCCCAGCCCCCCCGGCCATGGTGGGATGAGGAAGAGAAAATAAAAAGAAAAGCTCGTGGGTCAAGATGAGGACTGGGAGGGATCACTCACCACTTATGGTCATGGGCAAAAGACAGGCTCACCTTGGGGAGGAAACAAAATCGATCTAATTTACTATAAATCAAATCAAAACAAGGATAATTAGTAGTAAACCCAAATCTCAAAACACCTTCTCCCCACCCCTTCCTCCTTCCCAGCTGAACTCCACTACTGGTTTTCTCCACCTCCTCCTGAACAGCGGCAGAGGGGGACGGGGAACGGGGGTTGGGGTCAGTTCATCACAGGTTGTCTCTGCTGCTCCTTCCTCCAAAGCCCACCAAAAGCTGTTTTATCACTCCCCCCCTCCTCAGCCGAACAGGGAGAGAAAACGTAACAAAGGGCTCGTGGGTTGAGATAAGGACAGGAGAGATCACTCAACCAATTACTGTCATGGGCAAAACAGACTTGACTTGGGGAAAATTAACTTAATTTATTGCCAATCAACCAGAGTAGGGTAATGAGAAATAAACCCAATTCTCAAAACACCTTCCCCGCTACCCCTCCCTTCTTCCTGGGCACAACTTCACTCCCAGATTCCAGCCCATGGGAAGGACTCACATTGGAGAAGTTCGTGGAGGACTGTCTCCCGTGGGAGGGACCCCAGGCTGGAGCGGGGGAAGAGTGTGATGAGTCCTGCCCCTGAGGAGGATGAAGCAGCAGAAATAACATGTGATGAACTGACCGTAAACCGCATTCCCTGTCCCCCTGTGGTGCTGGTGGGGGGTAGGTAGAGAATCTAGGAGTGAAGTTGTGCCCGGGAAGAAGGGAGGGGTAGGGGGGAGGTGAGATTTCGGTTTACTTCTCATTACCCTACTCTGTTTGATTTGTAATAAATTGAGTTAATTTTCCTCAAGCTGAATCTGTTTTGCCCATGACAGTGATTGGTGAATGATCTCTCCTGCCCTTATCTGGACCGACAAGCCTTTTGTTATATTTTTCTCTCCCCTGTCGAGCAAAGGAGGGGGGAGTGATAGAACAGCTTTGGTGGGCACCTGGCATTCAGCCAGGGTCGACCCATCACAGTCCCCCGCAGGGTCACAAGTCCTACCAAAAAACCTACTCCAGCCTGGGCTTCTCTCTCCACAGATCCGCAGGTCCTGCCAGGAGCCTGCTCCAGCGCGGGCTTCCCATGGGTCACAGGATCCTTTGGGCGCCCACCTGCTCCGGTGTGGGGTTCTCCACGGAGTGCAGGTGAAGATCTGCTCCCCCGTGGACCTCCCTGGGCTGCAGGGGGACAGCCTGCCTCACCATGGTCTTCATCACAGGCTGCAGGGGAATCTTTGCTCCGGCGCCTGGAGCACCTCCTCCCCCTCCTTCTGCACTGACCTGGGGTCTGCAGGGTTGCTTCTCTCATATCTCACTCCTCTCTCCTGGAGGCAGTTTCTGTTGCCCAGGGTTTTTTTTTTTCTCTTCTTAAATCTGTTCTCCCAGAGGTGTTACCACCATCGCTGATGGACTCTGCCTTGGCCAGCGGCAGGTCCGTCTTGGAGCCGGCTGGCATCGGCTTTGTCGGACACAGGGGAAGCTTCCAGCAGCTTCTCACAGAAGCCACCCCTGTAACCTCCCTCCTACCAAAACCTTGCCACACAAACTGACTACACCATGTATTTCTTTCAGTTATCTCACTTTATTGTGTACATCCTACAGCACTGGGTTTAAAAACCCCACTGTGGCTTTGCTGGGTAGTCTTGACGGTTCCTTGTGAACCTTCCTCTTGATTTTCATTTTTCCTTCTCCTGCAGCCTTTCTTCAAAATCAGCAGGACATATGTTGTCCTGCTTTGTATGGAAGTTACACTTCAGTTCCCAGAAATTCTGTTTACCTACTATTAAACCTATAAGATATGCAATGATGCCAGGGCTTTACTTCCTAATGAGAAGAAGACACTTTATTCCTGTGGCACATCTTCTATTGAAATATCAGAATGTTTTACCTTTGCATATTCTTAAGGATAGATTATTGTACTGACAATTACCTAATTTTCAAAGTACCCAGAAATTTAACTAGAATAAGCTTTTTTTGTTAATTTTATTTTAACAACAAGCCTTTTTTTTTCCCTGTGAGGAGAAAATGGGAAATATCTTACAGCCCATTAAACAAGCAGTTCAAGTCTTAAAGTGCTGCACTGAAGCACTCAGTCTAGAGAAGCAGCAGGTTTAATTTGCACTGATATGCTAACAAAACTAAGGGTCTGGCAAAGCTTTCATTTAGGATTCTTCATGAAATCTCAGATAGGCAGCTCACCACACATAGGTTGTTGTTGTTGGGGTTTTTTTAGATACTTGTAAAATAACTTCAGGGAGCCCAGTGCTGACTGTTGTGCTTTTCTTGAAGCAATGTTGGTTTTGTTAATCTGTGGTCAATCTGGGAATTAGCTTACTGCAAACTCCACAACTTGTATACAAGCTGTTTGAGCTGTAAACTGCTCTGACTATAAAAAAAAAGATATAACCTCAGATCACTGCTTTGGTCTTTCCTTCTGTGGTCTTTCCTGCTGGCTAGATCTCAGCAGCTGTAAAGAGTGGACCACTGAACTTAATATAACAAAATTGATTTACAGTAGCTAAGGACTTATTTCAGGATTTTACAGCTGTATATTTTCAATTAGTTCATATAGATTTGAAAATTTGCTGACAGTTTTCTCTGAATCAACAAATTATGGAATATCGTTTATATAGCTATGTACATGCTGGGTTTGATTGGAACTGTCCAAAAGAGTTCAAAAGTTTTTTTCTGGGCATTTCTATTCTCAATTAACACACTATGATGGCTCTAATTCTTAGAATATCTGGGAAGACTAACCAACTGGAGAGATGACCAGAATCTTCTTAGACAAATGTTTATCAGCTGCAATACATCAAAAGCTTTCAGAAAGAAAGCATTTTATTCTGAGGAGGTAAGGTAGTGGTGAAATAGCAAAAAAAAAAAAAGCGCCTTTTATATATTAGTTTTACAGCGAGCATTCATACCTATAGAAAACTTCAAAACGTTAGTATTTGAGTTAGGATTTGAAAGCCTAAATAGTGATGGCTTCACTATGCCAAGCAATTTGTACAGAAATCAAAAGGAGAGAAATCTTCTGTCAGCTGGCAATTGCTGTTTTCCGTGCAATTGTAGGTAGAATGATTACATCTTGGGTATTATCAAACACGGAATTAAGACCTTCTTGCACTGAATAAATAAATCCTCATAACTTGAGGTCAAGACTTAAGTTCAAGAATCAAGTGGCAATGCCCAAACTCCTTAGTTTGGACACATGAAAATGTATACCATGCTTTGTCTGGTGGGTGATGCAGATAGCTGGGGAGGGATTCACCGCAATAAATTGAACAGGTACTTACTCTAGGGTGATGTGGCACATTACCTGGGGTTCATTGGCATTGGTGATTCCTTTCACTATAATAGCTTAGACATGTAGTTCAAAGTTTGACACATATTTGGGTATCTTTACCTGAATCTGAATCCTAATTTTGAACTCAACCAACCAATGGCAGGATCAGGGCAGAGCTAAGAAAGCAGAGTTACTGCACTGCAGCTGAAGAGAAACTAGAAAACCAAGGCTACAGGGAAAGAAAATGTACAATCTTAACATTTTGCTATTTAATAAAAATAAAATGAAAAATTAAGCAGCCAACTCTCCACCCTCCCCAAAGCTGAGTGTTTTGGTATCCACAGTTCAGTCATTGTGTAGAAAAAGTTGTAATTATGCATTCAGCAAAAAATAGTAGGAGCATTCCAGATGGTAGAGAAAAAGTGATCTTACTCATGCTCCAAAGAAATTATAAAGCTTGTAATAATCATATAGCAACTAGAAAATGAAAAATGCAATATCTGGCAAACTGGAAAACTGAGGGTCCCAGTGATAAACTCGCAGATTAGTCAGTGCTACTACCTCTGAATACAGAAAATCAGAGTGTTACTGTAGTTTACCGTAGTGAAGATGAGCTGTTACAGAATTCTGATAATAATTTCAGATTTCCAACACTGCTTTTGTTCTCTGTATTGAAGAAAATTGCGTGAATCAAGTAACAGGTATTTACTGACTATGTAAGTATATATATGCACAGTCTAGTGATCTACACTTTCCTCACAGGAGTCTGTGGCTTTTGCAATAGAAGGCATGGAGGTTACACAAAAACAGTGTTTAAAGGGCAACGGACTTCAACCTATATTAAATTTGGCATGAAGACTCTGGTTCTGACCATGTACAGAGAACTCCACAAGTGTGGCCATCAGAGTCTCATTTAAGACTGGCCCAAGAGCATCCCACAGCAGAGCTGTGGTTCAAGGCTTCACATTCAACAGCAGCTAGTTCCAATGGTCTGATCCTCACCTGGCATAAAGAGGTACTGAAGTAAATAGTGCTGTGTTGATATATACCAGGTCTTTTTCTTGTTGGTGAAACATTTTACATTAAAGGTAACATAATAATAACAACAAAAATCTGTGAGGCTGCTATTAAATATGATTTAAATATATTTTATACAGGTTTATAGATAAAAAAGATAATGAAAATTATAAATTATTACATTTTTGCAGGGGTTGTTTTTTGGTTATTTTGGTTTGGGGTTTTTTTGCATAGCATGGCATGCTGCTGAGATGCTATCTGTATTCAGGATAATTTTAACTTGGCTATGTGACAATTTCAGAACACAATATGCTCATGCTTTGCACAAATGACTATATAATGTTTCATTAAGGACTGTAAATACCCATCAACCTAATCACAGAAATGCTGTTTCAGTGATTTTAGGGCCATTTAATCTGGGTTACGATGACAGGGATGAATAGCTTTATTTTATTAACACTTGCCACTGCAATTACACTGAGAAAAATATTTTTGTGGAAAAATTAGGCAGCTTTTCCTTCTGCCCTGATGCATTTGAGCAATATAAGTATCCTACTGTAAAGAGTCCTTGCAATTGTCTTAGGAGTGCTTTCCTTCAAATAGTTTTCTGTATCAGCTTTCTAATCTGCTCAAGAAAAGATCAGCTCCAACCACATCATGCTATTTTTTCACTTCTTGTTTGCATCTCTGCTTGCCTTTTCTGTGAAGACCAAATTCCCTTCCCAAGACTATTCTCTGTCATGGGATTAGTTCATTCTGGCATTACTAGTCAAAGACAAACTTGGCTAGTTCTTAATCATCTCTGAAGAATGGACAAATTGAGGCTACAGATGAGTTAATTATTTTGACAGCTGAGATTTCTTATATCCCTTAGAAATGTTGGTGTTTCAGTCAACGTTGTCACTCATTGAAACCATTGCTCATTATAAAAATACTTGTGGGAAACACACTGAAGCAGGAAGAAAGAAATTTTGCTTTTGAAAAAAAAATCATACTAGGAATAATTGCAAGGTATAACATGATTAGAACATGTGTATGGACAACAGAAAGGTGAGTGGAGGAGGGTGCATTGTCAAAGGTGGTCAGGCATCCTTGGACATCTTTGGTGATGCTTTCTGCACACATGGTCATGATTTTGGCTTTTAAGTAGTTTTTTATTATTTCCAAGATATATTTAGGTCTGAATTTCAATACTATAAAAATTCTAAAATTGACAACAAAATATGTTTTGGGAGGTTTAGTTTGAAAATTAAGAGAAAGGAATCATTTTTAGTAGCACTGGAAAAAGTGCTTTTGAGAGGTGTGAAATTTCTGTCCTTGGAAGTTCTCACAGCTTGCCAAGATAAACCTATGACTGACCAGACTGGTGTTGGCAATAGTCTTACTTCAAATGGCATGCCACATTAAATATCTGGAAGTTCCTTGGAACCTATGTTTCTATGATTCCATGCCTGAAATCCTTTCTTCATAATATGTGTACATATTTAGTATGATAAATTCAAGTCTTGTTCAAAAACATCACTTAGCATCTGATGTAGCTTTTCTGTTTTAACAGAACTGTGCCATTGAACTTGATAACAAAGTATAGGGTTTTAAATAATTTCAATAATAATCATAGTTATTAAAAAGTAGAGTTGGAAGAAACCTTATGCAACCATTCAACTGTCAATTGCCCATCCACTAAGGATGCTATATACCTATAACACTTCTGACATATTTTCTCCTAACCTTAGCTCCTTTAAGTCTTCTGTAATCTCAAGTTCTCCTTCAAAATGAAAAGAGTTTGGTGTTTTATGTGCTGTCTTTGCAGAAAAGGGAATAAGCTGCCTAATGAAGGATTTAGGTCCAATGACATAGGACCATGTAGAATAAACTCCTTCAGCATCATTTTAAAAAATACTTCCTTGAATTGATATTCACTGAATTCATAGGGAGTTTTTTATGTCGATTTCAATAGGTAATGGATGCAGTTATCAACGGCCTGAACATATGCACAGCTCCAGTTACCTTAAAGTTTGGTATCATATATATGTTGGTTTAGAAATTCAAAGTGCTTTTTAAATAATTACTCTATAAAACTACACTATTACACTTACAGATAGGAAGATTTTAATGTTCACACAGAATGTTAACAGTAAACTATACAGTGGTTAAGAATATGGGAATAAGAAGGTTTTTGAAAATACAGTGTGACCTATGAATACGATATTGGGAGTTTATCCATTAAAGAAGACAAGTTTAAAGATTTGTGACCATAAGTGGTACTACTGATGACTTCAGCTGCATTTTTAATAAAGATAAATCTGTATATGACAGTGTAATCAAAGCAAAGGGATACAGCATATTGATCTTACTTTAGAAGAGTTAATGGAGACAAGTAATGCCAAGACTGAAAATGTCCCAAGAAGTAGTGGGGCAATTCTGTATCATATTAACAAGAAAACCCATCCACAATCACGTATCTTGGATACACCAGGGAAATGTTCGTACACATTGAATGAAATCTCTTGGGAGGGTAATAAATCCTACACAACAAATTATATACTAACAGGTTCTTAGGGGAATTGAAATAAATCCTCACAACCGCTTAGTGGGTAATCTCCAGATCAGATTCCCATTCTTCTTTAGAGGAAAATAATATATTGCTTCTTATACTCTCTGCCAGCCAAATGCTATATATCAAAGATATGAACGTAGTTGAAATATTGATCCTGAGCAAAAGTGAAACTAAAGGAAAATTTAATACATTCCCCTATTTAAAAAAAAAGTCAGAAAATAATAAAAATATAACTTCTGTTCAAAAGAAATCTAGATAAAATGGAAATTAAAATAGGAAACAGGATACACCCCTTGCCACTTATTTTATTCCTGCAAGGTGAAGAATAAAAGCTAAGAGCTTGATTATTCTACATAAACAGCAATAACAAGAACTAAAGGATGCAGAAAAGATTGTTGCAGGGATGAAAAATTTAATGTTGTACGTAAATGTGTTTAACAAAGAATTCTTTCAGAAGTGAGATAAGAGACTCTCATTAACTGGCTGTAATATAAGCTGGCAAACAATAACTGGAGAGAAGGGCAGTGTTGACTCTTGAAGGCAAGCTCAGAAAGTGAAAAGGTATATGCAAGAATGATTTTTGGATGCATAAAGCTTGTTAGCTCGTTCTGAGGGAAAGCTTTCCCTGTCAGAGGTATTGCAGCAGCCATCCAACAAAAATTGGATGTTCTAATAAAAATCTTCTGCTGTGCTGTACACATCATGCAAACACCAAGTGCAAGTTCTAGACAAGACTTGATTAATTGGCTACTTTGGCATACTAGCTTAGAGATTTAGGTTAGGTTCTTGCCAGCGTTGTTCCCTGGATAAGGGTAACAGAGGCAAACATGGCGATTAAGTTATGTTCACCCTCTCCATGCAGGTCAGCCCTTGATTTATTTCAAGTTTTATCTTATGCTTCCCCTAATGGCCTGCAAGCTTCTGTAAAGAGAGTGCTACTCGGTGGTGCTCTGGTGATAGCCCTGGGCTAGTGGTTGGGAGCAGAAGTACTGCAACCCTTAGGTTAGCTTTATGTTACACATGTGTTATTCTCTGAGGGCCAATTAAGCCTGTTCTTAGATTTCAGAATGGAATAAAAAAGTCTTAGAATTACTGAAAAACAATGCCAAAATATCCAGAAAAAAACAGTGTCTTGCCAGAAGATTAAGTACTACAGGATATAAGTGCATGTTTTAAAGTCAAGCATAAAGAGCTTTTAAAAGCAAACAGCTGTTTCTCCATTCTCCAGCAAAACCACCGTCAGTGTGTCTGTCTCTGTGGGGTTAACTGGAAGCAAAACAAATTGTCGCAGTAACAGAGTTTGTGCTTGGGAAAAAAGAGCACGCATCTTTCACCCATTGCTGTGCAAAGTTTTTCACTTTAGAGGAAACTGCTGATCTGTTCTCATGCAAAGAATTATGGTGGAAATAAAGGACTTGCCTACAGCAGAAAAGAATTAAGAAATGGATTTCAAAGGGAATAAATAAGATTCAGTATAAGTGAGGGAACCCTCTGTGATCTCTTAGCACTTTGCTTACTAACAAGAAGGGAAGTTTCAAAAGATGCTGAAGGGTAAAATGAAAGTAGGATAATCCCCTAATTGAACTACAGGATAAAAGAGAGAGAGAAAGACAGACAAAAGTGTGAATCATAATCCTTCAGAAAATTTGGAATCAAAATACTGCTAAAATGGTGCATATTTTAGGCTCTCCAGACAGGACCTGAGCAGAGCCACACAATTTGCAAATTTCTGTGTATGAATTGAACTTTGGACTTTGGATTTAATCTGGCCAACAGGATCAAGAGCTACAGAGCAAAGTGGGGCAGAAATTACCCCCAGACTGTGAGGAAAATTTTGCTCTGGAAGCTTAGTATCACCCAACTGATTTTGAATGCTTTTCAGGAAGGTGATTTAAGTTCATATATGACAGGAAGGAAAGTTTTGTGGAAATATTACAAGGCTAAATATTGCAAGATTTCTTGTCAACAAAGAATTTTTTAAGCAAATATAGAAAAAACAATGAAAAAAATGTTAGGCTGTAGAAAGCCTGGGTTTATAATGTGAAGGTAAATAGAAATAATTTTGCCACCAGCATCCTTTGGAGGGCCAGGAAATTCAGGGGGAAGAAAATTTCCAAATTTGGCTCAGTGTGTCACGGAAAGAGTAAATGCTGCTTTAGATCCTTGATTATGGTACAGGCTTTGTCTAGGCCATTTCATTACGGCTAACATGATTCATAGCTTCAGGTTAATAAAAGATGCCAGGGGGGTTGGTGACACCTAGATTTTTATTTAGAAAGCCAAGAAGAAGTGTTGTCTCAGCCGTCACCCATTTCTTTAACCCTGCTAGTCCTAAAAACTGCAGTGAGGGAATCTGATAGAAACAGAACTGACTTTCTGCAGTTTTAAAGACATAGTTGTCATCATAGTGACTCTCAGAAGTCCAGTAAAAGATGATTTACTCCTATTTCTAATGTCTCCAGCTACTGTTTCCAATGGACAGAAAAAGGGTGACAGGTTAATCTATTTAAGTCCTTTCCTCTGTCTTTATAATACCACTGGCCCTTGACAGACTAAATAAAAAAATAATTCAGAAATAGTTTTCATTTGGATAGCTTACTTGAGGGTCTGGATAGCTCTGTGTGCTGTAATTTCTTTAATGTATTAATTTCCTACTGTCTAGATTTTTCAAAAGTTTATTCACATCAACCTTCAAACCAGCCTTTACAGACAATTATTCTAGGATTGTCTCAGTTGAGAGAACTTAAAATACTCCTCTGTGGGCCTTAACTCTGAAGACCCATAGTTCTCAGAGATTAATGCATTTTAAAAAATCAAATTTTCCTGGTTTGTGTGTTTTTTTTTCTCTCCTTAGATGGTCATAATACAAAAATAAGAATAATAGCACTAATTTTCTTTTCTATTCATCCAGGTAAAATTTAAGATTTAGAATCCTTCAGTTACTGGGGATATGTAGTCATAAACCACACCTGTATCTACTATGGAGTATCATGTTACTCTTGAAAATGTTCTAGAATAATTCCAGGCCTTTTAGACTAAGGAATTTGGGTGTGGGAGAGAGGGTTGTTGGATTTGGTGTATATAAGGATGCTAGTGTGCAAATCTGTATTGTGCGTTATCTACACACATCGATAACAGAATTGTGCTGTTGTTCACTTGTAAGTCGTTATTATCCATCCTTCTCCTGCCTGTTTAATTTCTGTTCTTTACATTCGCTAATGGATTATGTTCATAACTCCTTCAGTGTCTCACCCAACCATTTTCCCTAATCAAAAGAGAGATAAATGACAGATGATCTGAATGCACATTAACCCTTTGTCACGGTTTAACCCTGGCCAGCCCCACCCAGCCACTTGTTCACTCCAGTTGAGATGGAGGAGAGACTTGGAAGAGTAAATAAAAGTGAGAAAACATGTAGGTTGAGATAAAGACAGTTTAATGGGTAAAGCAAAAGCTGAACGCAAAAGCAAAGCAAACCAAGGGATTCATTCCCCACTTCCCATGGGCAGGCAGGTGTTCAGCCATCTCCAGGACAGCAGGGCTCCCTCACGCCTAACGGTGACTTGGGAAGACAAACACCATCACTCCAAACGTCCTTCCTTCCTTCTTCTTCCCCCAGCTTTATTGTTAAGCATGATGTCCTATGGTCTGGGCTATCCCTGTGGTTAGTGGGGGTCAGCTGTCCTGGCTGTGTCCCCTCCCAACTCCTTGTGCCCCCCCAGCCTCCTCGCTGGTGGGGTGGGGAGAGAAACAGAGAGAGCCTTGGCTCTGGGTAAGCACTGCTCAGCAATAACTAAAACATCCCTGTGATATCAACACTGTTTCCAGCACAAATCCAAAACATAGCTCCATACTAGCTTCTGTGAAGAACTTTAACTCTATGCCAGCCAAACCCAGTACATCCTTCCAAAGAGGTCCCTGGTACAACAGAGTTTGGTTGTTATAACAGTAGCAAAATGAAAGTGAAAATTTTATACTTTTTAATAGATAGGCCTCCACCAGGGCTCACAGAAGAGCTGAAAAAAAAATTTTAAAAAAATTCTGGAGATGCAATCTCTACCACCAATCTTTTGCATTGCTGCTGTGACTTACTCACTTCAAAGTAGAGCTGAAGATAAGTCTTTCAAGATTTCCAGTTGGCAAAAATAACACTGATGAGACTAAATACATGACTATTCAGCAACAATTTGTTATAGTCTGCCCTCTAATGGCTACAAGCCTGAAATGGGCAGGAGGCAGTGAAATCATGACTGCAAGCTACCAAAGTTGTGGAACTAAAGTTGTGGAAGTACCCTTTGGGCTTTCCAGTTCAAGTATCCATCTGCAGCAGTCATGGAATAACTGGACTTCAAAGAGAGAAAAAATGCTGATACAAGACCAGATGACTTGCCACCTAAAGCAATGGGTTACTGACCACAGCAGTTTAAAGCACTGCATCTTTGTTAAGAAAAGCACTTGCATAAGCTCAGTTCCATAATACTGTTGTTGCACGGGCAGAATTTTCTGCCTTTTTTGCAAACTACATGTTCTTTGATCCAGTCCTAGATTTAAATAGTCTAGTCGCGTGAGTGAAACCCTGAGTGCATCTGACTACAGTCTGAAGGACCTCTTGTCAGATATAAGGCTCTTCTTAGATGTGTAAGGAGCTGAAACAGCCTCAGGCTGCCCCAAAACTGGAATGTGTGTATAAAAAGCTGTCATATCATCACCTTTTGCCCCCCTCGACTTATCCCCTGAAGAAAGAAATGTTTAACCACAGAAAGAATCTAGCCTAATGCATGGTCCTTTTTGATGTATCTTATGAACCTAGAGGGAATGCTAGAAGGAAAGCTTATGCTATCCTAGTCAGAGAAAAGCGTATGAAAGAAATATCTATTGCCATGACCTAACCGCTTTAAATGATTCTTTCTTAGTTTAGGAAACAAAAGGTAGAAAATGGACATCCAGATGAGTATCAGTAAACTGATACATTTCCTATAAGTGGCCTTATTAGAAAAAATAGTGAATGTCTGCAGAAGCTCAAAAATCCCCCCAAAATCAAGAAGAAAAACATATGTATAAGCAAGATATTTCTGTGTGACCAGAAAAGGTAAGGAGAACAAGTGTCGGCAGCCTAAGAAACCAAAGACCAGACTTCCCTGCTTACTGTCAAGGCAAACATGATGTGGAGAAAAGATGCAGCACTTTGCATTCTAAACGTCTGGAGAGTTTCCAGACGATATGAACTACATTGTAGACAATGCACAGGCTAAAGAAATTTCATGTGAAGATCTAAAAGAAAAGAAGGTTTGACTGTTTATACTTTGCTGAATGCAGATGCATTTCCAGGAGCTTAATTACTATGAAAATATTTTAAGTAGGTTATTTATTTTTATTTTTATTTGTTGCTAATTTTTGAAATTATAACAGTGACCTATGTGTTATCAAAATTTAGAGATATGCCAGAAGTGGAGGTGCACACCATTTGATATGACCACATAATACACATGTACAAATATATGCATATACACATACATTTATATGTAGCATTTTACTCCTAAATGAGCTTTAATAAAAAAGCACTAACACTGAAAATTACCATGACTGCATAATCAAAAGGAAACCCTAACACAAAAATATGAATTGGGTTGTTGAACTCTAGAGAACTCAGTCTCGTTGGTCATGAAATTTTATACTGGTATCCCCTCCCTGTCTTGGTTTACGTCAGACTAGATAGGCAGTATCTTTGTGGAAGGAAATTAAACATGAGTCATTTCACACCATACACACTGGCACAGGATACTGCGAAAAACTGAGTTTAGAAGAAGTCAGCTTAAGGCAATTAATGAATTTTCCATCTTGCCTTTTTTTGTAGCAAGTACTCTGGCAAAGTACAAGCCCTGGAGATTTCCAAGATCAGGAAAACTTAAAGGTAAGTAGAGGGGAGTGAGTGACAGGAGTAAAGTGATATCCTGAAAAAAAAATAATAAATTCAGGCTACATTTTTTACATTGGCTTATTTAGGTTGAAAATGTGCATTTTTAGCTATGAAAATTATGTGCTTTTGGATTTTTAATCTATAGTTGTTTCTCTGAAAATGAGAAACACACAGTGAAAACTTGTCTCCATGTGCATGTTTGCGAGGAGGATCTAGACATTTGCTGCTAGCTCTGAACCCTTTAATTCTCAGTCAACCATTTAGCTGAAAATGACTTAGAAATCTTGGTGTTCACGTAGGAACAGCTACAGGCAGCTGTTCTGTTTTGTACTGGCAGTGGGAGAGGACATACTTTTACAGGAATCCCTCCTTTAGGCAAAAACCTATGGTGTGGAAGACACTGGAATACTTTGTGGCATCAGGCAGGTCTAAACTCAATTGTATGTTCCTGACAAATATATTTGTCTCAGCTCATCATCTATAAAAGAGGTAAAATAAAACATATATTTGGCAAGCACATTATGTGGATAAATGAATATTGATTGTGATATTAATATGTAAGCCAGCATCACAGAAATTTTAAAGACTAAATGGACTCCTGTGTTGTAATCTGAGCTTCTGCTTGACACAGGCCATTGGACTTCTGATTTATTTAATTCCTCCTTTCAGCTCAATAACACTGTTTGAATCAGAGTACTCACTTTAGAAAAATATTCAGATTTGATTTTAAAGTCCTCAGTGAGTGTGTCCCACTATCCATGATGAGTTGCTGCCATCAATAGCTAATTAACCTTTTGGCAGAAGTTTATTTCTTGCTCTAGTTCAAAATACTTACAAACTGTACTTTTGTTATCCTTGAAATTCTCTGTCATTTACTGAACTGCTTAAGGACCTTACAATAAGGCATGTTTTCTATTTTTCTGACCATTCTCAAGGCTCTTCTGTGGAACATCAGAAGAAAACAATGACAGTTTTCTACTCCTGCTCTGGATTCATCTTCTAAGGACCACATACATCTCTTTACCACTGTTTCAGGCTAGGAATTTATGTTACACTGGCTCACTCCCACAGTCCCCAAGTCTTTTTTTAGAGTAACAGCTTTCCAGAAAGGAGTCCTACACTGAGGGGATATGAATATCACTTGCTGTTTTAATACAACATTATGTTTGCATATACTGAAATGCATATAATTTGTTTATGCTGTCTAACAAGCAAGTATTGATGACATCTTCTCTGTTATTTGACACTTAAACTATTTTTGTGTCAGCTACAGTTGCTGCTGCTGAGGATTTTGTGGTTTTTTATATGTCACAGGTTAAAAAAATATACCTAATAAAAAAAAAGGAGTAGGGTCAAAACCCAATTACTCTGCAAAATGCAAAACCACACCAGTATGATAACTCCCTATTGTGTGACTGGTTAGCAGTTAATCCAAGCGGTTTACAAATAGGCTATGTTGATTTAGTACTGTTCTGGTTTCTCTGTGCAGCACAATATCCAAAATCTTGCAGAAGCCTGACAGTATCCTATCAACCAAACCTGAATCTTTCCAATAATTTATTTGAAGTCCATTTGGTGAGATCTGCTTTCCATAGATTTATGTTAATTGGCACTGATTACACTGAAGTACTGTAAAGATGAGTGCAAAGGGCTATTAGAAAATTCTCTATTCAAGGTTGCCGGTTGATGATGACAGATCACATCACCTGGTGGTGTTGGTATTCCCCTATTGACATATATAAACACTATCAATATCTATATTTGCAAATGTAAAAATGTGGTTACTTCTCAGGATCCTACATGAAGCTGTGGAATTCACTTTCTTTATACCAGCACATATAGGTTTTCAAGCTGGAAAGTGACAATGAATAAGGTATAAACACAACCAAAATAAAGTGATTATAATGTAAACAAAGCATCTGAAATATTTATATTTGCAATGCAAGGCCTGACAAGGCTAGACAAGCTCTCTGTAAAACTGCTGTCACTTCACATTCCCAATTGCAAACTGAAATGCTGAACCAGATTTTCAGATGCTGAAATTTGGCACAACTCCACTGAAGCCATCCAATTTAAGACAGAAGTGCTAACTCAAAGACAATACAGAAATTCTTCCAGCTATAATGTAGACTTTACGACAGTCGTAATCAGATCTGAGAATACAAAGTTGGCATTTAGAAAGAATGGAAATCTTCCTCGTACAGAACAGCAAATATTGTCCTCACATTCTTTAGTCAAGGATACAGAATTAAGATAAATTCTTGTTTCAGATGAAGTAGAATAGTTCTTTAATAGTTTGGAAGGAAGATAGGATTAAAAAAAAGAAAAAAAAAGTTAGATGTAGATAACCAGGCAGCCAAATTTTGTATTCGTATTAAAGGAGAGTAACAATAAATTCCAAATAAAAGAACACGTTCTTCAAATAATTAAAGCTATGGCCTCCTTTCCCTTGGTTCAATGAGAGTTCCTGCTCCTCAACATGAGCATTGAACTGCAGAGACATGTTCTTGCTTTTTAGTTTGCCTTTGGCCCTTGGTGATCGATCTTAATAAAAGAGTTTAAGTGTATTGCTCCCTTTGCTCCTTTTCCTTCCTTCTCTGCACCTACTTTATAATCTGCTAGTGAGGGCATACTTTTATAAAGTGGTAAACAGCGTCTGATCCATCTCAGTCTGAAGAGGAAATTGAGCTGAGCTCTAAAATAGCCTGGGCAAGTACAAAAGCTATTAAGCCAAAGATAGGCAGGAAAAACTTCTCCAAAATTTTTTTAAAAACCAGGATGAGTCCACACTTGGTAGGCTGCCTAACTAGGACTAGGAATGGGAAGAAACAACAGATATGAAGTCTTGAGTATCTCTGCTTCAAAGACAGGCTGAAACTTGGCATGCCTTTCCCATCGATAGCTTTAAGAAACTTCTGCTCATCATCTAGGCTTTCCAGCTTGTTTTTGACTGCATTTATCTCTTTCCATTGACTCTGAAAGGATGGGTAAGTATCTCAGAAGTTCTGAGTCAATGTGCTGGGGCATTGGGTATTGAGATTCCTAAATTCAGGTACTAAAGCATAGATTATGATTATTTTCCTTTGGGCTGAAATAACTTCTGCATCTGGTATTTAAACCATTTGAACTGATTTTCATTAACTAAAATCACTGGGTTTAAATAGATTCTTTTAAAAATATTTATGCATAAATTTGCTCTGTAACTTGCTCTCTTCTAAAATAAATTTTTCCATGATGGAGTTAAAAGTTGTTAGAGCAGCAAAATGAGCAAGATTCTCCTATTACATGGGATCTGGTTCACTGGCCTAGCAGCTAGCAAGCCTGATGAAATCAACTTTTGCTACATGCTGTTGCTTAGAGTGTTTATCAATATAAGGATAAAGGAAACAATTTCTAAAGAGTCTCAGATGCTCTTAAATTATTTATTTTATGGTCAATGTCAAAATAATTAGTTTCTTTAAAGTCTTTGGTGACATCATTCATGTAAGGAAAAAGTGATTACAGTTGAAAGACAGTCCTTTGGAAAAATACCAAGGAGCATTTCTTCCAGTATAATGCATTGCCTAATATGTCAGCTACTCAAATTTCATTAAAGCTGATTCTGTCTCCTGCAAAGGTTTATACAGAACTATGGCATGGCCAATGGTTACAAGAAAAGCAGCTGACAAAACTATTTAACTACAATACACTGTGCAGCTACTGGAACTGCCATTAAATGTTCACAATATTTCTTTGTCAACATCACTGCTCTTTTTTGCTCGTGGCTTTTTTTCTGCCCACTGATCTTACTGAACTAGGGAAATTCCAGATTTTCTCATATATTTAAAATGGCCAGCATGGATTTTCTGACCATGAATATTCTATAGTACAGGGGGTTTTCTGGAGGGTTGGACTTTTTTGTTTGCATATTTTTTTTGGCATTGCTACAAGAGCAACAATCACCAAATGCATGTGTACATAGAACACAGGAGCAAAGAACAAGAAGTTTTTTGGTTTTTTTTTTTTCCTCGCTTTCCTTCTAGTAGAATCATAGGCCCTTGAAAAAGCAATGACAAAATTTCAATAGGGTTAACTTTGGGCTGCTAATAATAGCCATAGAAAATTTACACTTGGAAAAAATAAGCAAACAAACAAAAAAGCAAACAAATCCCTCCCCTTCCTTTATTAATGAGAAGCAAAAAGCGGTTACTCTAGCCTTTCATGCAACTGTAGCCTACCTGCATTTTATTTAGTAAGTCTTAAGAGATCCTTATAAGCTTACAAAAAGTTGGATTTTTGGATGGGAAAGATTTTCTTTAGGGAGTATATGAAGCAATAATCTGCAAAAAAGGAAAATTTCTAAGAGCTGTACATTATTCAACAATCCCTTCTGTTGGTGTAAGGGACTTTTCTGAAAACAGATGTAAAGGACAAGAACAGAGCTGAATGGAAACATGGACCTTTCTATCAATCCCTTAACCCCAAAGCTTAGTAAGGCCCTGGTCCTCCTGGGAAAATTTGACAGATATTTCAATGACAGATATCCAAATTGTACAATCTCATAATTCATGTGAAACTTGCTACTTTCAACTCAAAGAGTACAAAGGACACATTATGGGACATTGTTTCTCATAAAATGAGAAGGGAATTAAATGGACAATTGTGAAACTATCTGGACAAGAAGTGTGTTACCATTTATTTTCTACATATCCTTTTTGTGCTTTTCAAGGTTATTAATTCTTTTTCATTAAGGAGGATTTGTAAATAATTATAGAGTACTTGGGAGTTTGGAGATTTCTGCAGAAGAATGAGTGTTTAATTCTCCAGTGGTTGTTGACTGGAACTTGAGCTACCTAGCCATTTGTTGAGAGGCACTAGCTAAATTGCAGACAACTTGTCTGCCAATCATATTAATATCCAAGGACATGGACATCGGATTGATATTGACCTTAATAAATGCACAGTCCATGTTATAAAAATCCCTTGGGATTTTTATATATGAAAACTTACAGGAATTTTACAGGAAAGCACAAAGATTTTTAATTTAAAACATAATTTCTGTGTATTCTCTGTTGAGATAGTGTTACACATGTATCTGAGGCCACTTCTTGTCACACTGCAAAACACAATTTCTACTCTTACTTGATCACAATTTTTTGAACTTTAGTCTGGAATAGACTGAAGACCTTCCTTGACCTCAGCTAAGGCAACCTTTCCTTTCCTAATTTAATGCTATTACTTCTTCAAATGTTTGCATTCACAATTTAGGACATTTTAATAACTTAACGTGTTGTAATATTGAAAACAAGGCTCCAGTTCAAATCTAATTAATTAATTAGAATATAGCATGGACATATTGCAATACTAAATCCATAGAAACCTGAAGAAGAGCAAAAGGCAGAACATTCTCTATTTCATTTCCAAGAAGATGATGAAATAATTTAATTTTGCAGAAATAAAACTATAAGAAAGTAAGTGAGAAATATTTTAGGAAAAATTCATTCTGTTATTTTTTTTCCAAACACAAGATGTTTCATGGTTGTCTTCAGTTCTCTTCAATCTATGGTGGGTTTTGGCTTTCATTGTTGGTCATTGCTTTTACCTAGGTTTGCAACTGGCGCTTTGGCGTTTTTTCACTATGCTTCATTAGCTACACTATAGGAAATAACTACCTTGAACTTCTTGAACTCTACATATTTCTGCAACAAGGTAGCTGTGTAAGAACCCATGGATGAGCTACTGGAGAAGATGAACTTGAAGTCAACAACCTGGTGGCTTGGCTGCTTCAACAGTATCATGTGGAACAAGATTTTATCATTCAGTAGACTCTTCTCTTACTCTGAAATATTCCCAATGTCTATTATAAGGCTGCTCCTCTCCTCAAGTTTCCATCAATAAGCTGCACTGAATATAGCAGGCAACTAGTCTTAAAAGTGAGTCTCAGAGGATATCACTACTCACTACCAGAATCAGGAATACTATTTTTTGACTGTCAGTCACAATGACAAATCATCTCTCCCCAGTCTCTCTTCTCTACTGCATTTCTATATCACTTCTTTTTCCATGTAATTCATAAATCCTTACTTTCAGGTAAGTCTTTTATGTGACACTTTATCGAGTGCCATTTTATGAGTCTGATAATACAGCCCATATCTTTGAGTCCCTTCTAGTAGGTATTTCTGTGACAGTAGATTATTTTATGTATTTATTTATTTTTAAGCTAAACAGGTTGGGAAACAAATGGAAAAGGGGAAAGGGAAAGATAAGAAAGGGACAAATTTCAACAGCGGGAACCCCAAGGGTATGAACAACACACTGAGGTGTATTTCTTGTACATTCAGAGTATATTCCTTCACACAGATACTATGAGTTGTGGATGAATTCATAAAAGAAATCCTTTGAAAAATCTTCCTGCTCATTTTATGACATTCAGAAATAGGTTGAAGAAGAAAATATTCAGATCCAGGACAGCTGTAAAACAGTGAGGTTTTGGATTTCAGATGGGAAATGCAATAAAGGCTCTTATTTAGGTTAAAGGTTTGATAGAGCTGACATTGCATGAATGTGCAGGGACTTCAACAGTTGTCAGAGTAGAACTGCAACCATTTCTAGATTTTTGTCCAAACGCTAAATCAAAATACTGAAAAAGAGGTGGCTTCAGACACATAGATTAAAAACTGGATGCAGCCATAATGTTGGGAGAAAAAAGTAGTTTTGTCCCACTCTGAAGGTTCTTTGCTCTTGTTTGACCTGGAGAGCATTGGCTGCACCGAACAGGGCTGTAAGAGGCAGTACTGCCACCTTAGCATGCATACATGCACCCATCTAAATTCCATCTGCCTTCAAGGGCATTTGAACTCAAGCTTCTGTTTTGCTACCTGCTTTGTTCTAACAGTATTATTATTATTATTTTTTATTTTCATTGTCATTTTGAGGTACAATTTAAACTGTGCCACTCAGAGCTGTTTAGGGGCCTGCAGGGATCACCTAAGACAGTCCTCTCTTTTTGAAGAAATAAATTTCTTGCAAAGTCAATACTTAAAGCAGGTGCTAGTCTGAAAAGGCAAATTTCTAACTGAGGAAAGTGTGAAGAAGGAGAGCCAGTTAACTTTAAAAAAACAAAAATGAGCAACAAAGCCTGTAGAGAGGACTCGGAAGGAAAAAAAACTCAGTAATAGAGACAACCTGAGAAGAGGCTTTCTTGCTAATACTGAGCCAATTTAAGACATTTTTACTACTTTGCCTGACATCTTTCCTCTGTGGGAGTGCTAAGGTAGCAATAACAATGTTTTAGGATCATTCCATTTGATCATAGCTACCAGGGTTGTTTGAAAGAGGAAGGCAATTAAACAAAGACATGCCTGTTTATATTAATACAACTGTTCTCCTTGTCAAATAATCTTAGTTAAGTTAGCTAAATTATTTCACAGCTGCGTATTGGCTCTTTGAAAAAAAAAAATTGAGAAAGTCTGCTTGCTAAAATTAATGCATCTAACAATCAATGTCTTTGGCTGAAGCCAGGCAAATTGCCAGCAGGTGCTGCATAAATTTCTCTGACTTCTCCCAGGAAGGTCTCCGATTTGTAACAAGCCTGGTTTTCAGGTGGTCATCTCCGGAGGCCGCTAATCATGCTGTATCGTGGGCATGCAGACATCCTCAGGCTGATGGTAAGATACATTCACATGACTTACAGAAATAGCATAGACCCAGTGTGGTTATAAAGGCAGACTGAGAACACAGGTAGTCAGAAGCAGTTTTCTGCTACTTTGTAGAGCTGCACTAAGAGGAGGGGAAGAAAAGCTGAGTGGTGGGTGAGAAATGCAAGTGAAAGTGAAATGACTACAATCTGGCACTGAAGCATACTACATTTACTTTTCCTATGCTATTGCATACATACCATAACAGCAACAAGGCACTCTACCACCTCCCTGGAAGGAAAGGGTGCAGCAGCTGGGGAGCAGCAGCCCACATCCCCAGCATGCATTCTGGGTCGTGGGTCCTGCCATCCAAACCTACTTGACATTTAAGTCCTTCCATGTGTCTGACCCACGACAGAGGTATATCTCAGTCTCTTGAGACAAGGACCTGCCTTGGAGTTGTCAAGACAAAGAGACTTCTAGTATAATAGGCAACGGCTTTCTGACCCCATGTCTGCGTAACTCTTATTGGCAGTGTTGAGAAAAATTATGAATGTTGTTATTTGCAAAAAAAAGAAGTTTTATTTATTATTTTTAGCATAACTTTACCACAGTTAAAAAACAACTTGATCAATACATTGTAAGGTAATGGGTTAATAACTAATTCAGCTTTATATGGCAGGTAATCAAGAACCACAAGGCTATTTTTAAAATCAGTGTAAATATTGCTTTAATCAAACTGCTGAATTGTTAGTTTCCAATGATTTTGTTATTAAAACATCTTTAAATTATTTTTAAATGGAACCTTAATATATAATTCAGTCACAAGGTCAATGTGAAAGGATACAAATTGTTCTATAATACTGAGTTTGAATAATATTCCTGAATCAGCTAGTGGAGCGCAATACAAGTACCAAGACAGACCAAGTAGATAAAGAAATGAAGAGAGCAAAACTAACATGAAACCTATAAAGGGAGAAAGGAGGAGTAGTGCTTTTTTTCTTTTATTTTTCTTTTTTTTTTCGAGATCTGCCTGTATTTGCTCATATACAGCACACGCTTCATAAGAAACTGTCTTCTCCTTCCCCTCTGCAAAGAAAAGGCCCAACATTAAATGTAATAAGATAATGTGACAGACAAGCAGTATGTAAACCCCTCAGTTCTTAAAAAGGAAAAGAAAAAACTTTAAATAAGCAAGAAAACCTACAGCACAACTTCAAATTTCTCTTTCCTAAATTTCAGTTATTTCTAGAAGAACCTGTTAGAGTCCTCTCTCTCATAGATTACTATAGCAGCAATGCCAAATTATTTCAATAGAATAACTACTGCAACATGGCACTATCCAGAGCGAGTCAGTGCAGAACAAGTGGGTGTTAACTAGTTTGCACCAGTCATATCAACTGCAAACTCATTCTGAAAGGTCTGGCAGAGTGTGGCCTTGAACATGACAGGAGCCGCTAAGTGTTCTCAAGACATTTCTTTAGGAGGAAAGACTAAAAGCACCCTTTGGTAAGGGTTAGTCTAGCAGCAGCACCAGAAGGAAAATGAACTTCCCTGAAAGAAACCTACCTTATCCCAACTTTGAATATTAGATTTTGGGGAGAAAGATTTTCATTTTTCTTCTTGTTAAAAGAAAAAAGACTAAAAAAAAAAAAAAGAAAAGGTGCTAAAAGAGAATAAGCAATTTGAAAAATATGCAAAAATAGTCAAGTGGATGTGCTTCCAGGCTTGTACACGTACCCTCAGCTAAGAATGATTTTACAGCCAGATTACAAAGATCCTGACAATAGGGCTTAACAACGACAATGCATGCAAAACCCTACCCATGGCAGTTTGACTGGCATTTCACCATTACTGTATGCAACTGAGAGCCTTCCAATCAGCCAGAACAGTGGGATCCACTGAGGAATCATGATCAAGTAGCTATTAGGCCGAACAGTATTGTCAGAATTCCCCAATTTATGCAGCTTCTTTCAGAGAACTGAGTCCTGAAGCTTCCAAATATCAAAAGGGTTCAATATCGAACAGAACATGTATTTAAGGAAAATTGGCCCCCAAATTACTATGCTATTGTCATTTGTTCTTTTCCAGTTCACTTAAAGGGTAAAGTGGAGACTATTTTTAAAATTCAATATGAAAAAAATTACAACTGAAGTTTCTTTAGAAAAAAAGTTCATTTAACCAGCTGCATCTCTCTTTTGTACTCCACTCAGATGTTAACTTGAATTATAGCTTCCATGTTTCTCATGCTTTTTTGTTGTCTGTCATTTACGTTTTGGAAAACTTAGCACAGTTTTAGATTTGAACTGATTTGTACTCCTTTGGCCAAGCCTGAGGCCCTCCAAACTCTTCTGGAAAAGTAACACATTCACAATCAGTCTGGCAAAGGTCTGCCTGGATTCCTTTCAAGTAACACAAAAGCTGTGCAGCATGTTATTTAGTGCTTTATCCCTTTCTCATTGAAATCTGCTGCAGAGCTCCAATTGACTTTGCTAGGAGCAAAAAAGAACCCCAAATGCCAAACTGATTTGGCTACTGCTTTAATAAGGGGATTTTGCGGTATGCAGTATAATCTATCTTTGTAGAAGCTCAGCACTGGGACAACCCTGCACTCTGATGGTCTGCTTGTCTCCTGTTCAGCTGGCCCATTCTTGCTGGCCAGCACATCCAGGAGGAAGTCAATGCTCAGTTTCTCTGTCTGCAGCGCTGCAAGTGCTTCGGACCACAGTGAGGAAAAGGGTCTTGGATTTGAGAGAGACAATGTCTAACATGAGAGTAAATAAGCATCCCACACACAAGGTTTGCATTTCTCATCTAGGCATTCACATAGAAGCTTGTCACAATCTGCTGCTCCAATATTAAGGAAAAAAAACTGAGCAGTTTTTACAACCCAAATTACAAATGGCCTTGTACAAACTGGAGCTTTGCTTGGCAGAGGAGAGTTATAAGCTGTTCATGATACAATCTATATTTTGCCTTATAAAGTGACTACATATCTACAGTACTAGTAAGGTGAAAGGAGCACATTTAGGGAGGGTCCAAGTTACACTTCTCACATTTAAATATGAGAATGTTCATATTCATATATATGAGAATATATAAATATGTTCCCCTTGCCTGGGAACTCACTTATCCCACTAGGAAATAAGCCCACTGAAAGACAGAAGCAGTTCCCTTCTTGCACGGATCCATTTGTATCTGTATGAACGTGGGTGCTAGTGAAGGTAGAAAGCCTGAGAGTCAAGCAAGTGGACGGGATTGCCTCCAGTTGGACCCTTTGTCCCCTCATCTGCAAGCCTGGCACCTTCAACATAAGGAATCTGCAGGAAGAGATGTGAGTGAGGAGGATGGAGTCAGAAGGAAGGCACCCTCAGTCTTGTGAGCCCCACTAGGGCTGTACAGGCCTGCTGCTATAGAGCTGCAATGTAAAGAAACTCAACAAACAGAAAACAATATCAACCCCTTCAGTTGCCAGTTGGCTAAAAGAAAGAAGAAAATTAGTTTAATTTTGGACTTCTTGTAATGAAAAGCTCTATTTTATACATTAAAATAAGCAACAATACAAAAAAAAAATTCCCGTACGCGCAGTTCATTTTTACAGAATATTTCAATTATTTATGGCACTCAGCAACTTTGAATTTCACACCTAGAATGTTGTGACAAAGTCACTGTATTGTGGTTTCCCATAAGGCTACATGTATTACCCTCATTTAATAAGAACAACTGTAGTCTTATGCAAATTCTCACTCTTGCTAATGAAACAACTGTAATTTCTCCAAGAAAATTGAAATAACACAATTACTTTCCAGGCAGTTTTAACCATCCAAAGAACCCTTCCCCCCACAAATACCTCATACCCTTTGCAAAGTACTAGTTGTAAACGATACAGATTTATTGAGTGCTGTCAAGATCCCCAAATGCTGTATCAATGTTACATTAACTTAGCATGACAATTAATAATTGTATTTGTGAAGTACTATTCTTCTAAAAGTTACTATATTTGGGGTCTTTTAAGGCATGTCTCCAAAACAGTCCTTAAAATTAGCCAGATTGCTTCTGCAAGGGAAGATCAGTGGAACATTCCCCTCTTTCCACCCCAGGAAATGTTTCAGTCACAATTTGCACTCTGAACCTGCCAGGGTTTTCACTTTTGGGGGAGGAGTCAAAAATCAATTATTAATGAATAGAAAAAGACAAAAAGAAGTTTGTTGCACCTTTTCACAAAATAAAAGAACCCAAAGAAGAATTTTGATTAAAAAACAATTCCAGGTGGAATCATCACTTTTTTTTATTGACCATTACTATAGGGATGTGTACAAAGCTGTTTAACATTAAGTCTCCCAAAACTATCACAAAAGAGTATCACTTCCAGTGGTAAATTAATGTATTGCAGTATTGTGGTCATGAAGGTTATGCCATCACTTACAGAAATCTTGTCTGCAGAGGGTATTATATCAATTGTCTTGTTTTCTTTATTATCCTCACGCAAATATGAAATCAGAGACTGCTGATCCAGAGCTACAAAGGCCCATCACTTTCCCAAATGTGCAATAAAACCTACCTTAATTAATTTTATTATCTGTCTCCTAGAGACAGGATGGAAGGGTTAGAAAAATGTGGGCACCTCCAGTTAAAGAGGCATTTGCATGTATACAGGGAGCAATACAACCTGATAACTGCTGCCTCAGTGAGCTTGAATCAGCCATAAACTGTGTCGTGCTTGCTCATATTGCTGCAAGCCATATTAACTAGTGGCAGTGGAGAAGAGTGACAGCCACAAGTAGTGCTGACTGGGAAGGAGCAAAAGTAAACTGTGGATTTGGGATCCACTTACTACATTTGAAAGTAATTATTCTTCAGTGCAGCCATCATCTTCAAAATAATCTTCCTTCGGTGGGATTTGCTTTGTGTCTCCTCCAGCGAAGACAGTGGTGGATATTAACATTTTGGGGAACCGTTTTGGTCTATTAACAAACAGAATGAAAATGAAATATTACAAATAAGTAAGCCAATTTTCACAGGCTGTGCTGTCGGTCACAAATTCATTGCAAGAGGCACAATGCTACTGATAGTTATGCATGAGACATTCAAAGAGAGACAATCAGTGTGATTAAAGTGGATGAAGCAGGTAAGCAGCCACTACTTTTATCAGTCACCATTGGTGTAAACAGCAGGAGGAAAGGACAACGCTTAGAACAGGAAAATACAGAAAAGAGGACTCATAGACAGAAACTAAATAACCGGCAATTTTTAAATACTTATTAGTAAGGGTTTTTTGCTGGTCAAAACTGTTGCAAGTTCATGTGCGTGCCGATTGATACATATGTACACAAGAAGTACCCCTTTCATTAATGTATGTGGGTGTTCCCTAAAGTCAATGGTGGAGGTTCCATGATATCTGTCATGTCAAATTAAGAAAAATATTATCAAATGTATCATTAACTTCAGTTTTCAAAGGAGATTACAGTAAGTTTTCTTTTATTATTGCAGTTGTAATGTCCCAGTCTCCTCTTGCAACTTCCTCTAAGTCTTGATCTCAAAGCAGAAGAGCATGATGTGACTATGGTGACAATACTGGTTTGCATAAAACTGAAGCTAAACTATTATCTGGCCTATCTCTTAGATGAACTCAAATAAAGATGAACTTTATGAATAGAGGGGAAGTAGAGATTGGAACTGTTTGGTTTAGTCGCATAGTTTGAATGTCACACTCTTTGTTCACTAATCACTAGTTTAAAAGAAAGTGTAAGCAGATGAAGAAACAAAAAGCAATTGAGCCTATAGAATTTCATACCAAACCACAGCAGAAAAAAAAGAGCAATTAAATTCTCTAACTCAATAAGAATCAACTTTTGTATGGAGGAGATTTTTTTTTTTATTGAAAAAAAAAAGATAAAATAACAGATCCTCAGATAGTGTTAGATGTTGACTTCAGGAGAACTTACAGCTAAGGATATGAGTGAAAAAGTCCTGTTCTGTCTCCATTTTAATGTATATGATGTCATTCAATATACCTTTTTGTCTTTGAATGGTCCCTTCCACAAATATCAGCTACCTGTAAATAAAAGGAAGTTATCACAGTGCTGAAACATTAGAGAATACAAAGATTAAAGTAGGACACCCAAACAAGGGTAACAACAAGGTCATTGTGTGCTGTGACATACAGCAATTTCTGCTGCTATATTGGTCCACCCTTACCCTTGTAACTTGTTCCAGTAATTCCACTGAAAATACATGTGAAGCAAGAAATATGACTGAGTATCAGTAAGAATTGCAAAGTGTGTCATGTAGTGATTAGAAACAATCTTTTCTATCTCCAATTAGCCAGATACAATATTTTAGCATATTCTGAACAGGACTGTATTTGGCAATGTGCATAGCCTGTTTGAAATCTCTCAACAAGTCTCCAGTACAGAGCCTGAGAGATGATAAAAATCTCCCACAAAATTATTTATCTGTGCTGCACAGATTGAAGAAAACTTTGTCCTTTTTATTTGGGACGGTTTAATCAGATGTCTTTGAATATGCTGGATAGAATAAAGTAAGCTTAATAAACATGCACTGGCTGAAAACTTCTTTGTAATAGCTCAATATTTGTTTCCCTTTCTTTTCTTAATGCCTTTGAAAGAAACCATTTGAAGCTCTGTGGTGTCTGAACTTCTCCTGCACTGAAGTGCATATAAAGATGAGAAGAAAAGCCAAGCTGACTATTGTGATCATGCTTTTCTTTTTGGCTTGAGAGATAAGGCTCCACAGAAATCTGCCATGTGGTACTGAATTTAAGAAGATGAGCAAAGCAATGGCATGAAGCTTCAAGCTTGCAATAATGCCGCTATATTTATATGAAGATACAATAATAGTAAGGAAAAAACCTCTGCCCCAGTAAAAAATAGAAGGACTAATCCTGTACCACTGAGTACAATGGGAGTTTTGTTATTTACCTCAGTGGAATTAGAATATAGCACAGAGAATTCTATATTATACTAAGTTCAGTACACCCAGATATGAAGGTTAAAAAGACATTCAGTGCCAATGCCTCTAATGCTCACATATTGAGAACTGGTAAGTTTTATACCACTTTTTCCTTTAACTCTATAGTTTAAAACTCTAAACTAAGCAAAAATAGTCAGGCCTTGGGTTTTTTTTATCAAATGAACCATATTCTGATCTTGCTTCCATTTAGTAAGTCATTCCCAAGAATGACTTCACTAAAGTAAATAGTTTTACCTACATTTAAAAAAATGTATAATGTTGCATATATTTACATTTACAAAATTACATATATATACACATATAGCTTTATATTTATATATATAGTTCTATACATACACATAAACTACATGTTGAAAATTAAATTGCTTTATACATGTTGCCTGCCTTTTGAGGTTTTAACCTGTGATACAGTCATAGGCAGTATTTTATAAATGAGCATGTTCTAGCTATAGGAGGATATTAGTTTCCAGATCTAAGTGAATATTTTAAAAATTTAATAATTCATAAAATATGTAAGCAGCTGATGACTCAGCAGCAATTCTTGTTCCACATTGTTTGAATGATTTTGGTCAAATCCAGGGAGGGAAAATGTGTTAGAAAGGGCTAAAGTACAATACAAAACAATTTGAACTTAAAGCACTTTTAGTCCTGTCTGTATGTCATACTAAAATTCAACCTAAGAAATCAACAAATAAAATATTACTAAACAATGGACAATTTAAAATTCTTTTTTATAAGCATTCTATCAACTTTCAGTTACCACTGTATGACTCATTTTTTGCTTTAATGCAAATTGATACTGCATATCAACTAAAACACTGGCTTTAATGTTTCTTCACAAAATGATGATAGAAGCATATATGAATAATACGGCAATAGAAAAAGGTAGTGTTATTTTTCCAGGTAGTAAACTAGTCTAGTTTTGTTTATCTACTCCTTAAGATTTCTACCTCTAGATGTATTTCCTGAAATATAGGAAATTACGTTTAAACACAAGAAAAAAACATTTTTATTTTTAAAAGTATTCAAGTTCTGGAGCTGGATGCTCAGAAAGGTTCTGGAGTCTCCAACCTTGGAGATATTCAACACCCATCCAGATAAGGTCCTGAGCAACCCACTCTAGTTGACCTTGCCTGGAGCTGGGGCATTGGAATAGACAGTCTCCTGAGGTCCCTGCCAACCTCAGCCATTCTGTGATGTTATTTGGATATTAGAAAAAAATTCTTTACTGAGAGGGTTGTCAGACACTGGAACAGGCTGCCCAGGGAAGTGGTTGAGTCACCATCCCTGGAAATATTCAAAAAGCATGTAGACAAGGCACTCCAGGACATGGTCTAGTGGGCATGGATGATGGTTGGACTCGATGATCTTGAAGGCCTCTTCCAACCCAAATGATTCTATGATTCTGTGGTTCTATTTCAAAATCACTCTAGTGCGATTCATAGCACTGAGTGAAAAGAAACACCTTTGTTGGTTTTTTGGATGGGATACATCTACTGTCGCTTGAGTGTCAAGATATCAAAGTCAAAGCTAGTCACCAAGATTCACTTCCTGGAGAGAAACAGGCAATTCATTTTAGCCAAAGATGACAGCAAAGACTGGTTAGGTGAATAAAGATGTGCTCCAGAGGTACCTATTTCTCTTAATAATCCTAAAATCTGACATGAAATCAAATAAGCTCCAGCCATTTTCAGTGGGTTTTAGCTACAAGCCAAAAAGAAACTCTACAGTCAACAAGAAGTGAACCACAGCTTCTAAAAATCTAGGCAAAACAGAATTTTTAATAGAAAAAAAAAAGGAAAAAAAAAGTAGGTCACCAAACAAAAATTTGGGTCTCTGATGTCAGTAGATTCTATATTGTTGCTATTACTAGTGTATTAATGTGTACAGGAGAGGAGATGTTTGTGGAACTGGAAGTAGGAAGATTATTGGAATGATTTTATTTCATCATCTCAACTTCAGGATGATATTACCAGCCAGCGCTACATTGCATTTTCCTGCATACAGTCCACAACTCATAACCTACCCCTCATGAAATTAGTAGCCAAATTACACAGTTTTCTGAGGATGTGTTTTATGGAGGAAGACAGCTGGTGGACTTAGAAGAAATATGTGTATGGAGTTTCAGAAAATGAGGGAGGGATGCTTTGTTGAGAAAGATGTGCAAAATTGGTTTGTGGAAGCAGGCTCTCCTCCATTTCAGCTGTCAGGTACACAGGAAGTGGGAAGTATCCAGGGGATTTAAGGCTAAGCATACTTCAGAGCCCCTCTCCCAAATTCATGGTGGCTGAATATGCAGAAAAATGTGTTCTAAAATAAACTTCCCCTTATATCACCTGCAGAGGTGTATGAGCTTTAGTTTAGGAGACATTAGAAGATTGTTGGGGTGATTATGCATAAACCACATATAGTGTATATGAAACTAATGCAAACAAGAACTGAATGTATGATTTTAAAATGTGAACAAAATCAGACTGAATCACTACTTCCTGCTGATAGGTTTCTTGTCTGATTGGTTTTCCATAACCTGTCCAAGAAGTTTTGCCGTTTTCATGAACCATGCAAATATAGTTTGCTTTCTATGTGCTGATTCCAATATTCATAAGACAAATAACACCTTACCTGATAAATGGTCTCACTACAATGGATTATTAGCAGAGCGCAATGTTATAAGAATATCTGTGTTACAATCTGAATATTTGATATACAGTCAATGATCTTTAATCCTGGGGTTTTCTGATGCAGAATTACATATGGGTCCAGGTTTTATCTCAGTCAAGAGTGGGCAGAGGACTGTTTCTGTTAAATTAGCCAGACCACATAGAGCCAGAGTTTGTGCTCATTTTATGTTCATTGTTGTACAACAAATAGTACCTTATTTGCCACAAAATTATATTAGTGTGGACGGACTACTACTCAATCTCACCCACGTTCTTTTGATAAAAAGTAAACACTTTCTTATTAACACCTCTGAATAAACTGAACTCTTACCATGTGAATACTCATGCAGTTATATGTGTTAATCTTGGACCTATGTAATCTATGGAACACATAAAATTGTATTTATTTTACTGCTGAGTGCAAGCTGCCAACACAACTCAGCCAGAGTTGACACTGTTGCCCAAGGAGAAGAGGATGACAGTTGGAGATGAGAGAAGGCCTGAGCTGTACCTTCAGCAATCATCCTAAACACACTTCCTCAAGCTACTATCCTATTTTTGCTTAGCCCTTTCTGTATCAGAATCTATGAATTTATTTGCTACTGATTGTCAGGGCTGAGGGCACCCACGGGCCTCCCTGTCCCTGCCCAGCCCCCTGAGGCCTCCCCCACCCTGCCATGGCCCAGGACCCATTTCAGCCCCCCAGGGCTCTTGGTCCCTGCTGCCTGTCTGCAGCTCCCCACAGCCCTGCCCTGCCTGGCCATGGGCCCTGCCGAGCTGAGCCCACCTGTGGGACAACGTCCCGGCCCAGGCTGGCCCTGGCCCTGGCCCCAGGGAGGTGCCCGATCGATGCCCAGGGCTGGGGCTGCCCTGCTGCCCCCCCACCAGCCCTGCTCCTGGCTTCTTACTTGTGGCCATCAAAGGTGCATGGCATCCCTACACCTTCATACCTGGATGACAAACTGTAAACAGAACAAAGTTTGTCATTAAAAAAGGAGAGAAAACAAATATTAAATATGCCCTTCTTGCACCCGAATAATGTCTTTGGTGTACAGATGGCCACTGTCCACACAGAGAATCACGTGACCTGAAGTAGTCACGTGAATAAAAAGCCGTTGTGAAAATAACATGAAAAAAGTACAAAGAAGAGCAACCCAGGTGTTTGAACCCGAACAACTCTTTGAAGCAAACCGGAGCACCCGCTGTGCGGAGGAGTGCCGTGCCAGCACAGGAGCAGCGTCCACAGGCCAGCAGCTCACGTACCGAAGAGCATCTGTCCCAAGGGCAGCCAGTTGCTGGCAGATGACTGCTGCTTTTGTATAAAACATGTTTGTACAAGATATATTGAGTATACCACTTCAGGTTCTCAAGCTCCGTCTCTGCTGACAGAATTGCTTTCTGTATCTACAGAGAAAGAAAGTATATTTTAACTGCCAAGATGTGTAATATGTTCAGTACATAAAGAACATTTTTTACCTCCATCCACGCTGTCATTTTACACACAGAAGTTTTGGAACAAGACTCCTTTTTTAAAAGGGAATATCCAGTGAATATTTACAAGGAAGAGAGAATGTTTGCTAAACTTGTTTTCAAATGTTTTTAATGAGGCTACATAAACCACTCAGGTTTTCAGCAAGGCAAATATATCTGATGGTACACAGAATTTATAAACACCAAAAATGATCAGGAAATTCCAAACTGAAAGAAACCCATTTCTTTGCAGGTGAAGCCAAAGAAGTAAGTTTTAGGCATGTTTATAGTACCCTCTGATGGAAATAGGAAGCATTACAACTCCTCCAAACATTTATTCCCTTAACTGTAAAGATAGCCAAGATACATTTTGGTACCTTTTGTAACTTCATACACAGCTGAAATAAAAATTTTTCTAAAGAAGCTTAGAAGCTTTGTACACACACACAACCTGCGCCCCCGCCCCCCAACCAATAGAATAACCTCTTAGTTAGGTCTGGCTTCCTCAAGAAAATAATATTATGAGTTCTTTCCAGCTAATCAGGGATAAACCTTCCCAAAGATACGGGTTTGTTCTTTTCATTTTATACTACACCTATCTTTATTTCTGTTTCATAAGAACTAGAAAAAACATGGTATTTTTAGCATTCTGTTTATTAGCTTACCTATCAGTATTCATCCCATTTGTTTGTTCAGATGAATCATTAATATCCTTCAGAAACACAGGTCAAAAGTCAAAATTGCAGAATGTCAAGGGATTTTTATGAAAATGTAAATGAAAATTACCAGACAATTAGCTTTAACAATCAGAACCACTTTTAAGGTTTAAAATATCAGAGCAAACTTGCCATCATTTCTTTTTTCCTTCTCACTGACTCACAAAACACTTCAAAATTAACTTTCATCAGTAATTGGCAGGTCATTGAGAAAGTATTTTACATACCGACATTAGAAGGGTGAATATTTTTGAACTCTGACTAAAACTCCATTTCAGTGTTTAGCAAAGCTTTCTTTAAGAGAAACAGTCAGTGCATTAGTTTTACTTGATTGTGGTGGATAGGCCCTATTCTACAAAGTATTCAAGCTTTTGCCTAAATTTTTTTTCTCTAGGAAAGTATCATAAACAGACGACTAAATATCACTAAACCACTGACAGTTATGAGCAACAGAAACTTTAAACATATCGCTAATTGTTGTTGAATTAGGAATTTGTTATACTTATGGTTAACAATAAATCTCTGAAATTTTTTAAATCCAGTTGAAGACTAGTTAGAATGAAGGAAATAATTCACTTTTTATTTGAGCTCATACCTTTTCCAACAAGCACTGTTATAGTTATTACATTGGGAAATGTACATCTATTTACCTACAAGACACTAAGAGAAAGCAAAAAAAAATTATTTTATTCACATTCACGTATTTCAGCCTCATGGTGGGCAACCATTTAAATTGAAAGAATGACTTTCAAACCATTAGTTTTCAGGCCTTGGTATGAGACTTCAAATAAACTGAAGATAACTGCTTTAGTGTTGTGGCCACTACTACATACTGTTGGCTAGGATATCCCTCCTGCTCTTGCCTGAAAAATAATGAGGAAAATCTACGTCAGAATTTTCTGAAGGTATTCATTGCATTACTGAGATGATCTAATAGCTCACCACTGTTTAGTACAATAATTTGGCTGATCTCTTAGTTAGCAGATACACCAAAATGACTACTTAAGCAATTTAAGCTACATGTTGGTTTTCTGCTGGCTTAGTGATTAGACTGAGCTACTCCAGGAACCTGACAAGCACCAGGAATGGTGCAAGGGAAGAAGTGGAATTCTGTGCCTAAGAGTAGGGGAGAGGGCAATAGCCAGGCACTAGCACAGGAGCAAGCTGTTAGATCGGCCAAACACATTGTTAAATTCACCCTAACAGAGAATTGCCCGTCAGCATACATTCACCTCCATGTTTATATCACAAAGATTACCCTGCAAGATCTACGAGAGGAAAGATCAATCAAAATATACATCCTACATGCTCACCTAATCCATTTGTAGGTCAGCAGAAAAAGGGAAAGGCACTGAAGATTTACTTTATGTTATTAAGCACAGTTCCATGAGAAATACCATGACAGAAAATAAAGAAGTAGGTGAGTGATCAAGTTCTTTAGGAAGGGGTCAGCAAAACTGCATTAACACGAGCAGCTATATTAGAATTAATGAAAACTGAGTATGCAGAAATCCTGGGAACTCTGGAGTTCCAAAAGGTAGAACTGTGACTTTATTCAGTCAAGCTCAAGTCATTTAATCTTGGTTATGAGTTCATCACCATAGAATGTACATGTCTGGAAAATTAAATGAAGGAGATACATAGTCTGTGGAAGGGCTTGTGAAGATCTTAGCAGAGCTAACCCACTGAAATCTATGAGTATAAATATTTGGAAAGGCTCATCATTTTCAGTTATATGATAGGCATGTAAGAAAAGGGGTTACTATATTGAAATGCCATCTAGGCTAGAGAATAGACCTGTTGCTTCTCTTGTATATTTCAGTTATGAATGTGTGTGGAAGCCACAATGATCAGTGAAACTCCATTACTCTAGGTCCTGTACAAACACATCATGGGCTTGAAGAATGTGAAGAATTAATAAACAAGGTGTTACAAACTTGGGAGAAAGGAAGTGTTTTTCCCATGTTACAGATAGGGAAATAAAATAGGCAGTTTGAATGATTTATTCAATGTCGCAAAAGATATCCATGGCAAAGCTAGGAATTTTACCATAAATTCATGAGAATCATTAAAATGAATCTTTTGTTACAGTTTATTACAAACATGTTATACAGGTAATTTATTTTATAATAGTAAATTCCTTCCACATTGCAGTTCTGCCCTGAGTAAGACTAAAGGAAGTATTCCTAATGAGCTCAATAGGATTTAGATCAGTCTGCTGAAAAGTCCACCATTAAAAACATACTCTTTTAATTTCACACATTGCTAGAGAACAGTTTCATTGCCATGTATTGAAATTGTAATCTAAATAATGGATAAGGGCACAAGTAGTTCTAAGACTGCTTGTTAAAAGAAAACTAATCATAGGCGTTCACAGTGGAGAACTGAGTTTTATGAAATTGATTAACAGGTGTGCTGCTTCTAAAATAAGTGCCACAGTTTATAATATATCCCTTAAACATTTTCATGCAATGTACAGTGCATAAAAACAAAATTAATATAGATACAATTATGGTGTTTTCCCATGGCTCCTGGTGTTGGTATGCTGCTATAACTGACATCCTCCAATTCCTAGCATAAGTGCAAGTTAAAACTATTTTAGAGAAATAGTCACGTAACACTTCAACTTTTACAACGCAGAAGTCAAAAGACAATTACTTATTTATCTGAAGAAAAAGATGAGTTTTAGCTATCCAACTAACAAGCAACACTTTTTATCTCCTAAGATCTGAGAAAATTCTAGGTCAAGGCTTTTAGACTGGATACTCACAATTCACCTACGTCACATAATGAAACACAGAGACAGCCATTTGTTACAGCAAGGACATGCAAGGAAAAATTCTTTAAAAGGACCTATTTTCAAAACAGAGTTGTCTAGAATTTGGAAGTGATGTTAACCTCCAATACAGGTCCCTTCTTTTTGTTATTTATAGTTTCTCATTTGAAATAGTTTATGAGCGTGCCAAGGAAATAACATAAAACAAAAGAAAGATTGAAGGTTTGGAACAGAATCAGATCATGAAAGTATGAAAAAAAGGAAAGAAAATATACTTTATTCATGTTGCATTCTTCAGCCACTAATCTGTTTTTCTAAGATGAAGAATAGTGGGGTGATTACTTGTAGTGCTATGTTTGGATTTTTAAGAAATCTAGTAAGTGTTTGAGAAGAAGATGGCAGAAGTCAGGTCCCCAAATCACAGAAGAATATTAATGAAATCAGCTCTGCAGCAACATTCACCCTTTTAGACATCCAAATGCTATTAGTATCATAATTGGATTGCAAAGTTCTGGAAGTACCTGGAGACAGGATTCCATGGATGCTGACACCACCCATGATTAAATCTAGCTGCTGGAGTTAATCATATACACCCTTTTTTGATAAGATTTATGAAATATTTCTTCAAGGTCTGTGAAAAACTAACAGAATAAAACCTATTGTCAGTAGCCTTCAATTTCTTATACAGGTTCAAGATTTTAACTAGAAAGTATTTAGCAAGTTAAATTTTCTGAAAGCAAGTTTTAAAGATGGTATAGCAAAAAGTATCATTTTACATCTGGTCTTACTGACTATGTGCAGAACAGAACTATCTCCAGTACATTCCTGGCCTTTTGTCTAAAGAATAGATTCCTTTTTATCCCTGCTCTATAAAAGGCCCTGAGTGCCAAGTCTGAAATGCATCTCTCCTTTATGAAGAGATCAGCATAAGGAAACAAAAGAAAAATTTGTAGACTCCATCTATACCAGTAAACTGGACAAGACCAGAACATTAATGCATGGGCAGCTTATCATCAGTAGTTTTAAACTGCTAGTATGCTTCCTGGCTTGGTTTTGGCCTACACTAACTGGTGGTCTGCAAGGCAATGCATGGACACAAGTCAGGAGACAGAGATCACAGACAGGTAACTCTGTAGCACGGTGATTCATGGAGATTCGTCAATAGATGTTATTCTGACTCATAAATTATTTTTAGCCACAGTTTTTAGGTTGGCCTTTTTTTTGGTTTTGCTTCTAATCTGATATATGTATAAATATTGATATTAACAGTAATCAGAAACTTATGCTGCTGGTGGAAAAAACTAAATTGGGTATATTCCTGAGCTTGTTTCTAGAGTGCAAATTCAGACTGGCCTCAGCATTTTAAGAAAACAGATAAGCACCAAAAGTGCACAGTTCCATGTAGCTACTTGCATTATTTGTGTTCAAGTTTTTGCTTTCCATTTACAGCAAAATTTTCTGACGTGGGATGCCAGTAAGTTCTTAAACTTTCTCTTTCCTTTCCCACACTCAAAATGGGATCCAGTGTCTTACTGACCTCCTGAAATGTATCTCCAACAAGCTGTTTATGTCACATACAATAAGAGACTCAATTTGGAGCTAGGCTGCTAGAAGGGAAACTGAATGAACTTTCCTATACCACAGCAAATGTAACAGATCCACTGGATCATAGGAGAACCTGCACAGATTAACAGAAGAACAGCAAAGAAAGGGAGCTCAGAAAGTGGAGTAACATGCATTCCAGTACGAATCAGCTAAGAATACTTCTCTGCTTCACATACTTAACACCTCTGATGCTCTTTAAAATGTTGGGAGAGCACATTAGATTAGCCTGCTGGGTATGTTTGTCTTGTGTGACCGCACATAGGAAGCAACTAATCCAAGTCATATTGTTTTTCCTCCATAAGAGTGCTGATAAACCCTCCATTAGGATTGCAAGCCCCTCTAGGCTCTGTCAGTCTCATTGTTATTTAATCCTAAATGAAGTATGTCTTATCAATTCATTCCATGCCATGACCCTGGTCAAGGTTAGATGAGGGTCTAGCTATAAAAGAGCAGAAGGCAGCAAAAAGCTTTATTTTCCCTTGACAGACTAAGAAAGCAGTGATGTGCATGGAGGTAAAAATTCTTCACTGCAAGTACATTTCCCCAAATATATTCCATTTACTCACTAAAGAGAACATTCTCATTCTTCAATAACATTTTAAAATGCTGGAACATCATAGTAGACTTTTTCTTTCCTGTACGTTTTAAAGATGAGATTAAAGCAATGATTTTATTTTTTTTAGTAAATCCAGTTTATGGGAAATCTATTTAAATTAATGCCACTCTCTTTTCAAATGTCTTTTAGAGTCAAAGAAGAAAGTGAGTCACATGGCAAAATTATCCTGTATGCTATTATCAGTGAAGATGAGCCAGCCCTCCTACTGTTTGTTGATGCATCTGTCTAGTGAAGACAGAAAAAACAAAAAAAGAGAGAAAAAAAAATCCCTACTCTGGGGAACTGATCAGATCACAATAGTTTGTAAAGACCAAGAACTTGATAAAAATTACTTCTTAAGAAGTGTATAATAGTACTGTAGCCCCACTATATGCTTTCTCCTACGGCAGTGAAGCCTAAGCAAATCTCTATTCATATGTTGTGCTTCCTGATTAATCAGCTATTGGGTGCAAAAACCCCACACATTATACTTCAAGTAAGCTGGTACACCACCCATGAAGTATAGTAAGGCCAGTAAACTGCTAAACTGTTGCAACTTTTAAGAATACTGTCACCTTCTGCTACAGGGGAAAGCTACAACACATTTCATTTCATAGACTTCTAGGCTAAATTGCTGCTTGAAAGCTGTGGGGTTATGATCAAAGATGTCAGCAGGATTTCACCAGCAGTACTGACTTTGTATTAAACTACCTTGTGCAACCTTGCTGACTTGTGCAACCAAAGAGAAAACACAATAAAAGTTGTTTCATCTAAGTGATGTCCATCATTACTAGAATCAAGGTTGCTAATTTCCAAGTCCCTTCTTAATTCAGGACTAGGTTACGCTGTCCTTACTAACAATGAGATAGGCTCAATAGGTGGACTTCAGTACTCTTCATACCTAGTATAAGTTTTAATTTATTGGTTGGATGTTGGCCAACAATTTAATTTATTCCATGTTCCTAAATGATAAATCTCTGTCAACAAGAAAAAATAAGAGAACTAAAAGAGAGAGGTCGTGCTAGGAAAAATATTCAGAATTTGTATTTTGCCAAAGTACTTACTCAGTTTGAACAACTACATAGTTTACAATCTTTATCTTAGTTGTTCTAGCAATGTCTTACTATCAGGAACATGTGGGAAATGATATCCTGTGAATCAACCAGTCTCCTGTGAATCAACCAGTCTGGCAAGTAAAGCAAAGCTTT
The DNA here is from genome assembly GCA_026212715.1 of Elanus axillaris. NCBI lineage: Eukaryota > Metazoa > Chordata > Aves > Accipitriformes > Accipitridae > Elanus > Elanus axillaris. The sequence continues at coordinate 32,239,731 of JANZLQ010000078.1, read as the reverse complement.
CTACAATATGATATTTGAATACCAAGTAGCTCATAAAATGAACTGTTCTGAAAAAAATCAAAATCTTTCAAAGGAAAAAATCCATCTAAAAGCACCAGGGGTCATGGTAACTGATTCATTAGATCTTTGCACTTCCAAAAATCAACTGTCAGGGTGAAAAACCCTCTACTTGTATTGGGCCTGTGACTGACAGAGAACCATGGCATTCCTTTTAGGGAGACTGGATCAAAATGTAACTCCTTGCCCTCTGTTGTCCTTCCTTCTTCAATCATTATTTATCAAAACAACCAGATTTTGCCTCCAGGCTCACTCTTTGGTCACCTATTTCACAAAGAGGGCATAGAAGATCTATTTAATCATATTTCAGTGGTAGATCTGTATCTATGCACTCCTAATACTAGGTTCTTTGTGAATCAGTATTATGAAAGCCCAGTTGTCCAGTGGAGTTTTGAACACCTGAATGATATTTACGAAGGAAATATCTATGTCATGGAATGAAGCAGTGGAGAGATGTGGACTGTTATGAACACATGGCATAACACAGCGTCAGGAAGGCTCAACCACTCTAAGTCAGGAAAACCTACACGCAGCATTCACACAATGGTCTGTTAGTATAGGTTTTACTTACTCAGGTGCAACAACTAGTTCATGAGAAGGGAAGTTCCCCTCTTGACACGCTCGTCAAGAAATCTTCATGTACTATCTAGCTGCTTCCCAGGAAAGCTTATTTAGGGAAAATAACTATCTATAACAACACACCACTGTACAGGGCATGCTTAGACTTCAGAAATCCTATAAACCCTGTATACGTTGACATATCATAACACAGCATAAAAAATGAAAAAGAATTGGCACTATAGCACTTAAACGCATATCATTACATTCTCTGTATATTGATTTTTTGCAGGCGATTCCTTCATGGATGAATCAGAAATGGTCAGTTTAAGAGAGGCCTAGGACCTGCAGAGCTAGAGGGCTTACAGGGTGGAAAGGAACTAGAACAGCGCTGTCAAGACCCAGTAACGTGTCTTGCCTTCCTTCTGCTTATCTGTCAGCAGCTTTGTCAGCTCCTCACTTATTCAAACACTTAAAAAAAATTAAAACATTCAAATAAAAATATAAAATGAAGGAAAAGAAATTAAATGACTCATTGCTGAAAAGACTGTTCAATATAAATGTGGCTTTGGTGTTGTGCAGTATTGTATCATGATGAAACTATCAAAGCTATTCTTTTTTTAAAAAAAAGTAAAATGTAAATTGTTTTATCTTAGCTCTTAGAACAGACAAAAGCAGTGAGAAAGCAGTACAGCAATGTCTGTGCTATATAGAAGACAGCAGCAATAGCGAATCTGCTATCAATTTTTTGTTTTAATTATTTGGTACAATTCTTATTAAACTAGGAAAAGAAGAAAATCTCTTTCCCCTTCCTTTTGTTTAGTAATTTTTCACATCATTTAACTCATAATATTCCCTGTCAAAATCATCCAGTACGGATAGTAACATGAAAATATTTTACAAACATAATTAAATGAATTCAGTTGTTCCAAAAGGAATTGTTTTGAGGAAAAAATAAAAATGCTAAAAGCATCAGAGGGTCATAGTAATATTCTGTCTTGCTGCTACTTATATCATCAAAATTCAGATTTTTTTTCCATGAAAGCACCTGTGCCCATGGTAGGCACACATAGAGTAATAAGTATTGTTATAAACGATACTAGCTTAGCCATAGGTGGAAATATTTTTTGAGCTAGCTGCCTGATTGATTCATAGAAGTTTTGTATATGCATATATAATTGGTATGACATCAAAATCTAAATTCTTTCATGCAAATAGATAGCTATCTGAGTGAAATAAAAAAGGGCGACTATAGACAATGTTTGATGCTATTATAGTACCCAAAATAGCTGTCTCTAAGGACAAAGTTGTTGATTTACTAGAAACAGAAAACCAGTGCTGTTTCTTTGTCTTTTAAACATACATTATTACACAAGGGATGAATTAACTCTGTGTGCATATCTCTGTGTGTATATGTATATAATTAATATTTAATAATGTGGAAAATGAACTCTAGTGACTCTTGTTGCAACAGTTTAAGAAATTACCACCCGCGTCTGTTCCAAAGCTATCCTGGAGGACACTATCCTAATTGCAGAGTCGTCAGAAGAAAGTATGTGTCTGATCTGCAGGAGCTCTAACACAGTCAGAAGCCTTTGTTCAATCCCACCTTTATCAACAGTCTATGCTATGATGCCAGAGTGGAAAGGCCCAGAGGCACACATACTGTCCCCTTCCTGCCAGCTCTCTTACGTAGACAACCTGTGGCAGATGTGTGACTATAGACAGATGACTTGAAAGACAGAAACAAAATTTTTTAAAGGTCTTTTACCATAGCCCTCAGAGGAAGTTTCAAAATCTCTCTCTCTCTCTTAAAGGTTAAACCTAGATATATACATAAGAAGACATTTAATAGTATTTTGAGAGAAAATACTATTTATTTTTAAGAAAAAAATCCTTCTCATTCCTTCACAGATTGGATCCAGAGAACGTGTCTACACTGTACTCTGTGCTTTCTGCATAGTTGAATAGTTATTTATGCACAGCTCAGGTTGGCAGTTCTGTGTTCATATGGCAGAAATAGTTGAAATTGCCATTGGTTAAACACACACAATTACATCTAAATATAGGCCTATAAAGTTAGCAGTTGAATATTGACATCAAATCAGCATTGGTCTGGATTTAGTTTCAAAATTTGGTCAAGTAAAGGGTATGATCCAATTTAAAACCAACATTAGAAATCCATGAAATTAAATATAAAGGCTGTAAGATGGCCAAATTTGAAGTGTAGGAGAAGCAAATTAAATATAGATCAGTAAAGGAGAATAAGAAAAGTAGGAAAGTGAGAGCAATGCACAACCAATGTTTGAGATTTTGGGTTGTCCATTAGCAAAAGTATTTGGATCTTGTTTGTTTGCTTGGGTTTTCTAACCTTCAGTTGTCTGTAGAACATCCAGTTTGCAACTCCAGCAAGCTGATTGTTACATGCTGTTTTCAAATGCTCATATAGTGTATTTCAGTGTTCAGTTTGTCAAAGTGTAAATAACAGATAGATAGATTTGTGATGTGGTACCCACAAACCAAAGTGAACCCTCCTTTCCAAACACCTCCTTTCATCTTTCATTCACTCATTACATGCAGGAATACCACTAGCACAAGAGAAATATATTTATTACCTACTTTGGTTTAGAGAAGGATGTACGGGTAGCATCTAATGTTAACTCTTTGATAAAGCTAATCTCTCTCATTTCATTTCAAGTTATTAAAACCTTAATAAGCTGGTAGAACAATTTCTCTTATCCCAGCCAGAGGCAAAAGTAAAAAAAATATTATTTTCCTATACAGGTTCAGTTTTTTGTCTTTCTTGAGGTGTTTTTTTACAAATAGCATCAACATATTCTTAAGAAAAACAACCTGCTATTTTCTGTTTTCAGAATTTCAGTTAATTTCTGCAAGGAATAGACTAATTTGGGAGAAATACTTTAACACTGGCAATAAGAAAATCAGAAAATCTAAATATTCCATCCTTAATATGCAGAATGCAGAAATTTCACATGAATCTCAGCCCTTTTATAGGGATTGCTGCATCTCAGCTGGGCGCAGCTGCTAGGAAATGCATTTCTATGAAGCTCTTTTATACTAACAAGGCTGCGCCATGAGTTTACAACATTACTAAAGTTGCCTCAAGCAAGCACTAATTAGAATTTCTTTCATTTTTTCATTCATTTTCCTTAATTTCTTTCATTTTTCCTTCTGTTTTTTTCTTTGTGCTTTACTTGCTGTCATATTGTAGTACTTTCTTCAGCTGTTTCCCTTAATAATTACCTTATGTGAAATCAATAGCAAATACTCTGTTTTAAAAGCTTATAGTGAAGAGAACCAGCAAAACTGACTGTTAATCACAAGCATATTTAATGAATCAGCGTCTTCTGACCAAAATTAATCTAATTAAATACATGCAACTACTATTTTGCCACTTGTGAAGTAGAACAAAAAAGGGAATTGCAAGCTACAGCTGCTACATGGTATTTCTTCTGTGCCATTGTGGTAACTTTTGATGTTTGTTAAGGTGGAAAGGCCTACAGCAGCAAAAGACAAAACGGGAATGAGACACTGCAGCTAGTGAGAGCACAAGGAATTTGCAAACCACTGATATGTTCGTTATTTATGTATTTTAAAATGTCCACCTAAACCTCCAAGTCATTTAAATGAGTGAAGGCAAAACAAGGAAAATCTCAGTACAGAAAAGAGTAAAACATCTAAATAATCTAAAATTATACAATATGCATCAGAGAATTAACAGTTAGGAGGGGCTAATTTAGGTTCATTGAAATACATTTTATTAATCTTATATTGTCACTTAGCAGCAAGTGTGGGATGCTCCAGAGGGAAAGTGAGCTAGAAGCCAAAGGTGATGACAAATCAGGCAGGGGTAGTGTCCCACAAGACCCAAACAAGAAGAGCAGCAGGTCTGATGATAATCAGCATCTTCAACCAGTCGGTGATCTCCAGACAAGTCCTTAGGGATGAGGCAGGCCTGCAGTCAAGACAAGGCAAGTCGGCAAGGCAAGGTCAGGATCAGCAAGGTACAAGGCCAGGCACAGCCATACCTCCCTCATAGCCCAGGCAAGGACCAAGCCTGAGCTTAACTGCAGCTCCTGAGCCAAGGGCAGGTGTTGCATGGGTGAAGATCCCATGATAAGACTTCTCACACAACTCATTTCACACAAAGTCTAATCTGAGTTTACACAGTGGCACCCTATCTGAGAAGGCCTTGAAGACTGTCAGCAAAACTGCTAGAGTGGGGAATATTAGTGCACTCAGGGCCATGGCAAAAATCCTGAAACTCCTGCTGCTGGGTGTCATACTCCAACTTCAGACATTGGAACAGGCTGCCCAGGGAAGTGCTTGAGTCACCATTCCTGGAGGTATTCAAAAAGCACATAGACAAGGCACTCCAAGACATGGTCTAGTGGGCATGGATGATGGTTGGACTCCATGATCTTGAAGGTCTTTTCCAACCATATGATTGTATGATTCTATGATTCAACAAACGTCACTATCTAAGACCCACTTGGTTCCTAAGATGCTATTTGGAGGCAACTGTGAGTGACATCCCAGGGGCTCCCACACCCCTACCTGGTACTCTTTGAAGTGGTCTACTGATTTCCGCAGCTTTACACCTACTAGGGTTAGAGGCAAAGGTTGGCGAAAGCATCCTATTAAGTTATGCCAAAACTCCGAAGAAATTATTCTGCTACACAGACCTTTAGTGAATTACAGCATTTCTAAATTTAAATTTTAATTTCTAAATGTATATCTTTAAATTCTTCCTGAAGGGATGTTAAGAAAAGTTTATTTCTTGGTAATGCTATGTATGCATGTAGAGATAGACCCTTGCAAATTGATGGTGCAACAGTGTGAATCAAAAACAATCCTCAAGAGAGAAGAAAGGGCAAATCGCAGGTGGATAGAGATGGGAAAGTAATAATTAATGTTATATGTTCATATCTGAAAAATTATTCTCTAATCTCAATTTCCACCTGTAGATTTGTTTTGATTAAGAAATAAATTACAGGTGCATAAAGACTCTAGTTAGTGATAGGCATAATTGGATATGCCTATTGCTTGGTGAGTAGAAGAGCAAAATCAACATCTGCAGTCCTAGCTGGAAACAATCTGAGCATAGCCAGAGTTCCAGTGTTCAATCAGGAGCAACAAAGGAGGGTTGGCACATGGCCCTCAACGCTGTTACCGTCAACATATGTTTCTATTATAATGAATGTCAAGCTCATTTAGAAAAAAAAATTACATCTATCAAAATCGAATGGCCAGCTGAACATTTTCTTGTAAATGGCCTTTGGGATAGATTTTGGCCATTTAAATGCTACCAGTGAAACATCTACATATGTTAAATAGATTGAGTGGTCTCTCTTAAGTCTGTCTACATCAGCAGGTTTCCTATTCCTCCCTTACTGAAGACCAGAATTGGGAAAGGAAATATGTAAGCCTGGGAACAGCATTGAGCTTATGAGGCTATGCTACTTTCAGCTCACAACAGGAGACATAATACAGATTTTTTATGTGACACTGCACAGCATTGAGGAAGCCAAACCAGAGATTCTGCAGCACACAAATGCTGAGGGTTTTCTGAGGATCTCTCTCTAGATATTAGTGAAGCTCTCCAAAATTATTCCTTCTATCTTTCTGCTCATCTTCTCTGTGCTTCTTATCCAAATAAATAAAACACTTACTGAAGTGCTTGTTACCAGATTAGTTTCAAAGACTTCAACAGTTGTATCTAATGCTTAAGTTGACCATATGCCTAAGTGTTTTTCCGAATTGGACCATAAGACTCCAGGGCAGATGAGCTGATTTTCTGTAGGCTCAACTCTCCATGTCATTAGGGATCATAATTCAGGCAACACCAAGTCTATACTGTATGTTAAGTACAAGTTGTTACAAAATATATACCTTCTGAATACTTCTGATTTTTTGTTTCAAGAATGCAAAGACAGAAAATATTTTGATGAGGCTTACTTGTACTATATAAGTCCTGACTTTTTAATTATTATTTTCTTTCTTTTTTTTGAACCTTATACTTCTTATGTTGTGGTTTAACCCCAGCCAGCAACTAAGAACCACCCAGCCACTCACTTGCTCCTCCTCAGAGGGATGGGGGAGAGAATTGGAAGAGTAAAAGTGAGAAAACATGTAGGTTGAGATGAAGATAGTTTAATAGGTAAAGCAAAAGCTGCACGCAAGCAAGGCAAAGCAAGGGACTCATTCCCCACTTCCCATGGGCAGGCAGGTGACCAGCCATCTCCAGGACAGCAGGCCTCCATCATGCCTGACAGTGACTTGGGAAGACAAACGCTGTCACTCCAAATGTCCCCCCTTCCTTCTTCTCCCAGCTTTATATACTGAGTGTGACGTCCTATGGTCTGGGGTATCCCTGTGGTCAGTGGGGGTCAGTTGTCCCGGCTGTGTCCCCTCCCAACTCCTTGTGCTCCCCCAGCCTCCTCGCTGGTGGGGTGGGGAGAGAAACAGAGAGAGCCTTGGCTCTGGGTAAGCACTGCTTAGCAATAACTAAAACATTCCTGTGTTATCAACACTGTTTCCAGCACAAATCCAAGACATCGCCCCATAGCAGCTGCTGTGAATAAAGTTAACTCTATCCCAGCCAAACCAGCACAGATGCCTATACAGCCTCTGTCAAAAAGTTAAAAGTAGTAAGATAAAATACCACAGGATGGAGCATTAGGAGGAGGATGCTCATATCTAAAAGACTTTGAGTCTGGTCAACCATTTCCACATGGAATGTAGATCAGAAGGAACCTACCAAGTCACAGATTTCTAACAATCATGTGCCTTCCCCCTAAGATATCTCTTCCCATTTCTATTTTTGCACACAATGTTTTGTTGTGAGTCTAGTTATGGCAGAATAAAAAATGACAATATGACATTTAAAGTTAAACCATCTAGATATTTCTCTACAAAAGTGCTTCAGAGAATATTCAGCTCCTCATTGACTTTTAGTGTTTGTATTAATTAAAATCAAACATTATCCAATTAAACAGTTTCCAAATGCAATGAACAAGAGTAATGAAAAAAAGTCCAATTTCTTATATAGCTACATTATCTGAAAACAAAATAATAAATGAAGGTATATGTGAACTATTTCTACATATTTACAACTGCTGAGAAACCAGACCATTGTTTTTTTGTGAATTATTGAATTTGTGCACCATATTTGCTCAAGGAACCACTACTCTTTTCCTACACCTTGGTGTCCAAGTCTTACATAATTAATCAAATAGCTATATTGGTAGATAAAGAAACAGAAAATTTGTACAAACCAAATACTGAGAATTTGAGTGAGCAATGACTGATTTTTATTATTTCTTCCTATGAGATACACTAAATTTCCTCATATCAACAGGAAATATACAGATTTGGCCAAGTAAATACCTCTTTTTACTCCTGTTGCTCAGAAAACTACAATTTGAAGGAATGAGTCACGACTATGAAGTTTTAGAAATTGAAAAGGACTCTTTTTTGCTATATGTTTGGTTAGGAACTGAAAATGCGAGACTTTCCGTATTGCTCACATAGTAGTAGGTGACTATATTTACATAATATAGCACAGTGTTTTTGATGGCATTGAAGGTCCATGAATATTGGAGAGTTTTAATTCCTCCTATCAATAGTGAGGACTGTAAGACAAAATGTGATAGAGATCACTTTTTTCGGGTAAGAGCTTTAACAACTGAGTCAACAATTTTCCTTAAGATGGATGAGATGATTTGACCTTTCTCCATCAGTCCACTTAGCTTATAGCACATACACTGCTTTTACGAATTAAGAATTTCAGAGTGGCTACATATAATGATATCTTTGGTATGCCATGATTTGAGAGGCTTTACTAGCAGTGCACAAACTGGAATGAAATCACAAGAATTTGGAATGGAATCCAAATCTTCATCAGACAGAGATCATAATCTGGTGCAATGTATTGTGCAATACAAGCACACGATTTGCCTCTGGAAAAAAATTTTAAAAAACACCACCACAACTTTCTCTTATGAAAAATTCATCCGCATTATAGTTTTATAAAGCCCTCCATATTTACAGCAGCGGAACACAGTTTTCAGCAGTGTTAGAAACCATAACAGCACTAACGTCTCTATTGGACTTCAGGAAGTTTCCAGAACATCTTTCATGGGGTTGTAACTCTGCTTGGGAAACGTAGCTTTTGTGCTACAGCATGTGTGTGAATAGGAAAATGGGATTTCCAACCACAGAATATAATTTTTTGTTTAAGCTTTATCTGATCTCCTGCTTTCAGTGAGTTTTGGCTCTAGTTGTCTTTGATGCTGTAGAAAAGTAGTTAATTAAAAGAACTCTGAGCACAAATAAGTTCAAAGTGTTCTATCAGAAGTCAATGACTACAGCTTATAGCTGATCCTTAATCATCATCCTTAAGCAGCATTTCCTGCTTAATGAAATAGGACACAGCGTGAATTCCAAAATAGCCAAAGACTAATTTTTTACAGTTCTGGAAATGAATGTTTTCAATTATTGACCAAAGACATAACAATTTACATATTTCTGATTTTTTATTTTGATATACATGTCTCAAAGGATTTTTCATCTAGATAAGTTATTCACAAATGAAAAATGAGTGCCACTCAGTCATACTCAGTTCTTTGAAAGAGAGTTTAGTCATGCGCATTAGCATATATGTATTCCTTGTCATTTACAGACATTAAAGACAAATCTACTTCTACTTAGAATTCAAGGCTGGAAAACCCCTGCCCATGCAGTCACTGTACAGTTTCCAATCAGTAACCATTATGTGGAGTTATGCTTTTCCTCTACATCTCACTTTTGATATACACACACACCCCGGTTACTCACTGCTCGGGTCAGAGACCTGGAGTGATACTTGCCGTCTTTCTGAGATGCCCATATAAAGAGTCTAATTTTCAACATCTACAATAAATTACGTGAAGATGTAGGCTATGGTTAGAAGTCACTTTTCCTGAATATCAACATTTAGAAGAGCCATCTCGTCTAAGATCCTTGTTCATCTTAGAAATTACAAAAATGCCTGCTTTTTGGATCGAGGTCCTAGAAGAAACCCGTATGCACTTGTCTTTGAAAACTTTCCAGGTGATTGACCCAGTGGGCCATGAAGAGAGAGGGGAATGTTAGGATAAAGAATAAAAAATTGTCATCTGTCTTCAGTAAGACACCTAACCCCTGAATGGTAAAAAACACTAGTCTCATACCATTTTGACGCAAAAGGTCAACTACATGCAGGATGCTAACTGTGTAATCAGCACACCCTGGCATTTAAAAGAGGCAGCAGAAAAAGGCCTCATTGTTATACTCTTCATAATGAAATCATGGAAAGGCATTAGTCTAAAAATGATTACAACTAAGCTTTGCTGAACCACTATAGGTACAGGGTTCAGCGTGTGGAGAGATTAAAGCCTTGTGCAATCACTGCCTGGAGACCGCATGTCATTTCACATCAATTGGCATGATGAATCTTTTACATAATGTGAATCACAGTCTAATTGTGAGTTTGATTGCATCTACTGTTGTTCTGATCACACAACCTCAGCACATAGAGGCGAACAGGGAGCTAAGCTATTGTACAGCGTTAAAGGAAGAAAGAAAAGCTGTGTAGCATGAAATGAAAGTGACATCTCACAGGATATATATTACTAAAAGTTGCTGAGCAATTTAACAGCTACATGTAATATATATATTGACATTATCAAAAAAGGCAATTAGAGGAGCATCTTCTCCACCAATAGAAATATATCATTTCTGAAATCAGCAGGCTGCTGCCAGGAAACTCAGACTGGAAGCCTTGTTGCCAGTGAAGATGCATTTACGACAATAAAGTCTCCATTAGGTGCAATACAGGCAGAATGTAACTAACCCAGAATTCTCACAAGAGCTGGCAGAAAAAAATGGTACAATATGCTTCAAAGATATTACTAAAGATCAGGTTCAGTCATGGATTTGTCATAAATCATATTGCAAAATAAAGCAAAAATCGATCCTCTATGGAAATTATATTGCTTCTATTACCATAGTAGCTGAGACATACAAGATCTGTAATGCATTTATTTCCCAATACCATTACAACTACTGTCTCCACTTTATAAAAGTAAAATAAATATTAGTTAATTAAGGAACTTGTCCTAGACACTACAGAAAATCTACAGAATCGCAAGTGATGTTATCCAGATGGTTAGGTAGCAATTTAATACTCTAGTTACTGGATAGGTGCTAGACTTTAGTCCCTACTTCCTTGTCAGTTGTTGTGGTTTAACCCCAACCACACAGCCGCTCACTCACTCCCCTCTTCAACTGGACAGGGGAGAGAAAACATAAAAAAAGGCTTGTGGGTTGAGATAAGGACAGGGAGAGATCACTCAACCAATTACTGTCTTGGGCAAAAACCAGACCCAACTTGGGGAAAATTAACTTAATTTATTGCCAATCAAACCAGAGTAGGGTAATGAGAAATAAAACCAAATCTTAAAAACACCTTGTCCCCAGACCTCCCTTCTTCCCGGGCACAGCTTCACTCCCGAATTCTCTACCTCCTCCCTGCCAGTGGCACTGGGGGATGGGAAATAGGGTTTACAGTCAGTCAGTTCATCACACATTGTCTCTGCTGCTCCTTCCCCTTCAGGGGCAGGACTCATCACACTCTTCCCCTGCTCCAGCGTGGGGTCCCTCCCACAGGAGACAGTCCTCCACGAACT
>JANZLQ010000078.1:32172281-32225705 GCA_026212715.1 Elanus axillaris | reverse complement strand
AAACCTTGCCACAGAAACCCAATATGCAGAGGAAAGAAAAAAATTCTGGAACTGGGTGATAAGAATGCCATATGAATTTCCCCTTACTTGATATCATGGATATCAAGCACCAGCTTGGGTACTGTGGTTTAGAGATACAAATGGTTTGTAGTTAAGATAAAAAGCATTGCTGATAATGTGGATTTCATCACAGCAACAGCATTTTTCCTCAACAGTTTTATTGCCCCTGTCTTGCAAGTATTCAATGTTATGATGAGAACTGAAAGCACAGTCTTATATCAGGAACAGAACACAGAATAGGCTAATAGGTAGCATAAAAAATATAGGTCTGCCAAAAGTAATGACCTGAACTTCTGGATTTTAAGGGAGCTCAAATTTCCTTGAGGCAGTCTCCACTCTCCTCACATTAATGAAAAACTTCACTACAAAAGACTCAGGGAATCCAGGTATACCATACAGAGCCTTATCATATAGAAAGATCATTTCAACAAAAGATATTATTACTTGTAAATGCCATTTGACTTGTCAGGTATTGAAGGAAGATTCATACCTCCAGGTGTAAACAAAGGGCACTCATTAGTTTCCCAACACAAAGAGATGCAATACAACGAGATGCAAACACAAGTCAGTGCCTCATGCCAGATGCCCAGGTAACAAATCATAGAACTGGACACATCTTGAACCAATAACAGCCATAGAGCTCCTGAGAGGTAGCCAGTCAACCCAGACAAACTCATTACTGCAAGCAGCATTAAATTAAAGAGTGGCATAAAGAGTCATACAATATCTCAAACTCTAACACACTGATAAGCTGATTACTTAAGCAAAATACTGCAGAGGGCTCTATGTGCCAGTATGCATGCATTTAAAGTACTACACATGCATAGGTCACTCAGAAACTGCATTAAATTCAATAAATTAAACATGAATCATTGGGCACGTTAAATGAATTGCAACCCATAATCATCTAAGTAGCAACAAGGCATTCATTTAAACTGACCTAGATGGATTGTATAAAGAGTTATTAAATATAATGGGAATACAAATTACAAGCTAGAATCCCTGGAACTCTTTTCTGGTTGAAGGGACTTTTGTAAGAAGTCAGTATCTGAAATTATGCATATGTCTGATATTTTGGGACCTCCTTCATTAGACAGTGGTTTCCTGGAGCAGTTTATATGCAAATAAGGTAACATGAGACTGTAAATGATGTACCTGTGTGATGGTCAGCTCTGAAATCCTGTACCTTGTCTGGGATAATAAGGCGGCAGAATACAGAAAAGCATTGATGATGAGTATACAAAACAGCCAGTTGAGTCAGGTATCTCCAGAATTTCAAAGCAGGAATATTTGGCATAACTAAATGAAGAGGAAAAGGTTTATTTGAACTTATTCTGGAATGCACAGCAGTTATTTAGATTTGCTCTATCTTCTTATTCAGAATGATTTCATGGTCCAGAGAGAAAAGCACTGTTCCTTTAGTCAAAAGATTTAGGGTGGAATTCATCTCACTAAATGCAGAGGCCTGCTCTTTATCTGAGTCACCCCTGTCTCCACATATAATCAGTAGAAATCAAGTCACTATAGACTATGAAGTCTAAGACAGAATTCCTCTAACTATAAAATAGACGTTTTAAATACATCAGATGGATTAAATCTTAAAAAGTTCTATTTCTCTGCAATGAATATAAAAAGGGAGGTTCAGAAATAGCTGTCTATGTTACATATGTCTAAGGAAGATGAGGTGACTATTATACCTAGAATCTGCTCCTGGCTGTCCTGCTAACCTGCTGTATGCTTCTGGAAGTCCAAATGACATTAAAATAAAAAAAATCAAGAACGCTATTTTAGACTTCATTACTCTGTTGATGACATCTATTAGGCAATATCTGTACCTTTCAAACATCTATATTTACTCACGGTGACTCCCATCTTTCATCTTTTTGCACCTGTGTTCTGCCTCCCATTCTGTCTGTTTTGTATATTTACTGTGTAGTCTTTAAACAAGAACTGTCTCTTTTGCATACAGATGTAACAGGACAGAACCTCAGTATCAGGTGTGCCTCTTGCAAAAGACCACACAGGTAGTTAATAATGAATTTTAACTGTTGATGGCATCATCTGAGGTTAGAAAACTTTTCTTACCAGATAATGTGAATAGGCCATGGGGTATTAAAAAAAATCCAAGTTATTGTTCACAGTGGTATAAGAGAACAATTCAATGTCTCACAGTATATCCCCAGCTCTACTAGGGAGGTGACAGTGAATATAAATTTCATGGGCAGGTTACCTAAGTATAACATAAAAAGGAATAATATAAAAACCCTGCCTAAACTTACACTTGGAAAAGCATATTGTGAAGTGGATTGCTAAATTTATAAAAAGAATCCAAACCCACAGTGGAAAAACGGAGGTAATTTTAGACTGAACCATAACCTTTTTTAATAGAAGCTTAATTTAGTCACTAATTACTAGCTCGTTACTACTAATACTGTCCAGAAAATTTGAAAATTCAAGAGGCAGAATACCAGTCTAGATTGCAAATGATCATCTCAGGGGTAGCCTGCTCTGTGCACACTCTTCTCGGCCTCTCGTGCTTGCTTAGTGTCAGAATTCCACAAGCATTTTGCATAACCTCCCGCTAACAGTGGGCACCCATGGTCCCTCCAAATGAAGCCTGGGAGTGTAGTGTGATCCTATCAGTAAAAGAACAGATAAGAACCTACTGAAAGTAAAATTTGGAGAATTCCAAATTAACCTAAACAATGTCCTAGCCAAAAAAACTGCTTTTAAGATCATATATTAAAAGACATTAAAAAGTGTCTATTTTTAATTCATTTGCAAGAAAGTAAGGAAAATATGAATTATTACATTTAGGAGTTACCTGAAGTTGGTTATTGTGACTATAAAAGACAAAAAGACTTACTGAGGAACACTGAAGGAGCATATCTGTGAATTGGTTACTTTTTAATTTCTGCGACACTTTACAAGAATGCTTTCACTTTTATAAGTCCAATGAAAAGCCAAATTAATCTCCAGGGAAAAATACCTGAATAAAAGAGAAAGCACTTTTGTTACAGAGCAAAAAGGGGATATTTAGTCAATTTTCAAAACTGCCTATAGTTTTGCATCACTATAAAAGTTTACATTATTAATGGTTTAGAATTCAAATATAAACATATTTGTACTATCATAAAGTCACAAAGTCATTCCAAGCTCCCTGCCATGGGCAGGGACACCTTCCACTAGACCAGGTTGCTCAAAGCCCCATCCAACTTGGCCTTGAGCACTGCCAGGGATGGGGCGCCCACAGCCTCTTCAGGCAACCTGTTCCAGTGCCTCACCACCCTCACAGTGAAGAACTTCTTCCTTACATCTAATCTAAATCTACTTTCTTTCAGTTTAAAGCCCTTAACCCTTGTCCTATCGCTACAGAACCTAGTAAAAAGTCTCTCTCAGTCTTTCTTATAAGCCCCCTTGAAGTATTGAAAGGTTGCAATAAGGTCTCCCCAGAGCTTTCTCTTAATTAGTACTAGAGAAGATTGTAAAGAAAAGTTATTCAAAAAGGTATTCAGAAAGGTTACCAAAACCAAGCATGGTGGCAGAAGAAATGTTGTGGCAGTAACTGTAATGTTGCACATTTAAGGCAAGAATAACTTTGACTATTTGAATGTACTATAAATTATTATTTAACAGAAGCCAGCCATGGTAATGAGCTATGTGTCACTGCATGACCTCAGTCAAGTTCAATGTCCATGCAAGCAAATGAAGCAATATTACACAATAAAAAAAGAAATAAAGATTATTATAATGTCATTATAGTATGTCATTCTTTCCTCAAAGTGGCTAGGATTTCACCAACTGAATTCATTCTACATGCCTAGCACTAATGCACAAGGAATAAAAACTTTTTGCATCAAGGTTGCATAGCACAGCTTGGTAAACAGCTTGGTTACCAAATAACATCCCATTTAAGCCAATGCTAAAACTTTTATTACCCAAAGTAAATTACTGCAGGTCTCCAAAACAGCCTATACTGTAGTGACCCTTCATGGCAGGATATTATTCTGAGCTAAATTCTATGTTGCTGTGAAATTAGATTGGACTTACCCATAGTTTAAAGCTATCTTGGGTGTCTTTTTTATAACAATATAGTCATCCTGAGAAGTATCACAGATTTAGACATCTATATTTGGAAGTTTACATGCAAACTAAGCTCCAATTATGATCAAGAGAGATCTAATCAGATAAATATAGTGAAACCTAGAGATCTATTCAGTCAACCCTAAAAAGAGACAGTTACTTTGGGGTAATTATTTTAGGCTATCCATAGAATTTTCCTTAGCATAATATGAGTGCAGCACTGCCTGTGCAATGCAGTCTCAGGATCCGTAGTTGGGTGATCCCTAATATAAGTCCAGTACTATCACTCTGTTATCTAGGCTTTAAAATTTCAGTCTTCATGGATTGAAATGTTACTTTCTTAATTTATTCCCTTGATTTGATTGCCATATAGAGTGCTAGAAAGAATCAAGTACACAATGGTTATTCATTCCAATCTCAATTTGAAACCTCAAACTCGAAGCTTGGTTTATGCACAGGATATCAAGAGAAAGACAAACAAAAAGTGGGGAAATGTAACACTCTTTCCTGCCTAAAGGTTAGTTTCCACTAGGTGAGACATAGTCTCCTAAAACATTTGGTGCATAAACCAGAGCTTGACATTTAAGCTAGTCCTTTATTCTCCTGGCTGTAGAAAACACTGTAAATTCCCTCTTAGTATTTCACAACAGGCCAGGCTGCCCAGGACTTACTCTCAGGGTACCAGACTGGTCACAGCAAACAGTAATACAGCTGTGTGTGTTTGGTTGGCTAAATTCTTATTGTACAGACGGAAACTAAGAGATGGAAGAACAGTAAGATGGAATTAGAAGTTAAATTGATAGGAAAGGAGTTGAAGCCATAATCTGAAATAAAGATTTCAGGACTTGCTCAGAACCTGCAATTTGGTGATATCATCTTGTCCTTTCACACCTTTTTTGTGGCCCAGGAATATGATGCAGAGATAATGGAAGTCATGGTTACAGTAGTAGTGTTATTAATAGATCCTGCTGTATGTGGGACTTACGTAGATCATGAGGATTAAGTTAGATCTACCACAACTGACCACCTTTGTGTATATTCTGCCTTCTGTATTAAACATGTCTAGATGTTGCTGTAACAAGGCTTTTCCATCCCCTGGATCCATTAGACTTTCCAATAGTGTCTTCTCTTGTGAAAATTCTATCTCTTTCTACCTTCTCTGACACCTCTCCAGCTGTCAGTATAGCAGCACATGTACAGCATACGATAGCCAAATTCTCTGTACAAATCTGTACTCTGTGGAAGACTCTGCACACCTCTGTAGAACTGTAGCATCATCTCTTGCACAATCCAAAGTCTTAGCTGGCAAAGCTATATCAATGCATAATCCAGACAGAAAAAAACTTAACCTAATAGCTTTTAAATGGTTTCTGTAATGTGGCTTATGAATGGTATGTGAATCTTTTGATCTACTTGCTCATTTTAAATAAATGACAGCACCAAATGCAAGTTTCTGTGAAACCAATGGCATAGAACTTTTTAGACACTGATAGGTGAATTAGCTTCTATATTTTATCTGTCAGGAAAGTGCGGAATGACCATCTGGCAGTCAGGGAGACTGTCATCATAAAAATTTGAGTCCGGAGAAAAGACCCTACTAACCTATAGCAAAAGTTTCAAAATTTATCACAAAGAGAGTATAACATTTTTGAAAATTTTTATACCATGCTGTTAAGGGTTAGTGTGGCACAAGTGTTTTTGGTAGTTGGGGAGGGGCCGCAGGGGTGGCTCCTGTGAGAAGCTGCTTGAAGCTTCCCTGGCTCCAAGTCGGACCCACCTCTGGCCAAGGCCGAGCCCATCAACACTGGCGGCAGTCCCTCTGGGAGATTGAACAGATTTAAGAAGGGGAACCTGCAGCAGAGGATTGGAATGTGAGAGGAACTCCTCTGCAGATATGGAGAACAGTGAGGAAGGAGGGGGAGAAGGCGTGCCAGAGGAGGTTGATGACCCTGCAGCCCGTGAGGAGACAGCAGGCTGTCACCCCCCAGCCTGTGGAGGGGAGCGGGGGAGCAGAGGCCCCCCAGGATGGCCATGACTCCATGGGAAAGCCCATGCTGGAGCAGTTTGTGACTGAAGATCGGCCTGCGGGAAGGACCCATGCCAGGGAAGTTCAGGAAGAGCTGAAGCCCATGGAAAGGACTCACACCAGGGAAGTTTGTGAGGAACTGCAGCACACAGAAAGGACTCATGTTGGAGAAGTTCGTGGAGGACTGTCTCCCATGGGAGGGCCCCCACGCTGGAGCAGGGGAAGAGTGTGATGAGTCCTGCCCCTGAGGAGGAAGAAGCGGCAGAGACAACCTGTGATGAACTGACTGCAATCCCCATTCCCCATCCCCCTGTGCCACTGGGCGCGAGGAGGTAGAGAGAACCGGGAGTGGAGTTGAGCTGGGAAGGAGGAGGGGTGGGGGGGAAGGTGTGCTAAAGTTTGCTTTTACTTCTTAATATCCCTGGGGTTTTTTGATTGGTAGTAAATTAAATTGATTTTGTTTCTTCCCCAAGGTGAGCTTGTCTTTTGCCTGTGACCATAAGTGGTGAGTGATCCCTCCCAGTCCTCATCTTGACCCACAAGCCTGCCCTTATATTTTCTCCTCATCCCACCATGGCCGGGGAGGGGGGGAGTGAGTGGCCGGCTGCGTGGTTCTTTGTTACCAGCTGGGCTTAAACCATGATACATGCAAACCCCTTTTATGTGAAATTTGAAAAGGAATAATTAGCTATTTGCTATTAAAATTTATCATTCTCTAATGTTACATATATATATATATAACATTTTAAAATAATATGCATTTTACTTATATAAATATACCTATAAATAGTTTCTAGATGGTAATTTATTACAGATAGTACATTTCAGAGAATCTCAGAATCACAGTATAGTTGAGGTTGGTAGGGACCTTTCATGAGTGTGTAGTCCAACCCTGCTACTCATCAGAGGGTCAGCCAGAGCAGGTTGCTGAGGATCATGTGGAGACAGCTTTTGACTGTCTCCAAGGGTGGAGACTCCACCACCTCCCTGGGCAACCTGTACTAGTGTTCAGTCACCCTCACAGTGAAAAAGTGTTTCCTGAGGTTCAGAAGGAACCTCCTGTGTTTCAGGTAGTGCTCATTGCCTCCGGTCCTGTCACTGGGCCTAGCTCCATCTTCTTTACACCCTACCTTCAGGTATTTATGTACATTGATAAGATCCCCCCAAGGCTTCTTTACTGGATGGAATTCTACTTAATATTAGCACCTAAAAGTTATACTTCTAGTCTAAGCAAGCCATATTGACTCCGAGTACTTAGGCCTACTTTTCCCTGTTAATGTATTTCCTCAGCAGGGCAAAAGCTAAAAAGCCAAAATGAGAAACTAAACAGGAAATAGTGACTGAGCACTTTGTATGGGCTTGCAGCATTTAGGAATGGTAAATGCCTGTCAGTATTAATTTTGGAAGAAAATAATTTCATTCCTATAAATGCAATAACTCTATAATAAGATCAGTTTAAAAGAAAACCAATTCTGATAGCAGTTTTGAAGGCTACTGGAACCAACAGACCAAAATTTATTTTCAATAAGCATGGGGATAAAAAATCTTACTTTACTAGAATTTCTTTCTACATATTACAAGAAATTAGTTAGAGAATTGACAAGTTATCAAGTGATTATAAGTTAGCAAGTGATTATCAAGTGAAGAGTTTTACCCAGTTATGTCAAATGCATATTTCTGTGATTGCTTTTGAAGCAGCATATTGTGCATGTGATTGGCTGCCAATGATTCCACTGGCAGAAGGATCGAGTCCTAATTTGCTTCAGAGGGCTGCCAACAGGATGACAATCTAGCCTTGTGTTTTAGCATTGACTAGAAGATTAGCCTGCCACTAGAGAAAGGTATTTGACTAGTTATGTACAAATCATTTACAATGCTTTTTAAGCCACGTTTATATATATATATATATATTATATATTTTATCTCTCTGATTCATTCCTCCGGTTTTTCCTTGTTAGAAATCATGGCAGCATTTTGCCTCCATCAGGGAGAGCAGGTGAACAGCTCCAGCCATTCTACGCACCTGCATTAATACTAAATCAGCTCTCATGAATTGTGCATGACAGCTAATATGTTATAGTCATTAACTCTGGCACAAAGTAAAAAAGCTTCTTTAGACAAGACTTTCCTTTACCACGTCAGGCCAGAAATAAAAACTACAGAAGGTGGTGAATCAGACCCTAAAGATTTTTTCCTTTTATTTGTACTAAAGGAGAACACGTTTAAATTAGGAAACATCAATTGCAGGAGAAAGGAAGAAAAGATGAAACCGTGACATATAAGCATTACCTATGATTAGTTTAATATATAATTTGCTCGGTTGTCCATGCTTCATAACAGTAACTGAAGTTTTAGAGTACATTTATATCCATTACAGGAAGAATAAGCCCCATAACATACATTCATTTCCTTAGTCCACTAATTGTTTTCTCCCTGAAAAATTTTAATGTTGCCATTAAATGAAAAAGAGTCCATCAGTACGGTGGCTGTTCTAGTTTTCTCTTTAGTGCCATAAACTTGCAATAGCTTAGTTAAGTGCTTCCCTCTAGTGTCCACATACATCACATACAATAAAACTTTAAAACTAGTGAGTATGAATTGAATTAGGTTAATTTTCAGTGGGGGTTACATACTCATTTTACTCAATATCTGAGACTGAGGCTCTAGGTTAAGATAACATAGGATCAGTTTCATAGATTAAATTCTTCACCCGCCAAATTGTAATGTAATATTTTTCCCTTCTGATATCTTAGTTATTATATAAAAATTTAACAACTATTATTCATCTCTTCTCTTTGTTTTTTAATTATTTTGTTTCTTTTCTTTTTCTTTTTTTTTTACTCCAATTTATTTTAGTGATGTCAGCCAGCCAGGAGACATCTCCCTTAATTCTCTTATACTAAGTTTGTAGAGATCATTTAATATGCAGTTATATATACAATTAA
Organism: Elanus axillaris; assembly: GCA_026212715.1. NCBI lineage: Eukaryota > Metazoa > Chordata > Aves > Accipitriformes > Accipitridae > Elanus > Elanus axillaris. The sequence continues at coordinate 32,216,591 of JANZLQ010000078.1, read as the reverse complement.
CATCATAGGCAACTTTATATAGCACAGTTAAGTGGTCAGATTATTAAACAGCCATGCTAACCAACGTAGCAGACTGATTTTCATTTCTACTGATTGACTATGTCCCTAGGCAAATCTGTATTATTCAGCTTCAGAAAAAAAAAAAAAAAAGGCCTTATTTCAGTTTATTGAATCACCCTGGAATGCTTCATTTTGAGTCAGTTACATAACAAAATTATTTGCTTTATATTGGCACTTTGTTTTATCTGAACTTTACTTGGAAGTTCCATGTCCCACTTTTTCCTATGCTTATTTACATCTTGTATTAAGCATCATGCAACTCAGAATGCTATCTGTGTGCATTATTTCAGCTGTCACTCTCCAGAACGACTAACCAGCAGAGTCGGTCTGGAAGCACAGGCTGCAGCAGCTCAAAGGCAGTTTGCTGACAGAGCAACATAATTGATTCATGTATTTTGCAATTGTTTTCTTGAATCAACTCATAATTAAATGCATTGCCTCAGTTCAACAAGCTGAAAAATATTCTGAATCAGATCAACAAAGTCAAAGCAAATTATTACATTTGCATTTTCCCCTTAGTAAATAAAAAGTATCTGGAAATGAATACTTTTTACCTAACAGAAAATTTTGACTGCATAAAATTATAATTTTCAGTTCCAAAATCTGCTCTGTCAAAATACACCTGTGCACTTGAATACTACAACCTTCTCAGTAGCCATATATATTATGACCTATGTTGATGATTATTTAGCCTCCCAGGAGATTTCAGCCGGCGTACTCAGGTTCTTTAAATCATAGTGCTCCTTCATAGTCATAGTCTACAGACACCAAGTTTGATGAAAATCTGTGTGGATGTGTGTGTGAAAAAAGAAAGAAAGAGATAGAGAATATCTTTGAAAATCTGACTTGCCTTTAGGTAACACATTACTGTCTTACTGGCCTTTCCTGTTTCTTTGTGTACTAGTCTAGGAATTTTATGAAGTCAGTATTTTCCTGTACTTGCTGAAATAGTGAAGTTTCAGAGCTTCATAAAATACAAATGCCATTGCAACTGAAAAATGGTTAAAAGGGGTAATAAGAGGCAAGGAATTTCAAGTCCCAGTTCAAGTACCTAAGTTTTATCTGCTCAAGGGTATGCTGCTGTGAGAGATGGAGTAAATACGGGGAAAAGAGAGTTTACAACTTTAGTGAAAGATTTTGCTTCTTAATGATTCAACTGAGTTTTAGAAATACCACTGCAGGCTTAAGAGGATTTAGAACAGAACTTTTGCAGAACTAGTTTCAGTTACCTTTATAAACATTATCTTTCTATCTACAGCACAGTGCAAGGTGCTAGATGAAAAGCTATAAAAAACTTCTGCTCTTTTCCTATGGATGTTCTTTTGGGGGGGTGACTTTTTTTTTAAAGCATCACTTGTTTCTTCCTCACCTCAGAAAATGAGGCTTATGAGTACCATGTGTCAGTCCACCTGTTCATGTGGTAGTCTTCTGATAATCATTTCAAACTAATTTCAGGTAATAAGAGAAAAGAGGCCAAAAAGACATTAAGAACTTGCAAGCTTTATAAAAAAATCAGTGGCTTGAAAAGGAAGAGAGAAAAACTGAATATCCTTGTAGAAGGAAAGACTTCATGCATGAGATGCATGAGATCATGAGCTCAAAATATATCTTCAAACAATCCACATGTTCAACCAAGAGCTAAAGACAGCATGTATGCCTAGACAGTGCGTAGACATCAGCGACGTGGGCAACTAGAGATATGGCAGAAACTGGAGGTACTACAGAACATTGGCAAGAAAGGGCTAAGTGTCATGAAAGAGCTCAGAGAAATTATGAAAAAGAACATGCAAAAATCTGTAAAAGATCATGTTTCCTTAAATCTGCTGCTCATGAAACAACTCATTAGCAATTTGCTAATTTCAGAGGAAGGCTCAGTGGAGGATCCAGTTTCCAGTGTCATTCTTACTGCTTCCTTAACTGAACAAAGTGGGGGTGGGGGGGTGTCCATAGTCTTGAGAAGAAAAAAAAATTAGATATGTATCAAACCAAGTCTCATTAAGTCCATTATGCAAGAATAGATTCAACAGCTATTGCTTTTATTATCCTTTGTATGGAGATGTGAAATTTCCTTCCCCTAGCAGTGCCCATACAATCAAGGACAGGAGAGGGCCCAAGAAGTACAGCTCCTCTGAAAATGAAAAGAACATAATGAGAGGTCTACAGGTGGGGGAAGAAGAGGTTTAGTGCTTAACATGGGATGTAGAATCTGGGTTCAGTTTACAGATGACTTTGGACAAGTCAAAAGTCTCTAGGTATCTATTTCCTTTAGAATGGCAGCTAGTTCTACTTCTCCAGTATCTTTAAGGAGCCAAGATTAAGATACTCATCCTTAAAATCACAATAATAACATTTCTGTCTATCACAGGGATTCTGTAAAAAAAATGTATGTTGATGATGATGAAGCAATCAGATACTGCTGTAATCAGTACCTTAAATTGTATTTGTGATGACTGATGTAGCCACTCCAGAGGCAAGCAACAAAGAACTGTGAAAGACGTTCTCTGTAAAAAATTGGTTTTTAAAGCTGCTGTTGGGTTTCCTCAGGCAGGAGGTGATCTGAGTCTCAGTCTCACACTATACATCCTTGCAAAGAAAGCTATTATAGCCCAGTTTCCTGATAAGTGTCTCATTCCCTATGTCCCCTTCTCATTGCAGTAGCTCAAGTAACCTAACTCTGGTTCTCTGAAGCTGTACTGACACCTACACAGAGCACTAGCTTTCTTCTGTGCCCTGTTGGCATCTAGGAACCCAGAGGCTGTCTCAGAGCTGTGCACACATTGAATGCCTGGGAAGCACACACGGGCATGGTGGTCACCCAGCGGTCTAAGGAGGACACATGCTTTTGTACCTCCTACATAACCTTTTTCTCACTGGGTATTATTGGTACTTTTCTCTCTTGTCATGTTTGTGAATTTCTAACCTTCAAGCTGAAATTCAAAAGCTAGTAAGTAAAGGTCCCTGTGGCCCAGCAGTCCCATAAACATATCAATGCCATTGCTCGTAACACGCTACAGGCCTTGAACTGGCTTTTCAAGGTCCCAGAACTGAGGCTCAGCAGGCTTTGTTTGAACTTGGCCTGCCTGGACTTTTTCAGCTTGCTTAGACGTAACAGCATTTTTTCTACTTGAACGAGTTGCTATGCCTAATTAATTTTATTTGTGCGTGTCTTTCAATGGCACAACCATAGCTTTTCTATAGATAAACAAGTAACTCCTCTGTGTAGAGTGAAGCATTTACCACTCCAGCATAACAATGTAGAGGTAGAGCAGCACAGGGATAGTATGATAGCACTGGGAACATAGGATACAGTGTAGAGGAGTACAGGCATGGGGGTGGTAAGAGAGAGGCCACAGAGTAGCACTGGAGTCCTCAGGGATGCAGACAATTCATTCATGGTCAGTTAAAGAAATGGACATATTGAGCTGGACAAAACTGGCTTTAGGGGTCACAAAGAGAGCAAAGAAAAAGCATCTAATATTTGTAAAACAGTTTCTATAAAAAATGTGGATGTAATATGAGGTTGCAGACATTAACAAAGAACAGGGTGCAAATCCATGTCAGAAAACATGAAAACAGCCCAAAGTGAACCCAGAGTGAAGAAAAAATCATCAACCTGATACTTCCCTGGCAAAGGGGGAGAAACCCCACCTTCAACATCACTCCTCCCAGCAAAGAACATGGGACACTGAAACTTTCTGCAACCTCCTGCTCCCTGCTTTCTTTGTGAGAAAGGCTGGACCCACTGATCCAGGACCCAGAAGGGCAGTGGATGGGTGTGTGTAACAATTTAAAGCATGTTATTACTACTAAGACCTCTTTGTAGTTATATGATTTTCTTTATTTTCTTCCCCTTTTCTGCATTAATTAGCTATAACAATTCCTTTGATTATTCTGTTGAGATTTCAATTATACCAACAATAAATTCTTGGCTTTACTTATGAGGTGTGTTTCTTTTTTGCATTACAGGATTTTGAATTTAGCAGTGACAGACAAATGAGAACAATGATTACATAAACTCTCTTTCTTTAGATGTCAGGCTTATAATTGAAATCCAATTGCAATAACAGGGTAGAATGCACTCTCTCTTCTATCTTCTTTTTTTTGGGGGGGGGGATACTGATACAACTCTCTGCTACTTAAGTCTTTTGTCAAAAATTGCAAGAGCTAAGCCTTCCTTTCACAGCATCAGTGTGGATACTTTCACATCAACAATCTAACTAGCAGCACTAATTCAGCAACAGAGTAAGAGGCTGGTGGTTTATTATAATTTATTTAAAACTGAATTAAGGGAGATTTACTTTAGAATGTAAGAGAAACTGTCATACAATAAGAATAGTTGAAATTGGAACAGATTAGATGTGGAGGTTGCAGAAAAGCTTTGTAATTTGTGCTTTTTAATTACAAGTTAACCAGGCTACTGCGAACAAAGAGCTCAAATGGAGTCAAGCCTGAGTTGAGGAAGCAGAATGGAACAGATGGCATCTTCAATCCTTTTCCTGCTCTATTTTCTCAGGTAATTCAATACATAATGCATTAACATTTATTTCCTAGTTCACACCTTTTCTTCTGTTGCTGTGTCTTGGACTAGGGCTAGAAGTTTTTTGTTTTGTGGCACAGAATGCAAAAGAACATGCAAACCAATAGTGCCAGATACAGGAACTATCTTACTGAGTGAAAAGCAGCAGGTAATGCTTCCATGAATGCAAAATCAACCAACTATCCCTGGATGTATCATTTCTTAATTTTGTTTCATAGGACCTGATGGACCGTAGAATTTTTATGATTTCTTTGAGACTCTAAGCATCCTCTTTCTAACGATGACACAGAGAAGAATTTAGTCAGGGATTTTCTTCTGCAATACATGTATGGCTGAAATGCATAATGCAAGGTTATCTGGATTCTAAGGAAATCTGGTTCAAAAATATATTTAGTTAATGGCTATTCATTGTAAAAGACAAAGACAAGAAACAGAAAAAGTTATAAATTGAAGGCAGAGGTACGCAAACCCTAACGAGCAGCAAATAACCAAGACAACAGCAAGGACCAGAACTCTCACTGCCCAGTAGGCCATTTGGGACCTATCTGCTCAGCTGCTGAAAGGGTCAGCTAGCACTTTGTAACTGTTATGGAGGCAAACACCATGATCAGGGGTCTCATGGGAAAGACCAAACATCCTATGGGATATTTGAGGAGGCTTGTGGGGCTGCATGAGACTTATTATGGGGCATTTTGGGGGGACTGTAGGAATGTGCAGAGCTTACTATGGGATGTTTAGGGAAAAGGACAAAGCTAGTGGCAGGGATCAAGGTGGATTGAGGAGGAACAGGCATGGAAAATTGAAGGGGAGGAGGGACTAAAAGAGGGCAGGTCACAGGTAAGCCAGCAGCATGTCAGTACTGTTGTGTGGTCAAGCCCTGTACCCAGCCTCTTCATTAAACTCTATTTCTACGTATTTTCTGTGCAAGCATGCTTTCTATTCTTTGGATGTGTGTGCATACGTATGCTTGTATGTGCATGTGCGCATGCACTGCTACTGAACTTCAGGCTTGACCACCTAGCAAATATAAGGTCAGCATCTGGACAGGCCCAAGGACTAAGCAGTTGACAGCAAGAATGGAAGAATTCCAGTGATGGATCCAGCATATTTAGGGTTTAGTTGTACTGGCGAAAGAGCAAAAAACAGGTGCAAAATGTCTGAGCATCCTATAGGCCTCACGTTAGTCTTTTCCTGCAGTGAACATAAGCACCAGTGTAGTCAAAATACAGTATAAAAAGAAACTTGTAGAGAGTTACTAAAACTACGCATAAATCAATAGAAAGATGTTATATACTTCAGGTTTATGGGAATATCTTTAGTGTCTCCACAGGCTCTAATTTCATCTGATTAAAAAAGGTCTGAAATCGTGTAAGAAAATACTTCTTAAAATATACTTAGTAAAGCTATGGGAATAGGTTGTTACCTAGACAACTTGACTCATCTGTAGTGCTAAACCCAAACATTCAGTCTATCACAGTTGGAAGAGGTGTGACCAATATAAATTCTGAGGGCCTTCTTTTAAAATTGATACTTAAAATGTAGGTTCTAGATTTCATGCAAAAAAAGAAGAAGGCTCTAACCAGTGGGTAAAGAAATAGTGTTTATATTTTATTTATAGAACTGATAGCTTTTCTCTGAGAATTTTTTGATGCTAGAAATTACATTTCCCTAGTAAAATACCCTTTGTTTTCTGGTATTTTCAATTTGTCCTAAGACAAGGAAAAACCCTGAATGCTTTTTTTACAAATTACATGCTATTTTGAAGTCCAGTATTTTACACTTTCCTTTTTATGTAGACTGAAAAGCCAAAAATTTCTGTAAGAATACTCATCCAGGAACAAAAGACACATACAAACACAAAATGTTTTACAAGGTATGAGGGGTCCCTCTGCTGGAATTTTATGTTATTCCAGTCCTGAGATAAAATGCACACTAAAGTTCCCAATGCATAGTTCAAACTGCTTCTGAAGCATGTGGGAAAAAAATTAAAACTTTTGTTAGTCTAATTACAGTAATTCTTAGATTGTTGTAATGCGCACTGGTATGGAAGACAATAAACGGTATCACAGCCATATCTAAGGAAAACGTATCAGCCACATTCATGCACATTCAAGCTACTGTAGAGGCATCTAGATTTCAACTTCAGGAAAAGTTGTAATATACAAGTATACAAGTTGTAATACTTCTAAGCTATCATTTTCAAGGAATCCATGCCAGCTGAGCACTGAAGATACACCAGTCAGAGATTTAGTACTCAGTTTTTCAGAGTGTTATAAAAGCCTATACAGAAAAACAGGCTCGTCTGAAAAGTATCCTTTCAAATTACGCAAAATCTTAATCCCAGATGGAATTTCAACATTACCATGCTAAACCAAACAGTTTTGACAATAAGACAGAAGAAAGGAAAGTATTAAATGGTCAAATAGCAATCATAATGGGAGCACAGATGTGTAAGAACATGCAATCTTCAGAAAAAAAATATAAAATAAGTAAATTAAGGCAACCTGGGTAAAGCCAATTTATGTAAAAATTATTTTCTAAGCAGAATTGTAAAAGAGATTCTCCTGGCATAGTGCTACAAGCAGGACTGAAAATAGAAACAGAGAGCTACCCTGCCCATGATGCTACCAAATAAAGCAATTCTGCTCAGAATTGTATCATGATGGGAGGCAAGAAGATATACTAAGAAGAATAAACAAAAGTAGTCAAGTAAATAAGATTATTTATAAATAATAAATTAGTTTATGGAATTAGCCAAGCTATGGACTTCAGAGGCCTGAAGAGGAAGGTATCCTGTAGTTTCTGGTAACGGTCAGGAATATACTAGCAACAGATCCAGAAAAGCTGAGAGGTGCCCAACCACTACAGCATATGCTGTCTGATGTCTAAAAGTAACACACGTACAGCACAGAATCAATGGACTCCCTGTAGTGAGGGTCCACTGCTAGCACTGATGAGTACCTGAAAGTATACATTGAATAAAAAAATGAAAAAGTATGCATTTGAAGCAAAGAATCAAGAGGAATTCTTTAAACTGTTCTGTGTATATCTGAGTTCTTCCAGACAGTGATAGTTCCTGAAGTGCTTTTCCACAGAAACCTACTGATCTAGAGCAGATCGTGTATTCTCAATGAATTTTCACTGTAACAGGAACATGAGATTTCACCTGCATGTTTCAACATACTAGGCTGAGATTTTCCCTTTGTACATACAGCTTCATTCCTTATATGTACAACAGCTTGAGTTTTATTTTCCTCATTTTATCATGTCATTTCAGGGATAACCTGTTCTCCTTCAGAAACAATTTGTGGTTTTCTATGTACTGTAGCAAGCATGATGAAATATCTTACAAGGTCTCATTTCCTGTTGGATGTTGAATGTTTTATTCATTTCAGCTTGCACAATTTATGCAAGAGAGAGAAAGTGGAAAGAAGAGATGAACAGAAAACCTGCAGGATGCAAATGAAAAGCCCTCACTGAAGATCTGGACTTAACGCTGTAATTCAGTACCACTTTGGTGTCTTTTTACGGAGTTGTTAACTTCATATCAACCTGTTACCAACAGGAGTTTTTTTCTAGGAGTCACGGTTCATGTGGGAAATAGCTCTATTCTGCCACTGGTGACTAAGACCTTGAGAAAATGCAATTTAAGCACAGCCTGTTGTTTCAAAAAAACATTTTGCCTGGTTCCAATTCAGCAAGAAAAAGTCTTCTGTTCCATTTTTCCTTTTCAGTCTAGGGCAGCTAGAGAAAAGATTTGTATTTAAGTTGGATTCTTTGTAGCAAAAAATACCTTGGAAAAGTCTTTAGGTCAGTACATACTACATCTAGGGTGTGCAAGACAGGACTAGTTTAAAGAATAAGAAACATTTTTTCCTAAAGCATTTCACAAAATGTCAAAAGGAACATACTGCAGAAATGGTCTTTGCTGTGTGCTGGGCAGTTCTTATCCAGACTATTGTCAATGTACCTGCTGAGGTTTACTGTGAGTTACTTCTTTTCCCACATATGTATGAGTTTTGCAATATTCAGAAAGACTATTTCATATTACAGTCCACTCCAACTTATTAGGCAAAATATATTCTTTACTAGACCCAAACAGGAGTATTCCTAAAGTTATTTTAAAAAAACCAAACAACCAAACAGCCAAAAAATTAAAACAAAACAAACAAACCCCTAAAAGGTAGGGAAAACCTAAGTTTTAAGTACCACTTTAGGGAAAAATATATTTGATCTTTCTTAGAGCTTACTGGTTACATATGTGAATTTGCAGCTATGTAGGACAGCGTTGATAATGTCTTCCTAGACAGAGAAAGAAAATTTTCAGATCTTGGCCTTCTATGGTTAAAAATGTCAAGTAAGAGCAGGAGACATGCTCTGCCACAATGAACCATCATTTACATGGGGCCTGCTAATGTCACTGCACCAACAGGGCAAATGAATGCAGTTTTGAGGCATGCTGGATCATCAGCTGGCCTTTAATACTTTTTTGGCTTCTGTGAATGCATTTTCTTCAAATGGGAATGAGAGTACAGAAACAGGAAGGGAAATGGTGTTGCCTCATCCCAGCCCAGATTCACTTCTTGTTCCAACGTGGTTAGGGCATGCACTAAGAGGCAATAGCAAGTAATTACTCTGAAGTGTATGAACACAGCCTAAGAGAAACAAGAGAACAAGTTACATGGAAAATTTATCCACTTGAAGTACAGTATAGGCCTTGTAAATACTAAAGCTTTTCCTTGTAAATTCAGTCTTGTAGTCCTAGTTAATCTGAGGACCTTTACTGAAACATATGGGGAATTATTATGTTTTTAACCAATTAAATATAAGAATATCAAGCCCTAATTCACTAGATCCAAATATGAAAGAAAATTGTTTCCTGATTGAAACTGCTGTGTATCTGCCTGGAATGCATATTCCACTTTTAACATATTCAGAGAAGGGAAACCAGCTGTTACACAAAAGGGTATAGCACTCAGAGTAAATATTGGGAGCTGCAAGATGAGACAAGTATGAAGATGAATCATCAGGTATATTTTGTTGAGCCTTTGTAACTGTATTCACATTTATCTAGAGCACTAATATGGCAAAAAGCACAATGACCATGTGATAGTTTCAGACTCTGGCTAGTTGCATTCAAAGTTAAACGTTTGACCTCATATTCTGTAGCTCTCTCCGATTACACTGTTGGGCTTGCAGGTTCCCAAACCTTTGTCTGAAACCTGTTTCTCCATGCTTTTGCAACTCATTCAACTAATTTCAATTCTTAGCAAGGCTTTTGACATGTGGTCCAAGGTAGCCTTTAGTCAAATTGGTGAAATAGTTTTGATACATGGGCTCTAAGTTGAGTGGAAAATTGGCTGGGCAGGCTCCAAGGGTTGCAATCAACAGCATAAAGGGCAACTGATAGCGAGTTCCCAAGAGCGTTCCTCTGGAGTCTCTGCTGGGGCCAGTACTTTCAATGTCTTTTTTAATGACCTGAACAATGGAAGTGAATATACTCCCAGCAGGTTGTAGACAATATCAAACTGGGCAGAAGGGGTCAGTACGCTGAGGAGTGGAGGAACTTCATTAAGAGGAATTTCATTCAGAGGAATTTCAACAGAGTAGATACATGGACTGATCTCAAGTTCAACGAAGACAAATGGGAAGTCCTGTACTTTGGATGAAATAACCCCACTCAACTGCACACACTGAGGATGAAGTGACTTACCCTAATGCCATCTCTCTTCATTGCCTAGAGAAGCAGCATAGAAAACTGCTTATATAACTGCTAACTGGTAGATGGTAAATGTTACACAAAATAAATTCATCGTTTAGTATTCTTCAGCCAGGAAATTGCTCATAAAAAAACCCTACACAAATAGTTTGTTAGTTATTTAATGCCCAGAACGATCTAATGTTAAAAAAAAGACTCTAACTTAAAAGAGAAATCCTGGAGAAAAACAAACTAATCCTTAGATGAGAAGTACGGAGATTAAGAAAATGAAGTAGCAATCATTCTATAAATATATACTTTCTTGTAGACAAAATCCATTTTAGATGTAAAAATCCATTTCCTAAAAAGAATCACAGGCTAACTAATGCCTTAGTTTATATACCAGAAATTATAAATGTATTACAGAACTACTCAACAATGATTTCTTTAGACACTTAAGCTTTTGAATAGATCAATTAGGAGATGGCTTTGGCTAAAAACCCCAAAGACTTGACAGCTGAGATTGATCAAAGAAAATTATGTTGATCGATTTGAGAATAATAGATTTATTTTTACTGTTAAGGTGATCTTTTTTTGGAGCAACCAAATAAGATACTATAAGCAGACTGGTATCATTTATGTATTAGTGAGGTTGGTTCCCAGCCGAAAGCTACAGTTTTAGGTGTTAGGCATCAAAGCCTACTCATTGTAGACTCCTTTCATATTGATAAACAAATAAACTTTTCAAGACATCAATCCTGAGAGAGTGTCTAAGTGCCATTAAAACACACTCTGGAGTTGCCTATTTACCTTCATTGATTGTTAAAGAAACCTCAGATGACTAACTCAGAGTAAGGGCATATTAGTGTTTTGGGTCAGGACTGTATTTCTAAAACAAATCGCCTGATCATAAGTGGGGACAGTGTTTTCATCTGCATCACAGAGTCACCTTGCAGCATGTGAAATGAATTCCTTTGAGAAGAAAGTAAACCAGAAGATGCATTCCAGTATCACAACTGAATAATTCTTTGCTCATTATTTGACAGAATGAGACTAGAGTTCATCAGGAATAACCACTCCAAAACTTGCATAGTGTAGATCTTGACTCCTCACAAGCAATTGTTTTGGTTCTACAGATTCAGTCCTATTGCTTGCATCATTTTCTAATGAAGACACAGCCCATGACTGAATTTTAGACCAGTATGTTTAATAGAGATTAATCTTATTGTAGGAATCCAGTCACTAAGTCATTCATGTTTAAGACTACTCATTTATTTCACTATGAGGGTACAGCTTACCTTGTAGTTTTCAGAATCAGATGTCACTGAAGCTCTCAATCAATTTTGTGATTTAGAATTTGTCTTCATTTATTGACTTAAAAGAAGAAACACTGGCATAAAAAAATTTATCTGTAAATATTATGGGATGTACAGAGGCCTTCTACTGACATTTGGAAGTTCCCCATGATTGCCATATTAACATGGGCTTTAAGAGATATTTGCTTCCCAGAGGGCCCTTGGGGAAGCAGTATTTTTTCTTTTTTCCTCTCAAGAGTTTAATTGTCCTGTCTCCTACTTTACAGGGAATTTGAAACCAAAGTAACTTTCCTATGACTGACAACACAGAAGACTATGATCTTCTAGCTCCCCATTTTCTTCAGTGAGGTCCTGTCTTGTAGGCATGATCATGATTCTAATGAACTGTTAGACAGGTGATTAAGTTTCACTTCTGGGAGGACCAGTCAATCAGGCCTACCAGGCTTGAAATAGAGTTTCAAAAGTCACAGACTCCTGGTATACAATTCAGATGAAAGTGAGTGATAAATGAAATTTTACCTACTGGAAATCTCAATGGTGGATCACAGGGAACAGATGGGGGCAGAACTCACTGATGATGGATTTAATAATTCATTTCCATGTGACTTTTTTGTATGTTTATATTTAAATTATTGCTTATATTTTTGTTAGAGTTTGCTTCATTTTTTCAAGGTTTACTCAAGTTCCGGTGTTCCTTTTACCTTCTCTGTGACATAAAGTTGTATAACAAAACAAAATAACTCCTCTTAATAAAGTTGTACTAAGTTTTGTCAGGTGACATTATAATTTTAACCTGGCATGACACAATTTTAAAATCTATTTTTTGCTACTTTTAGCATCTAGTGGAAAGTATACACAGCAATGGTGCTAGACATTGTAAGAGTTTTTCTGCTGAACTACCAGACCAGTGAGAAGGCTATGCAAAGTCCTCTGCCTTAGTAAAGTAAAACTTAAGTGACTTAACTTTTCAACTCAGTTATATACCAGGAATATGAAGAATAGCCATCAATGGCAACTTGCAAGATCCTCCAAGATCAACAAGTGATAAACACATCAGTCCTACATGAAATAAGCACTTTGAAATGCAGCCTTGAAACCAAGTTTGAGATGATCAGTAGAAATATATGAGTACCTTGTAATGCCACACATTGCCACTATTCAAAAGATATTCTCTGGGGTCCTGAACCCCTCATAGACCAAATCAGGCAGCAGGTCTAAGGGTTACAAGGCTTTCTTCCAGGCTACAAAGCTCAGTCCTACCTATTGAACTTGGTATATAGCAAGGAAACAGTTAGGGGTACACTGGAAAGAAAGGAAAGTAAATGTGTCAGACTTCATCTCAATGCAGAGTCATAAAGTGTGGGGTAGCTGTGAAATTCCCCAAGTCTCACTGTTAAATCATGGTCAAAGAAGTTTCACTTATTGCCAGGAAACCCAGTAATGGAATTCAGTGAATTAAAAAAAGGAATCAACCCAATCTGGAATTGGCAGGAATGCAGTAGACGAACAATTGTCCATTTCATGAAATGGAACTATAAAACAAAACAAAACCTGAGTTGGGAATAGAAAAGCCTCTGCAAGTTATTGTAAAGTGAGGTGTCTAATTTGTAGGAAGGGTGGAGACTATTTTCCAGCCACTGGTTAAGAGTAAAGTGAAACCATTCAGTTCTACTCTGAACAAGAAAAATGAAAGCTAGGAATTGAACATCATGATTTTGCACAGTGAAAAATAAAGTCCGTTAGGCAACTGGAACAATCTAAAGCATAAAAAATTAGAAAGTTTGCTATATAAAATGTTTTAGCTATGTATATATAGGAAGTTTGTATATAACTATCTGTGTCATGCTAGTGACACTGCTTTCAAAGCCCATGGTAAAGCTGACTAAAGACTTATTACACAGATGTAAGTTTTTGTACTCAGAATTAAGGATTTTTTTAAAAAACTAGTAGTTTTTTCAACCTTGTTTATTAGTTTTCTTGCCAGCTTCAGGCTGTATTTATCAATAAGTTATGACTTAACAACATTTAAGATCTCATTTTCCTCTGTAGTTCAAAAAAAACAGTCACTATAGAAGTTTGGTTTAAAAAATTATAACAAATGCCATTCTTAAATCTTCTTGCAAATTACTTATTTTTTCTGTATAGTAAATCGACAGTGCAACTAATATCTTTATGTATGTGTGTATATTTATATACATACACACTAGTTTAGAATATCTTGCAATTGTATATTCACCATTTAAAATATCTTCCTGAATTCTGATAACAGCAAGAATGAAAATAAACTTATCTCATTTTATCTTCCACTAAGAGATGGGTAAATCTGCTATTTTACACTGCTTTGAAAGATTCTGGGATTTGGGGAAAGTTGTATTTGTAGTAAACTATGCAAGTCATAAATCTTTATAATATAATAATAATGAAATGCTATTTCAAATAACTCTTCTAAAAAAACATGAACAACTTTGTGCTAAAAATTTAAACTCATTGAAAGTAGATTTGTTATATATTTTCTATTCAGAAATGTAAGTTTCATACTTTTAGTTTCTAGACTGTGTGAAAAGTCAGGTATAGATTTCTAAGGCAAGACTTTATAAAATGCCTTTATAATGATGGTGCATTTTCCCATAAGTACCCTGTTAAAAAAATAAAATTAAAAAAAAAAAAAGAAGACACTCAAACTTGTTACTGCAAGTCAAGACAGAGCTCCTTAGTACTGACAATCTAAAAGATTAAGTAGACCATACATATCTTCTAAAAGTCCATTTCTGGGAACTGAAAATAAACTGGCTTTATTCTCTCTACATTTGTTACCTCCTCTTCCCATTCATTTTGCACTTAAGTTAAGCTTTCCTAAAGTACAATGACTGCAAGGAAACAGAAATTGCAGAGAGCTTAATATATATAGCAATTTAAAAATTATGTTTTAAAATTTTTCCATCTGCAAATGATTAACAACATTAATGTTTATGAAAATCTCATAAATTTAATTCAGTCTTGTTATACATTCAATGGGTGTAGGTAGTCCAAATCCCTCCATTAACAGTTCCCAAACTATCCTGGTTCACTTAACACATTGTGAAAAATCCATTTTATTATACTAATGTACTTGCCTTGTGTGCATCACTCTGTAATTTAAGCATACCTGCAGAAGTGCCATAAACCTAACATATTTTATTACAAATGAGGCTGGCACTGGTTGGATTATGAGGCCGCACTGTGTTAAGCAGAGCAGAGTTCCGACCTTAGGTCTCCTACATTCGGGTTGCAGGTTTATTCACTGGGCTTTACATAAGTATGAGTGAATTGCTATGAATTTTTAAAGAAATGAGTCCTCCTAAGTTTTCCCAAAAAACAAAGCAAAGGTGCTTAGTCTCTGGAGACTTCCAATTACACTGTATGGCAGCAAAAATGAGGCATTTGGTTTTTACTACACACTCAGCTAGTTTGTCAAATCTACAGATAAGAATGGAAAACAGAAGCAGTCACTGTAACAGAAGCCATTTCAGATTTGTCCATATTCTTCTGCTATATTTTTATAGATTAAAAAAAACTCATTTCTAGAGATGTACTTGAGAACTGAGGACATTAAATTTTCACTGGAAAAAAAAAATTATATTGTATTATCTATTCTTCCTGGTTTCCCCCTTTCATTTTTAATCCTCAAGCTTTTCCATGCAATAATTTTTAATTAACTACCAGCTTCTAAAAGGCTGAAAGGCCCCTGGATACTTCTAGATTCATTCACTGTTTAAATGTCAGAACTCATGTAATGAAATTTTCCTGCAGGTGGGTGGAATTTTGTGAATAATGGAGTTTTTTCAAGTTACAGGTTAATGCATATTGATCAGCTATTACAGTGTACATTACATATATATATTTGAAGGGGGGAAAAAAGTAGCTATAACAGTAGGCAGTAATGTCTGCTTCTGTAAAAAGGATTCTTTTGGAACAGTTCCAAAAAGGATTGAATTAATACTGGATTCATTCATTATACACTCATGTTCAAAACTTCAATTCTGGAAGCTTAGAGATGCCTGAATTTAACAGAATCTCAGCTTTTTGATATTCACTTAATCCAGTCATTTAATGTTCTTCTCCAGTATGCTACTGAGCCCGTCCAGCATTATCTCATGTTTAAGCATGGCACAGATCTAGTGTCTGAAACTCACAAGGGAGCCAATCTAATACTTTGGGAAGACAAAATGGATGGGCTCTCTAGAGAAGTCAATGAAGTTTGCTTTTAAAGCAAATCTGGGGAAGAACAGTTGTGCCTTTTCCCCTTTGTATGATAATAAATGAAACACTTATTCTTGAGCTAGAACACTATATGTCTCTCACATTGCCTGTGACTGCCTTAGTAAGTAGTTGGGGCAGGCACAAGACTGAACTAAACGTAACAGTTAACACAAGTTGGATGGTTATTATGTTAATCTCGAGTTGGTACAGCCTTCCTTAATTACCAGGTTATAGTTTATTCTAAACTAAGGGACAAGACCCATGTTTCTGGCTGTTCTGGCTGTTCCTCTGTACACATACATTTCTTTGGAAAAGAGATATCAATTTAACATAACGGTTAGCATTCCTTCTTGGGTGAAGGTGAAATTCTGTTATAGTATCTCCAACAGGTTACTCCAGGTCAGGTTTTCCGAGTGTCCCTACTGTTTAGCCATCACAGGTCCTGGGTTGATCTACTACAGGGGAATGTTCAGGAACACTGAGCCTTTCTAGCATTTGGCAAAGGGAGCTCATAAGCAATGCTGACAGCCCACTCTGTGGAGGATTCTGCCTTAGGTCTTCTTAATCCACCAAATCACATCCCACAGTCATATGTAATGACTTAACCCCCACATCACCTGCCAGCCCCCATTGTCCTGTGCCCTACGTACCACATGCTTCTGCAGGGCTGCCACTGCATAGGCACACAGACCAGCATTTATAACAAAGAAACCAAAATGAATGAGCGATGTCAATTAATGTGAACACGTCAACCAGCCAGCAGTTATACAGAACAAGTAATAAACCTTCACTCTCTTTTCCACGTGGATGTGGTAGTCTCAGGAGACGTCTGAGATGAGCACCAGCATGCACCAATAGAATACAAGTGTACCAATGACAAGTGAGAGAAGATGAAAAAGACAAATGATGCCTGCCCACGTAGGCCTTTTAGGTTTATGACCTACACTGTAAAGCAAAATAATTGTTCTTTGCCCTTGTATTCAAACACAGAATCACAGAACGGCTGAGGTTGGAAGGGATCTCTGGAGGTCACCCGGTCCAGCGCCCTGTTCACGCAGGGACACCTAGAGCCGGTTACCCAGGACTGTGTCCAGATACAGGCTTTTGAATATCTCCAAGGATGGAGACTCCACAATCTCTCTGGGCAACCTATGCCAGTGCTTGGTCACTTTCACAGTAAATAAGTGTTTCCTGATGTTCAGAGAGAACCTCCTGTGTTTCAGTTTGTGCCCATTGCCTCTGGTCCTGCCACTGAGCACCACTGAAAAGAGCCGGGCTCCATCCTCTTTGCACCCTCCCTTCAGCTATTTATACACATTAATAAGATCCCCCCTGAGCCACCACCTTCTCTAGGCTGAACCGTTCCAGCTCTCTCAGTCTTTCTTCATAGGAGAGATGCACCAGTCCCTTCATGATCTTAGTGGCCCTTTGCTGGACTCTCTCCAGTATGTCCATGTCTCTCTTGTACTGGGGAGCCCAGCACTGGACACAGTACTCCAGAGGAGGCCTCACCTGTGCTGACACCTCCCTTAACCTGCTGGCAGTACTGTTCCTAATGCAGACCAGGACAGCATTCACCGTCTTTGCTGCAAGGGCACATTGCTGGCTCATGTTCAACTTGGTGTCCACCAGGACCCCCAGGTCCTTTTCTGCAAAGCTGCTTTCCAGCTGGGTGGCCCCTGGCATATACTCGTGCCTGGGGTTGTTCCTCCACAGATGCAGGACTTCGCACTTCCCCTTGCTGAACTTCACAAGGTCCCTGTTGGCCCATTTCTGCAGCCTGTCGAGGTCCCTTTGGATGGCAGCATGACCCTCTGGTGCATCAGCACTCCTCCCAGGTTGGTGTCATCTGCAAACCTCTTGAGGGTACACCCTGTCCCATCATCCAGATCATTAAAATGATGTTGAACAGGACTGGAGCCAGTATGGACCCCTCGAGCACTCTGCTAGTTACTGGCCTGTGATTAAACTTTGTGCCACTGATCAGCACCCTCTGAGCCTGGCCGTTCAGCCAGCTTTCAACCCAGCTGACTGTCTGCTCATCCAGCCCATATATCAACAGCTTCTCTATGAGGATATTACGGGAGACAGTGTTGAATGCTTCACGGAAGTTTAGGTAGACAAGATCCACTGCTGCCCTCCATCTACCAAGCCTTCACAATACTTCACACGGATTTTAAAAACTACCTCTTTTCAATTTATATTAACCTATTTCTTTCTTTATTCAATAGAAAGCAAGGGAACTTGCTGTGTGTCTGGGAATCTTGTTGCACATGCAATTGACATTAAGAAGTTTGTGGAGATTTGAAATTTGGTAGAGTTTTCCTGTTAATAGCTTTCCTTGTTTTACTTGTTTCCATATTTTATTGGCCTTTCTGCTCTTTTAT
Source organism: Elanus axillaris (assembly GCA_026212715.1). Classification (NCBI taxonomy): domain Eukaryota; kingdom Metazoa; phylum Chordata; class Aves; order Accipitriformes; family Accipitridae; genus Elanus; species Elanus axillaris. The sequence goes on along the minus strand of JANZLQ010000078.1, from coordinate 32,198,354 downwards.
GAATTCTTTCCCAAAGCAGAAATTTCATCTGCCAATCACAAACATGAAGCCTTCTGATGAGAATTTAGTGGTTTTTCACCTTTTTTATACTCCTGTAGGGCAGTAGAGGTTTTTCATGGATCTTGTCATAAATGTCAGTCATTTATGTTTTTAATATTGAAGGACATGGCTAAATCCATCCATGATTTAATTTCATTTACCTTTAAATAAGTGAGAAATCCTACAGAATTTGAAGGGAATTAAACAGTTAATTGATCATGATCTTAATTTTAAATGTTGAATGATGAACTGTCATGCTCCACTGAACAGCTGAACTGTACAGCTAATTAACAGATTTTCCCAAAATATTTTTGTATTATTTTCTGACAGAATTGAGTTAATAAAAATTAAGTGCTAGCAGGGCTTACATTCATGCATGTTTTCATAGTAACAGGGTGACTTCAAAGTAAGTTTTAAGAAAAGGTGCAAGACTAGACATGGCCATGATTTTCAAAATAATTGAGAATTTTTTATATTTTAGTTATTAAAAGCATGATTTTCAGAGACTGGGTAATCAGCACTTCCAGGAAGCCAGGCCTTTTGATTATGCCTCTGTCTGGATGCCAAAATAATGGCAACTAAAATACTTCATATTACAATATTGGTAAAGAGATTATGTAAACCACAAAGTTCTTCCAAACATGAACTCAGGAATATCTGGCACATAGAGCTTGGTCACTGCATGAAAAATTGTACATAGAAAGAAATGGGTGAGAATTCTCAAGCAGGTGCATAAACTTCAGGAATAGAAAGCAATGAGTATTAAATGCTATGGAAGGAAATGATACCAAAAATGTTAAGGACTAACCATTCTTAAATGAGGTTCAGGCCCAACCAGAAACTGGCTGAGTTAAAACATTCGGAAGGATGTTTACTCTAGCCCACACCTTTAAGAAAAGATATGAAGAAACTTCTAAAACCACCAAATCCACCCTCCAGCTCTGGCACATGTTGGATTACATTATACTTTTCATCAATTTATGAAAGTTGTATGTTAATACAAAATATACTTTATTACTATTCCAGTTGGAAGAATGTTCCAGAATCCAACAGCACCAGAGGTTTGGAACTTTCAGAACAACAGTTAAATATTGGTATTTTTAAAATGGTCCTTCTATAGTGGAGTATCTCTCAAAACAGCTGTGCTAAGTATCCTGGAAGACCTGACCCTAATGAAATCAGGAAGCCATCAGTCCCCTGCACTATTTCTCTAAAGACAGGGAGGTTCCTTCAGCTTCCTGCAAATATGAAGGCACCTGACTTGAGATCTGAGGAGTGACATCTTCAGGCCGTGTCCATAACTGTCACTCTCCATAACATACCCCTGCCACCTAGTGATGCCACGTACTCAGAGCTTCAGTATTCAAAAAATACCCTGCTTTCAAAACAAATAAAACATTGGTATGCAGTCCAAATTTAATCACATTTGCCTCTTCGTCTAGCATGCTGAATCAAGACAATACTGATGGTCAAATAAAAGAGAATTAAAAGCCCATAATTTTAAAGGCAGATTATTAAATGACCATTGGTCTTCTCCATTCATCCTCTGTATTCTTATATATTTAATGTCCTAATTATCTCAAAAATATAACAACCTGTTACAAAATTTCATTTAAGGTAAAAAATGAGACAATTTAATAGTTTTTTTTAAGCAATCCAAATTTATTACCCATGAAGCATCAGGGACCTATAGCTGTCACAAAATACTAATATTCTCTCCCCTTCCTGGTAAGTATTTTAGTTTTAGTGTTTGTCATTCTAAGCTGCGATGAATTTGCAGGACAACTACCTTATGGAAACCAGAAAGAAAAATGTATACCATGTAAATATGTCCATGGTTTACACCATGCTGCAGCTGCCTCCGCTAAGAATGGTATGTATGGTTAAATTATGATAGGAAAGAGTCTATCCATGTTCACGTTGCTGAGTCTCCAGAGAGCTTGCTGTTCCTGGCTATGCTACTAATAGCTCTCGCCTAGGTTTTTCTGCTTTACTCTGTAACAATATTTAGGTCGCCTTCTGCAGACACCAAGCCTTCTGTTAAACTATTCCAAGTTAACACAATCCTAAATCTCCCTGTGGACACTCTTCTAGAGATAAGAATTAAAGTACTAAAGAAAAAAGTGATTGCACAAAGATCACCAAAATAAAAAGCCTGGATGTCCAGATCGTCCAAGTTCCATGTTGATGCCTTAAAGATGATTTATAACCTATATTTATACCAGGCCTAACAAAGGTTAACAATTTCCTTACTATCCACCTTGAACTAGTGAAAGTAAATTTTTTTGAGAGTGACGATACTATCATTTCATTTACAGGACTTCGGTCTGAAATTCTAAGCAGTGAGGTTAGATGTTTAATTTCCAAACTTTTTGGATTACTTTTCCTGATCAGCAGGAAATGACTTTCTTCCAGCTGTGACTTTCACTTTCTGCAGATACACTTTATACAGTAAGGTGTGCCTCTTCAAAAAAACTAGTTCATATCCACAGGGTGGGGTGTGCCCCCAAAAGGGGCAGGGTGGAACAGAAACACCTCTCCCACACACATCAGTCCCAAACAGAACAGGATCTTCTAGCACAAGGAATTTTTATAGTTACATAGCGATAGGGACACTATTTAATTACCTCACTTTGAGAAAAAGGAGGTGCTGTTTCCTCTGGCAAACCAGTAAAAAGGGGCCAAAACACAACAAAGACTATGGTTCTTATGTCCAATAAATATTCTGTGAAGTATTTTTGTTTAGTTAATTCGGTTAACTAAAAGTTTTTTGTTTGTTTGTTTGCAAATTTTTTAATTAGAAACACAGCAGAGCAAAAGTTTTACCACATCACTACTGAGCATCTTGTAAAAGGAAAACCGCAATAGAGGGAGAAAACATTAAAGGAAAACAGCTGAAGTATTTTAGATGCCTAGCCCTGGTAACTCATGGAGTTCCAATACACAAAACGAAATGACAACATTACCTTGAAGTGTGAAGCCTAATGCTGAAAGCTAAGCAGGGCGGAAAAAATGAAGTGGCAAATTTTCAAAAACAGGTATCTGTCAAACATCTTTCAGATCAAGAAAAGTCTATCACTCTAACAACAAGCAAGTAATATCTATGCTTTTTTTACTAAGATAGTCTAATTTTAAAGAAAAATAATTTTTTTAAAATCTGGTATTGAAAGATTTGTAGGGTCAAATAAGATTATTTACCCAGCTAGAAAAAATAAGACATTTCCTCTCTTCATTTTTTGTGTTGTTCTTTTCCTTCAAAAGAACACATTTGAATTCCTGTGTCAGACAAATTATTACAAATATTCAGAGGTGAATTGCAGGCTCACAACATGGTTACTTCATCAGTCTTCTGAGAAATAACCTCTATTAGCAAACATAACATGAAGTATCTTTTGAAAGCTGACTTGTTTTAGCTGCAGCCCCACTGCACTCCTTCCTTGAATATTCTCTCCAAAGTGGTCCAACCAAATTTCATTGTAGGTACAATTATAGAAAGAACAGTTATGATTTAATCATGAGATACTACACAGCAATAATTGTGCATCTTCTATTCCATAGTCTTCATCTCTCAATAAGCCACAATGGGAAAAGGAAGAAATGAGTAGACAAAGATAAGGAGCATATGCAATTTTCATGCAACTCTCCTCTTCCCCCAAAATGCTTTTCTAAATTTTTCCTATGGAAAGTCCCCTGAGGATGTACTATATAATGTATATTTTCTGAATAGTACTGACGTTGAATCAAAAGCAAACCTGAGACTAAATATCACATGAAAAATTTAGAGTACTGCTGTTTAGAGATATTTACATTAACATATGTAACATTTATGTTAGAACCTGAAACTTAACCAGCATGGTTTCTGACATGTGGAGTAATATCTATTTAGCACCATCCAGTCTATTTAAAACATTTTACAAAGTTATTCAGTTCAAAGGGAAATCAATATTTACAATCTTACAAACAGGATCTGCCATTTTAGAATTTCAGAACTGTTCCTCTATATGGCTAGTTGTTGAAACTGAGTATCCAACTAGTACACAATTTTCTGCACCAAATGCTGAGAAATGCAGAGTGAGGCTTGCACACAACTTCAGTGGTCTAAGATTTCATTCTTGAAATTTAAACGAGTAATCAGTAAATTATCACCTTTCTTAATTTTTGTTAGGCATTGAAAAGTCAACACATCTGAACATAAATGAATCCCTAAAGTTTAGGTCCACATCTGTAGCATCAAGTTAGGTAGCCAGGTGGCTCACACTGAAAGGTGTGATAACACTGAAATGGGCAATCAAGTCCGAAATGTTCTGACTTCCAGCACTATACTGTTCCTGATGTCCTCTTTGCCCTATTACCTCTGCTCTCTATTCACTCCTGACATGACATGCTAAGGCAGCAGTACCCTGAATTTCACCCTTCCCTGGTGGCTTCATGTATCTTACAATAAATATTTAAGTCCTGTATCCAGAATCCTCTGCTGAAAAGACGTTCACGAAACATCTCCAAGACAATATAAAATGAGGCCTGTCTTACCACACCCGTCTAGCTACTTATTCTCAGAAAAGTGGCAAAAATTGCCCTTAATTCCAGAAGTTAGGTTTCTTATTACAATTCCTGCAGTTATGACTGGCACATAAAGAACACACTACACTAGCATTAGTAAAGTAAAATTATTAAAGATGGGGAGGTATTCTGTAAAGGGACAAATTGACAAAACGTTACAGATGAAAGATACAAATATGACCTTAATGAACTTTCCAGAAGTTGGATGTTAGATATCTAAGGACTTTTAAAACTACAAGCCAATCAATCTAAAAAGACTTTTAAAAACCTGTTGCATAATCCTTCCTGTCTGCAAGTAATGCAGCTTAACATTTGGATAAACTATCACAGAGAAACCTTGGGAGTAAGATGAAGGGGCTCAGACAGGTATGAAATACCAAGAAGAATACATTTGGATGCTAGAGTTGCTTTGAGTTTTTATGGGATATAAAAGCCCCATGGAGAAAATTATTATTATTATTATTATTATTATTATTAGTAGTAGTAGTAGTAGTAGTAGTAGTAGTATTAAATTTTCTAATTTGGTAGGGATTAGCTGTCTTGGCAGTTAATTCTCTTCAGTACCTCCAACTTATAGCCAATGAAAAACTTATGCTGATTACTTCATAGTACTTGGTGTAACTTGGGGAAGTAAAATATCTATATGTATATGTATGTGTGACATGTACGTATATGTGTGCACATATGAGTTTGTGTTTTACATTTGAAAGTAAGTATAATACTTATAGAACTATAAAGTTAGATGTTCACACAGAATAAGTATAGTTAAACTTTACTGTTACATTCAATATTACTTATACAAGTATAAATCACATGATGTTATATGAAATTCTACATTCGTAATGTAAATACAGAAGATGGTATTTGTTCACATTGAAAAGCAGTGGTTTATATTTTATCACCTGTACATGAATATTTACAAACTGTTAACTGTAAAGTTGTTGTAAAATCAAGTAAAATAAACATCAGCATTTTGTTCTACAGACTTCAGCTACCTAGGTTTTTTCTGTTCAAATAAAATCTGTAAAATGTGCCCTCTATGTCACCCACATATAGCCTCTCTATTGCCTGGAAATCAGCACACCTGAAGAGATGGGATACTGAAAGAAGGAAGTTTCACTCTGCATCATCTGCTGACTGGAGGTGGTCAGAGATTTGTAGAAGTGGGAGATGAGCATTTAAAAGGGACTGAGATAGCTGACAGAATGGTACCCCAGGAGCCCTACAGAAGTGCACAGTCAGGAGCTGAATATTATCCACAAGGTAGGTTTCTTTGATTTTATTGCTGATTTTTCTAGATGAGATTAATTTACTCATTTCACTTTTCCTTTTTACTTTACTAGTATAATGCCAAATATGTTTTGTGAAAACAAAATCTGACTAAAATATAACCTCACATTTAGAAGCAATTGCTTTAAATCGTGTTATGAGTTACAGGTGACAAGGTTACAGGTATTACTACACAGCAAACTGCTGGGGAAAAAAAAAATCTATTTTTTAATTAACGATTTAGTAGGCAATAGTTTACATCTAGTCAAATATACTACAGCAAATAATGCCAGTTTTCTAGACACTGTATGTGGTTACCCATACAGAAACAGTGGGAAAATAAGTTTTTCAGAAAATCAGAATAGGATTTTTAAAAAACCCACATATAACCATTTACATAGTATACAAATAGTATTAAAAAGGTTTTGTTATATGATTTTTTTATCTTTATACATTTTATAAACATATTTAACTTTCAAATGTTCCACCATAAAATCTGAAGTCATTAGGCCTATCACAGCACATCAGTAAATACAGAATAAAAGTGAACAAGCAGGAGCAAATGATCAACTGTGCCTGTGTGACTTCACAAAACTGTAAAACCATCCTGATTCTATTAGGCCTTCTGTCTTCCTATTATTCCAGAACTAGACAATGTATTGCCCCGGGAGCTGCTTCTTCCTCTTAACTGTCTGCCTTATTGCTACATCCCTTGGTAATCCCCACAGCAATAGTCATCAGTGCTTTGAAAGTGTGCAGTGGAGTGAGCTTTTAAAGGAGATGGAGAAACTGGTAAGTCAAAGTATAAAATATTGTCACAATTTATAGATTTTTTTTTTCAACCTTTCTTCAGTTGGGGTGTAAGGAATTCTCAAATGTGTAATAATTGCCTGATTACAATTTTTCTTTATGTTTTTCAAAAATTATGAGCCACATGTTCGTTCTCTACAAAGCCAGAAATCTTAAATTTAGATTTTTTAATTCAAACTCATCCTGTTGAATATATGACTTTTGTGTGTCTTCCCAAGAAGAGCTCCACATCCTCTACACGGAAGTCATATACTTTAGAGTACACAGTCATCTGGGATTCCTGCTAATTGACATCAACTGAAACATAACACCATCATTTACTTTACCATGATATAACCCCACTCAAAGAAAAGGGCATCCATACTCACAAAGTTTTTGGCACAAATACTGTCTGAAGGTTTTTTTGGAAATCAGCTATATGGAAAGCATGTTTCCTTTCCTAATTTGGCTTCTTTTGTGGCCTACCCTTTCCTCAACACCATACAGACTGAGCTTCCTGGAACATTTGAGAAAAGTGAAATAGGTAACAATCAGCTATTTCTTCCATTTTAGACAGGCTTGGGAACATATAAGCAAATGAATCTTCTTCACACAACCTCATGAGATATATAGTGTCCTCCATTGATGTAGTCATCCATACACTTCACTGTTAAGAGACCAACTGATAAGTGAACTCTTCTATGAATTGTTTCCATAATAAACCTGGTTTTGGACATGCTTAAAATTTCTACACTGATGTTTTCTTTAAGAACAAAAGAGGCTTTTCTTTGGAGTGTGAGGAAGTGAGCAACGAAGATTTGTGTTTCCCTGAGCAGCTGCTAAAAGCAGTAAGTAGAAAAAGATATTTACTTGACGCTATCTTATTGTAAGAGCTCTACCTCGCACAACATATATATATAGCTTGTCACGAGACTTTAATATTAGAACTTCGACATTCTAAATTACAGGTTTAAATGATAAATCTGAATTTTCAGTCCAAGTTCTTTTCCCTGAGAGATTACTTACAGAAATCACCTTTTGTTTTGTTCTGTTTTTCCTATTACTTAAGTTACAATACCACTTTTACAAGAAAAGGGTTAGATGGGGTTTTTTTGTTAGTCCTGCTGTTTAAAGTGGAAAATTGGTCAGAATCAGTCTGGTAGCCTGGAAGCTACAAGTATGGCATGCTGACTTCAGTTTCAGTCAGAAGCAGACCCCATAAAAGTAGCACGGGGTAATTTTTTGCACTAGTCAGCAGCACATGCATGAACTTCACGCACACAGTTCACTTTCAGCCTGGGTCGGCAATGCCACAAAATAAGAAGGTACTACTTGTTTGAGAGCATGCTACTGCACCAAAGCAATTCATTCATCAGCCCACTCACTTCCAGCTCATCTCTTCAATGGAGCTTCCTTCTAAAATGCAATCAGGGAACAAAATGGACAGACAGCATTATCAGTCTCTCTTGTATTTCCATCTTCTCTGAGACAGAGGGAGCTCCCCTTCATCAGATGGATACTGTGCTTGTGAGGAAAGAGCTGCATACTCTTGGTCTATTGTCCTGGGTCTGAATTCAGATCTGCTTTTGACTTTTGGCCTCTAACTGACTACTCCTCATACATTGTGTATATCCAAGAATATCAATGCAGTCCAAAAATGCAAGATAATTTACATTACAAAATGGGGTCCACCTTATGAAAGGAAAAATTGCAACTGGAAATTACACATACAATTCCCGATTTTCAAATAAATAGCATCTTTGCAATGCATATTACTTTCTATACTTTTGTATGAAAAAATTTGGAAGAACCCAAGAAAGTGGTGAAAATTGTTTAAGAACTTACAATAAGCAGACTCAGGCAACTGAAAAACATACCATTAACTGAAACTTAAGTGCAAATTTCAAAAACCAAATTCGTCAATGTTTGTTTTTTGTCATCACAGGTTAAATATGATAATGCAGCCATTGTTCATATAGTGCACGAAATTGCTGAGTTTTTCAAGAGAGCAGACATTCCTTTTCAAAATAAGAACATTTTTCTAAGAGGAATGTATGAAGCTCATGCTCAGCTCAAGACTTGTGTAAGTACAATTGTTTTTTTACACTGCATGATATTCAAGTCAGATACCAATGGTGAATAAACCTGATAATATGTATGCTGAAAATACAACAGAAAACTTTAAAGACTACATTTTCAAATGGCACCTAAAACATCTGTGTGCAAGTAATGACAGGCACCTTTCAGCACTTTTACTGACCTGTATGATACAGGTAATTTTCAATTAACACATATATATTTGTGGGCTTACTTTGAGATGTGATGCCTAAAAATGTGGCTAAGCCAGTATTTAACTTACTTCTCCTTAAAAACTGCACCAGTTCTACACAGTACTTACTATTCTCACTTAATATCAATTTCATGTGCTTTTCTTCAACTACATATGACTTCTGTCAAGACAAGCTAACATAAAGAGTTACATGCAAGTTGTATGCAAAACACTTCAGGAAAATATTTAGATCTGCATTCGGGCTATTTCAGCTGAGTAAATTACTTATATGTGCAAATGGTTCATTCAGTTGGGGTCAGCTTAAGAACTATTTAGAGAGGACAAATCCTCATATTTATTATAGCTTGCCTTGCAACTAATGCCTATGCCAGGCACAAGATTTGCTAACAAACCTGCAGGAGAACAAACCTAGGCATACAACGTACACCCAATATATCCTTCCATGCTGTCGTGGAGGGAACTCACTGCACGCTTCTGCAGGACACACTAGACATATGCCTGGGCAGCAGCATATAAACACTGAGCTCCAAAACCACACTGCTGCTTTTCATCAGGCCAGACCCCAGGACAAAATGTGTGTAACAAAGGATAATAACTGCTGCTTACTTAAGCACATTTATTTTTTTTTTAATGAATGAACACAATCACATATTACATCCATGACATTGTATGTCAAATGACCACCAGTTATTCTGAAATCAGTTTCCTTCAGAGACTGTATACAGAAACAAAACCAGTATTGTTACAGAACAAAAAAATCCATAGACCCTTTACCTTGCTTTGAACACTGATATATTAATTTCCTGATCTCTTTGTAGACATAGCAGTTATGTGCTACACTACCTTTAATACTAACACATTCGGCCGGCTTGCGTAAGACAGAAGCATTACAATGCTGTCATCACCCACGTCTATCAGAGGGTACTGTTTTACTGAGTCATGTTGAACTTCTATTTACTTCTCACTGTTTAAACTAACAGTTTCTCTCTTTTCCACTAAAATAACAGCTGAAGTCCAGACTTAACATTACCCATGAGTCTATAATGAAAGACTGCTTCCAAAAAATGGATAAATTTGTGGCCAAGGTAAGTAGGCTGTTTCTTTACTTCCAGCTCACTTTAAGGAATTTTAAAGATACAGAAGAGCTTCGTATACAAGTAGTCCTACTGCTGATCAAAGCTGTACGAATCTCGGATTGTGCAACATTACCAAGCACTATGGATTTTCACTCACACAAAATCTTTTGGCCCACGTCCATTTCAAGGTCAATGTATCATCACAGGCTTCTAAAAAACATTTGATTTTAATTCAGCACCAAAACTCATAGCAGTCTGTGCCTTTTTAGAACCACTTTACATCACATGGGTCAGGATGAGCTGTCCATCTGATTATATCAATTTCACCTGGAAAAGCCATGATCATTTTATATACCAAAGAACATTTGAATCTTAACTACTCTTCCTAAAATTATTCTTTATTTTTCCTTAAATTTCTTTGAAATAAATTTGCACATGCTTGTTCTCAATTGAAATTCTGCTTGCCATAACATTGAATTTTTTACAAAACAGTGAATAAACACTTAATAATCTTTTCTTCACAGTCAAATGATCACTGCACTTGGCAAGAGATCCATGCACAATCCAGAGAGATACTTCAAAGAATTGAAAACTACTCTTTCAGGAGAAGAGTAACACATTAGCAAAGTAGTCTCCATCAAATACTTTGAGGATCTACTATCATGTCAAGATAAATTATCCTATTTTTCTAAAAATTAAAGGAAGTAGTATACACATTGTTCCTATTTAAAACTATAAATCGCTTAACTTTTTTTTGTCAAGATATTTGTTTTAAACTACTATAATAAATTTAGCCTTAATAAAAAGGATGCAAACCAGCATGTAAATATGTTCATGTTTATTTGTTTTACAAAAAAAAAAGGGGGGGACATTTTTCATAAAATAGATATCATGGATACAGCCCTCCAAATCTTGTGTTCATACTAAAAAGCGAGCATATTACATTACTTGATTTCCCAGTACATTCATCAAGTTATAGGTATATGAACCTTTGACAGCCTAATGCTTTTCCAGTGCACATCTCATACCACACATTTGCACTGCTGCACTTTTACCACTGCAGTTACAAGGCTACTAGCCATTCATGTGTGAAAAGATATGCCTGTTTCCACAATCCCATTCTGCCAGGCTTCCAGATCATTCACGAAGAATTCTGAGATTTCAGTTTGATCATCCATATGTAAGTTATGTATCTATAAAAACGCAACAACAAACCAAACAAAACCCTCTGCATTCCATTATACAGACAAGACCCTACATAGCAAAACACCTTTAAATGCTCACATGGTATCTAATAGGCATTGGTAGCACTGCATACTGGCACGTTCTTCCAAACAGCTCACTGATTATTTCAAAGCCTATAAAAAGAAGATAACATCTATGAACCTGACAGTTTTGAAGAAGAGAAAGAGGGATACTGTGAATGAACAGTGTTTCATAACATCTTTTGGCAGTGAGATTTCTAGGCACTGGTTTTCAACCTGCCTCTTCAGAGAAATACAGATGTTAAAACAAATCAGAAGACTTTGCAGAAGATTCTAATATTCATACTTAATTTAGATTGCACAAGGATGAAAAGAGTAAAAATATTTGTAATACCATATCTGTCTCACTTCCTTACCATTCTTAACTTTTCTTTTTTTAAAATCTCGTGCAAGTCCTCACAGGCAGCCTCATACCTCATTACAGTATGACCTTCCCAAATCCCCAATATCCCCACAGCAATCCTTTCTAAACTGGCTTGGGAAAAACCTCTTATCTTTTACAAAGAAAAGGAGAATAACCAGGTAACCAGTACTAACCCTTTTAGATCTACCACTTTGTCACCAAGTTTAAGAACAAACACAGTTTTGAGGTTTTGATCACCTTTTATGGCATATTCTTTACACTGACTTATTCATGCGTCATCTGAATCAGAAGCTGTTCACTCAGCTGAGACCTGCATCACAGATCAATGTGCAAAGAGAGTGCAGACAGTGTTCCAGCAGAAAAAATAACCCCTTGAAGTCACACAGTTATCAATACAAGAATCAAACTTCTTCAATGAATGAATTCAACTAAGACAAATAATAAATTACTGGACAAAATTCCCACATCTTTGAACTGAGGAAATGCTTTTGCATCTACCACATTCTAAGGCAGATACTGATATTACATATTACAGCAGTTTGGATGTCGATCCAACCTTTCCGTCATAAAATGTACATTGCTAGTGTAAGCACATTATATATACTAGTGGCATTACATACCTAAAAAAGAAAATAAATAAAAAAATATAAATTCTCTTACCCTTACAATGTATTCCCTTGAATATTGTGATGAGTTGACCCTGGCTGGACACCAGGCACCCACTAAAGCCATTCTATCACTCCCCCGTCCTCAGCTGGACAGGGGAGAGAAAAATATAACAAAGGGCTTGTGGGTCAAGATAAGGACAGGAGAGATCACTCACCAATTATCATCACAGGCAAAACAGACTCAGCTTGGGGGAAATTAATTCAATTTATTACAAATCAAACGGAGTAGGGTAATGAGAAATAAAACCAAACCTTAAAACACCTTCCCTCCAACCATCCCTTCTTCCCGGGCACAACTTCACTCCCGAATTCTCTACCTTCCTGCCCCGAGCAGCACAGAGGGGCAGGGAATGGGGTTTACAGTCAGTTCATGACACGTTCTTTCTGCTGCTTCATCCTCCTCAGAGGCAGGACTCATCATACTCTTCCCCTGCTCCAGCGTGGGGTGCCTCCCACAGGAGACAGTTCTCCATGAACTCCAACATAGGTCCTTCCCACAGGTTGCAGTTCTTCACAAACTTCTCCAATGTGGGTCCCTTCCACAGGCTGCAGTCCTTCAGGCACAGACTGCTCCAGCGTGGGTCCCCCACTGGGCCACAAGTCCTGCCAGAAAACCTGCTCCAGCCTGGGCTCCTCTCTCCACAGATCCACAGGCCCTGCCAGGAGCCTGCTCCAGCACAGGCTTCCCATGGGGTCACAGGCTCCTTTGGGCACATCCACCTGCTCCGCTGTGGGGTCCTCTCCGGGCTGCAGGTGAAGATCTGCTCCCCCGTGGACCTCCCTGGGCTGCCAGGGGACAGCCTGCCTCACCATGGTCTTCATCACAGGCTGCAGGGGAATCTCTGCTCTGGCGCCTGAGGCATCTCCTCCCCCTCCTTCTGCACTGACCTGGGGGTCTGCAGGGTTGGTTCTCTTACACATTCTCACTCTCCAGCTGCCTTTTCTCTCTGTCCCACAACTTTTTTTCCTTCTGAAAAATGTTATCACAGAGGCGTTACCACTATCGCTGATGGGCTTGGCCTTGGCAAGTGGTGGATCCGTCTTGGAGCCGGCTGGCATTGGCTGTCAGACACAGAGGAAGCTTCCAGCAGCTTCTCACAGTGGCCACCCCTGTGACCCTCTCCCCCCACTACCAGAACCTTGCCACAGAGAACCAATACAAATATAGTTCAAAACAATATATATATGTATAGTTTTAATCCTTAACATGTAGACATTTGTAAACTGTGTTATGGTAGGATTATTATGCCAATCCATCTGAGTATTAACAACAGTCATTTTACCTCAACCTTCTACGAACTTATTAAACTGAACTTCCATTCTGAGTGTCATAGGGAAAAAGGAAAAAAAAATATTTTATAACTTTCAGGAACTGCCTGTTATCTCATGCAAATGAAGATAAACTTGAAGACCTAACCCACAAAAGAGCGAAGCCTGTGCTGCAAACAGGACCACATATGAGAGACTGAAAGAGTTAATGTCTCAACCATTGTGGTGGGGCAAGTTCTGCTTAAAGAGGAACACTGCATAGCAAGGAACCAAGGTGAAAAGCCCATCAGCTCGGACATCAGCAGCAGGAGGGGAGGGCGTGCCGGAGGGTGCACCTCCCTGTTGTGATAAGCTGTTCTGATGCAAAGATCAAACAATGGCCACCTGCAGGGAAGGAGAAGTTACTCCCAAAGGACCCCCAAGCCCAAAGGCTGACAAACTGCTCATTAAAGAAGGGGCAAGGATGATAAGAGGACACAAACTGGAGCCCGGGGTGCACAAGCCCACCAGGACTGGACCCCTGGGCTGACTGAACCAACGCTGGACCCAGGACCGGTGACATCTTTCTCTCTTCCTTCTTCTCTTTCTGTCTTCTCTCTTTCCTTCTCCACAGTCCCTACACCTCATCCCTTTAAGACATAAAACCATTGACCAAGTCTGGTACTAAGAGTGGATCCACTCTGAGGAGAAGTCTAGAAAGTAAGGGGGTCTGCTCTGAACCTCGTGTCTCAACGGGAGGATCTCCTTCTTCCCTGAACTGATGTATATGGTTACCCTGGGTTACACAGTTTCCAGAAGTACTCTTATGCCAATTCCTGTTGTGAGAAACCCTGCCACCTACTACCACACCTCCCCAGTTCAGTTTGCTTCTGTCATGAATAAAATCTTTAACTGATCCTTTGGTGTCATTTCACCTTAATTTAGCCCAAGGGAATTTCGAATTAAACATGACTCCCTGGTCTGTCCAGTCTGGGTTGTGACACCATGCCAACTCATTACAAGTATGGAATGGTTGTAAAACTGAATTAGCTCCATTATAAAGAACAGAGTACAAATCTCCACTTATATGACCTCTTAATGTGATCCTTGTACTGGACACGTGTCAGTTGTCTCTCCCTCCAATACCTGTATTACATCTCTCCTATTAAGGACAGTTATTACACTTTCTCCAATTGTTTGCTGCCTGATGGCTACTCGAGGGTACCATGTCAGGCACTGCCACTCCAGACTCTGCTGCCTACTGTCAGTCTTAATCTGCAAGTTATCTTCACTTTCATTTTCAATGCTGCCCTGACTCTGTAGCAACATCCTATCACTTGAACATATCATCTACAGCGGCACAGACTGTGGCCTCTTGCCAGTGTGCATGGCTTTCAGGGAAATTCTGGCCCTAACAATTACAAAGAAAATGACTGCAATTTCAGATATTTTGGCTTCTCCATGTTTCTAACAATTCTTTAACCTGGATATCTAGGCACCCCCCTGGGTTTGGATCTCTTCAAACTATTTAGTGCTCCCTGTCTGCTCATTAATCACAATCTTGCACTGACTTATGTGACTTGCCCTGTCAGCTGCACAGTAAGAGTTTCCTCTCAGGATCCCAAGTTTCTAAAGCTACATTGGTTCTTTCTTAAAACAAAAATATTTTCAGGGCAGCTGCAACTCAGCTGGCAGTCTAACCTTGCATATAACCTCTTTCAGATGTTTTTAGCCTGTAATTGACACTCTTCTTTTCATGGAAGATGCTATACCATACCCAAAGTACTGTCACATCTTACACTGAGAGACAGAGGAAGAGGTCAGTCACATGGACCTTCCAGTTCCCTGAGAAAAAAGGTTGAAGGTAGCTGTACCATAACACTTGTGAAAGCAATGTTATGAAACCTGTGCCAACCTGCCCTCATCAGAAAAAAATGAAAGAGAAATCAGAGCTTCACTACCCCAAATCTGTGACACTGGCAGGAGACCAACCTCTTCCTATGTTGTCCTAGATGAGGTTTCTCTGTGCTACAGGGTTGCGGCACGGGCCTTGATTCATGGCACTAGACATTACTATTAAGGAAAACTACTAGAACCATGTTTCTGACTTTTACAGACACAAAGCACTACTTAATTACCTTGTGTATAGGACTGGGGCCTTTATTTGCTTCTGACAATAAATTTCTATTTACATTTTTCTGTGAAAGCACTGAGTCCAGTGACAGCTACAGACTGAAGCCCAGTGAAACAATAATAAAACTATTTACAGAAGGAAAGTACAAATGGCAAGAAGTATAAGACCAAAACTAACTATGAGCAGTAGTTTTCTGCTTGTCTTGGAAAGAATTTTCTGCACCACTGTTTTTTTACAGCTGCTTCTTCATACTAGCACTTGGATACAATGAACTTTGGAAACAAGAAAACAATAGCTTCTGAATACTTTTAGTAACCAGAGCTTTTATCTTTCAAATTATTTGCAAAAGCACTTAAAGATACATGAATACTTGCCTTCAACCCATAGAACTAAAAAGCTATTACACATATTCATCCTCTTAGCAATTTACAAAATTGAGTAAAATTTAGAATTATAAGATCATAGAATAATTTAGGTTGAAAGGGACCTCACAAGACCTAAATTCAACCTCCTGCTCAAAGCAGGGCTAATGCTGAATTCTGGGCTTTGTCCAGAATTGGAAACTTCCAAGGTAGAAGTTGTAAGAAAAGTGAATATTTGTCATAGCAGCTCACGTTCTTTTGTGATTGTTGATAAATTATTTTTATTGGTGGCAATATGAAGGTTAAGAAGGCATTAAAATGTTTTCCCTAGCAGACATTACCTCCGTTGTCTGTGTTCCTGCCTTTCTTATCCTTATGTGATTAATTTTGTCCTCTGTTCTGCTTATTTAACTTTCAGTAATCCACCTTAGTTTGGCCCTACATACTGGAAAGTATCAGGGTTTCCCGAGGCAGCCGCTTGCTTTATATATATGGTACTTGTGTAATCCTTAAGGACTTGTGGATCCCAAGATAAGGACAATGGCACTGCAGCAAAATTGTTTCAAGGGTGGGATGGGAATTCCTATCCCTCTCAGTCACCTAGCAAAATGGAAACACTTTGCCACAGGTGTCTGGTTCAGGCTTGGTGAGCATCACCTTGTGCCACTAAAACAGAACAAAGCTTCACAGGAGCAGATCTTGACCTCATGGAGAAATTAGATTGGCTATGAACAAGTGTATCAGGGAGGAAGACTAGAAGATCTAGACCATAGATTCCCAGAAGCAGCTAAAATGCTACTAACTCTGTGGGGCTCATCCTGCCCTGGAATTCAGTTGCTCCCCTTCTAGCCCACCATACATTACTTCCCAAACTCTCAATGACCTTTCCTACTCCTACCTAGTCCTTTAGAATCCATTCCAGCATGTCACAAAACCAAGCTAGCTGCTGCTATGAGCTAACTTGCCTCTTTGGTTTTGATAGTAAAATCTAATTTGATGAAGTTCTGAAGTCACAAAAGCAATAACAAAGAGTAAATACCATGACAGGTAACCTCTTATATCATGTTAATTAATGAGTTCATTTTTCATCTATGTAGAATATTCGTTCTCCTTTGTGGTAAGAAGGTTTTCTTTTTAATGTCTCCAGTGAGCTGTTGTTATTGTTCCTTCAGCAGTTGTTTACTTTTTTTTTTTTAAAGCAACTATTTAGTACACAACATTCATATTTTAAAGACAAGATATTGTGTGAAGCATTCAGTCTCAGCAGCAGAGACATTCAACACCAAAGAAACACTGCCTTCCTGGAACGGAAATGGTGAACCTAAGATAACCGACTGTAAACATTAAACATGCTCCATCTATGTCTGATCACAACAATCACCATTCATTTTATTCATAATATACTGGTTATTTTCACATAATGATCCTAATGGTATTACTCAAACATATCATAAAAGGACTTTGGTCACTTGCATAAACAATCAAGGAAATAATTTTTTCTTTATCAGAATTCTAAGGAATTCCAAGGAACTATAGCACAAGTACGTAAAAAAAAAAAAGTGAGAAGCCAGGTATTTAATATGCTCCTAGCACTAGCACATACTCTTAAATACTACAGTCCATATAAGTTTTCAACATTGTTACTCTGTAAATAAAAGCAAAAGCAATCTGGTGTTTTGTTTTTGTTTTTCCTCAGTTCTGTTCCACAGTTTAAATATGTTACTTAACTTCTCAGTTACGCCTCTCCAAGTATTTCTAAACTGTAGGTGCTGGTATACACAACATGGTTTTTGTTTGAGTTTGGGGCGGGGGGGTTGTGCTATAGAATGTGAGATAAGACCTCTTCTGGTGTCACTCTTGGCAAAGGATGCATACATATACATTTTTACAAGAAATCAATATTAAATACATCTCTGCTAAGTATTTAAATTTCACAGGCCAGGAGAAATGAGGAGTTGTTATTAATTCCGTTCACAGGAAGAAACCAGACCACATTACTTAAGGCATCCAGACTGGCTTATTGCAAATGAAAATGACTCTGCTAGTCACTAAAGGCTATTTTTTTTATTCCACAAGTGGAAACATTCCATATTTTTCATCATCAGTTATGATCTCAAATCAATGTCATAAAAATATTTAGAAGCAAGAATATGAAATTTGTATCAGTTAACTACCATACTAAAACTATCAACGGGAGTGAAAAAACTCCTGACATTCTTCTTCAGCATTAAGAAGGAAGGAATAAAGTGATGGGAAGGAAGCTGCAAGTAGTAAAAGTAAGGAGGAGCAAGGGAAAATAGATGGTAGAAAAATAACTGAAAGGATGAAAAGGAAGGCTGGAGCAGGGAGAAGAAAGAGTGAGAGAGCAAGCACATGCTAGGAAATAAGAGGTATTGACTAACCAGGAAAGAGTCTAAGTAAAAATATTTTCTCTTGAAGAAACAATCTTTGCTGTTATATATTATTCATGACACTATAACAGAATACAACAACATAAAAATCAAAGATAAAGACTGCTTCTTGAAGTGCAAATTCTTCAGACCAAATGCTTCACTTCATTATTCTCTCTAAGTACTTGTAATCTCTCTTGGAAACTGCTGGCTGCTAACACACAAGCTTTAGTGATGGCCCCATTATCTACTTTACTACCAAAATTGCTTTTCTAGTCTTCTCAGTCCTGCAAAAAGACACCTTTGTGGCACTGTACTCCCTAGATAGTTTGTGGAGGAGACAAAGATTGCTTGTACACTCTGCAATACATTTGATTTTTACCAGTTATGCTCTCTCCACCATCTCACATCCCCTTAAAACTAGTGTTTCTATTAGGTTCAGGCCTTTTGAATACTGAATTCTCTGTCCACCCAGTAGTAAGACACCACACTGAATAACAAGAGCCTTTGAAGGACTAGGGTCATCGCAGTTACAATAAAAAGTCATGTATCATTTTTTCTGCCTGAGCAATCTATTACTAATGGCTGCCTGAAGTCTCCACAACCACCTAGATTATTTAAGCATTGCTAGAGCTTCTAATTTGAGGCAAGCCACAAAACTGCAAAGAAAATATGCATAACCTCTATTGTAAAGAGTGAAATCTATCCTCAAAGAGAAAAGGATCCCATGAGAAATATGTATCAAATCCATTGTTTATCAGTACTAATAATATAAATACTATAACTTATGCAAAAACATACAGTAAGTGGGGAGTATTTACAATGTAATGGAGAACAAGTTCACTTGTTTAACTCTCATGTATTATAAAACATGTAAAGATTGCAAATCATAAACCACAGTTTCAATTACTTTAACTAGTATCATGGGAAACTGCTGCATATTTGGGAGAACTGCTGCATTTACAAATATTTGGGGGCACTGCATTTTTAATTCATCATATCAGTAACTGTGTAACTACATTTACATTACCTTAGTTATACTGTTATGTTAATTCTGGGTTATAAAATTCAAGACTTTGTGGAAGGGAACACCATTGTGATGTTTGTAGAACATTAGAGCTTACATGTAGACATAAAGTTACAGTTACCAAACCAACTTAATTATATTAGATTAGACCATTACTAATGGTACCATTTCTTGAAGTATAATTAAAGATACACAATTTTAAGTAGAAAAACATTTCTGTGGTTTTTTTGTTGTTTTTCTTTTCCACATAAAAATGATCCCCAAGGTCATAAAATAGGGGAAGAGGTTACTCTTTTCTTAAGCAAACCTAAGTCACACAAATCATGTAAATTCTTCTTTATCTCTCCTAGTTCTTTCAGAATTTTTTCCTTTGCTGTTATTTCCATCAGTTCTGCTGAGGGAAGAAATCAGAGATGCCTTCAGGCCAAATTGTCCATTTGGCCCCAATCCACAAAAGCACTTAGTTGATGTGTCCTGCATTCGTGCCTTTTCAGAAACAAAAGACTAAGCATTATTCCAGTCAAACTCTAATGAGGAATATGATACAACGAATCTTCAGAGAACTCCTTAGTATCATCCACTCTTCAACAGAAGTGCCCTCCATGTAAAATTCCACAGTGCTCACCTTTTATACAACATAGCCTAACAATTACAGCATGTGAGCAGAAAGTGACGCTCCTGAGATCAATTTTGCCCAAGTGCATTGAAGCCTTCCTCCACAATCTACCCTATCGGTCAGGAGGTCATTATTCTGGATGAGGACACTCCTCCTGAAATTGTTATAAGGATTCACTAATCCAGAGGTACTGTACAATGGATAATACATCTAATAATCAAGTAGTTAGGACACTCTTCTACAAGAAAGTTGTGTTCTAGACAATGTTTTAAGGTTACTGATCATATTTTTATACTGAGCATTAAACAAAAATATTTCACATCACAAAAACCGTAAGAATTCCTCTCGGTATCTTAAGATCAATTGCACTACCTAAGAGAAACCTGCAGAAGTGCCACATTTTGAGAATACCATGATAAGTCTATATCCTTTTAATGTGGACTATGAACACATATACTTGGCCCTACCCATTTCCCAACCAGACATGTACCTTTTGTGGCTCATAGTACAGAAAGCTTACAAATTATCCTGTGGCGCCAAATGATGGCTCACTGAGGAAGTTTTCTAGGTGAGAAAGAAAGGCTTAAGTATTCTTCTCCCCCAAACCAAGAGAAATAACTTAGTCAATTGTATGATTCATTAACCATTTAATTAGCACAATGTTTCCTTTTAATGAAGTGTCTTGGGCATTTTTTTCTGTTTCTGAGTTTTTTAAACCTCTGAGCAATTATGATACATGTATGACTAGCATGGCTCAATTATTCCAAACCTAGTATATCTGACACAACGTATCTTTCACAATAACACAAATCATCTTTGATCTGCAATATTTTCGGGTGGTGCTTAGCTCAGTCATAAATTTTCCTACCCAATAACACAAGAAAAAAGTACTGTGAAATTAAGAGGTGGACTCCAGGTCATGTCAAACTACAGAAAGATACATTTTTTAGGGGCTTAGAAACTTTTCTTTTTTCCCCAAGAATCAAAGTTTTAAAGTTAGATAACCTAGCAATACATAGCATGTTAAGGATATTTGTTCAATGGTGGCATTGAACACTGAAATTAGCAGCTAGCAGCAGGAGGAAGAAAAAACAATGAACCACATAATGAACCTGCTGAGCACAAATTAGAAAATTTTGTACATGTCACTTAAGAAAAGACAAATGAATTTACCATGGAAGAAATAACTATCAAGCCTAAAGACCGCATTGACACATTTTTCACAGAACTATTTGTAGAATACTCTC
Source organism: Elanus axillaris (assembly GCA_026212715.1). Classification (NCBI taxonomy): domain Eukaryota; kingdom Metazoa; phylum Chordata; class Aves; order Accipitriformes; family Accipitridae; genus Elanus; species Elanus axillaris. The sequence goes on along the minus strand of JANZLQ010000078.1, from coordinate 32,177,010 downwards.
CATAAAACCGTGGATGCTTCAAAGCTACTAAGAGCTGAACAATACTTCTTGATTTTGAAGTTATATAACAACATTCCCAGTCAAAATGGTTTTTGCTAGGAATTAATGTGCTATTCCTTTAATCATTATTTAGATTTAGATTTTGAGATAAACAAAAACATTGTGGAGGAAATAACATCTAGAAAAATACTGCTCAATTACTGTCTTTTTTTTAATATAGAATATTTATAATTAAGTAAACTTAGGGATTAGCTTTGTGCTTTTCTTTTATACATGGCATGATTTAAGTACCATCAAAAAGTCTTGCCATTTGATTTCAGTGGGAATTTCATTAAAGCCTTAGATTAGTACCTAAACTCTCAATTGAGGAGTCAGGCACAGCAAATTCAAAGCAACAGCCATTTAACATTAAAGTTGTAGCTGATGTTCAGCAAGTGATTTCTTTCACAATGAACATGGTGACATTTTACATTATCATCCCTCACTGAAAATAATAAAACATCCTTTATAGATGACATACTTTCGCACTTCTTGTGCTGACTTGGGCAGTTTAAAGGGTTTGCACTTGCTACAGTATGTAACTAAGTATTTTTGTCCCTGTGTAAGATGGGCATATTCACAGATCAGTGATACAGCTCCCTCTCTTTTAAAAGCTGATGTTACAATTACTCAGGATATTATACACCTTTACAGTGAAAATTATTTTGATGCATTTTATATGACTATTGGGGAGTAACAGATTAATATTTTTATTACCTTTTCCATAATGTCTGCATTGGCCAGAGTTTTAAGCAAATTCCTCTCCAAAGCTATGTTAATTGCTGCTCTCTCCCTAACAAAATCAATACCAACTGGGGAAGAAAACAAGAAAAATACATTGGAAAATCTTGTTTGAATATTTATTTAACAACTTACCTCTTTTGGATACAATCATGTCCCCTTCTCAAATCTGTGTGAGCTTTCCATTGCTCTGATCTCCCTTCCTTCCTCATCCAACCATAATAGCAAGTCACTTATTAAAATCTCCTGGAGATTTTCCTATATCTTGCCTCATACTAGTTCTAGATTTCCTCTCATTTACACCCTGTATTTCTAGCATAAAGAAAGCCTGGTGTATGTTAGTGTCACTAGGACTGTCATTATGCAAGAAAGAAATGGAAAAAAAAACCCCAAACCAAACCCATAGAATCCAATAGAATCCAGCCCCTGTACTACAAAATATTTTACTGTTAGAATGACACAATTGAAGGGTGAAAACAAATAGGAGAGAGACCAAGTAGTACAAGAGTTTATGTGCAACACATAGGGTCAGGGAATGTTGTAGTATTAACAGAAGAAAGCAGTCAGTCCTCTTAAAGAAACCACTGTCACCATCTGCCCAGAAATGATATCTCAATGACTTTGTCTTTCCTTCTTTTCACGCTAATCTGTGCATTCCATGATTAAGCCTGTTTCATTTTACAATGATGGAATTTCTGTAAATCCTTCCATCTCATTCTCTGTTCTCTGCCTAGTTTTTAATATATTAAAAAGTTGAATATGCAAAAGTTAATTGTCTTTATGATTCACGAGTCTCATGGGAAAGCGACAGCTGGGCAGAAGAAATAGCTCCTGTAAGCACCTCAGACAAACTTGAAGCATGGGCTCATGTACCACTAGATGCCAGAGAATCCACATACGAAAGAAAGGTCTAGCTGTAGTTTCAGTTGGCTGGAAATCATTCATTCAGCTCTGTAACTCATGCAATAATCTCATTCTTTTTGGATATGACTTGTTCTTCCTAGTTTAATTTAATTTCAATGGAAGATGTGCCAAATGAAATACTGGATGCACTGGCAGTATTATATCCATGATATGAACTGTTTTATAGTTTAAAGGCAGCATGTATAACGATAATGGCACAGTAATTTGAGGTGGGTAGTAGTCCAAAGTATTTTTAAAGGGTCAGTCAGGATTTCTTAGGTAGTGATAAGATTTAAAGATGGGCAGATAGGCTTGATCTAGATGGCAGAGGGAACAAACAGGCAATTGGAAAAGGATGCAGCAGAGCATCTGCAATGATCAGGAAAGAGTCAAAACCCACCTGTCCTCTCCCTGTCCCATGTAAACTGATTCTATTTAGTATTACAGTAAGAGGACAATTAGGGCACCTGATGTATTGTGCAAATTACCTGCTGAGGTTTTATTCAGATATGCAGTGTCTTTATTATCAGTTTGCACATCTCAAAAAAGCCTATTCTCTTAGTGTCAGTATGATTTATATACATGTACCTAGCTGCACTGCAACTATATCCCCGCAAGGTTAAATAAGACTGTTTTCCCCAACAACCTTCAATACTTCTGCCAAGAATTCACTCCATTTAAGATTATAGGTGATTGTATTGCTGGAAGATATACAAGTATATCAAGACAGCCTCAGGAACAAACAGTTCGACATTCTTTCCTCTCCTCCCACCTCTACTTTAATGACTTGACACAGACAAAATACAATTCTTCCTGGAGAGCTCTGCTGAAGAACAATGAGTAGCTATAATAAATGATGAAAACAGTGAAATCATAGGCAGCTTCCTAGTTAGACAAGGGTGAAAAAAAAAAACCCCAAACCATCACTTCTAAGATCATTATGTACCATAATGCAATTGGATAAAAAATACTTTCAGAAAATAATAGCTCCTTAGCATCAAGGCTGTATGTGGAAGCAAGAGGGACAAGTCTACTTCCAGACAAAGCGTCAGTGCTTTAGCTACGCTGAATAAAACAAAGTAAGCCAATTCCAAAGAATGGTTAAGTATCTACACCAAAGCGAACCATTACAAAGCTTCTTCAAAAGTGTTACTCAGATGACAAATTATCATTGGTCCATGTTCTTAAAGTAGTCCTAATAGTTCATATTAGCCAAAGGCCTTCCTACTGATTTAACAGACTTAGGATCAAGCCCCAAATCACCCAAAGACATTATTTTAGCTTTTCCAGAGCTACTCTCCAAGAAACTACTGTGATTCCAATTCAAACCAGAGCCCTTTGAACAGAATGGGACTTAATGGCAATTTATATATTTCTGTAACAAAAGTTCACCTTTATTATAATCTATGACTCAGAGCTCTCTCAAGATTCAGGAAAGAATACAGTAAATTCGCTGTAGAACCACTACTGTTCATGGTATGCAAACCATTTGGCAATGTGTCTTTTCCGTTGTCAAATCACACACTCATTTTAGCGTCTGAGTAGATTTGCAAATGCAAGCTGCCCACATACTAGGTATAGATATCTATTTGCAGGTATGGTTTCTTCGAACATTTATCTATGAGTAATTTTGACTGAACTACTAAAATGACTGTACTTCTGCATATGTCTGTGTCAAAGTTGACAGGATGAACACGTGTATCCTTACAATGTGAGTTAAGTCTAAGATGTGATGAAGACATTGGATAAAACAATAATTATTAGAGCAATTAAAATATAAAACTTGAGTCAGCATTTTGCTGCTGTTCCTGACTCTCCCTGACTTGCTTTATAATTTTGCACAAGTAACTTCGCCCATTTCTGCAAATGCTTCTACTTATGCCAAGTACCACAAAGAACTGTATACAGGATAATTCAGCTTTATTTACTTAAATTAACAAAACTGGGGTCTTAAGCTGTTTCTGTGACTAGGCACACTGTTACTATCAACAATTATTCTGTTGTACTCCAGTGCAGGGTTACAATACAGCAAGTTTAAGAGGGCGCTTCTCTACCAGTACTAAGCACTCCCCAAGAAAATGCGCCAGCGCACAACAGAACAAAAGGGAAGGCAGAAAGACTGGGATTCCTACGTAATTTCTCTCACCTGCTCTGCCTCTGTTGGTCCCTTGGGCTCAACCTTTGTCTCTAAGCTGTAAATACTTAAGGGAAGTAACTTCCTTTTCCTACATGCATCTGAACCTCTGTTTCAGGATGCCACAGCAGCAAGACATACCTGAGAAGGGATGAGAGAGGCAGAAAGAGAATGAACGGAGCTCTAGGCCTTTGGGCTTCCCTGTCTGGCAAGGCAGACCTGGACCAGACCCTGCGACACAAACCCTGCCGGACGAGAAACTCTCTTCGCTTACGCTGCATTCACGGCAGGCGCCGTGTTCTTCGCTCACTGACGCGAGTCTTCCGAGCAACAGCTGAGCGTGAGAGGGCAGGCCAAACCGCCTTACAAGGAGCGGGCAGCGAGCGCCCGACGCGCTGGAGGCAGATTTCCCACTCGAGCCTCTCTGGCAGAGGCGGGTGGGCGCTTCCACTCGAGCAGCCCCAGCCCCCCGCCAGGCCTGCAGCAGTGCTCGCACGGGCGGGCCGGGCCCGACGCTCCCGACGGGCGCAAGGCACACCTAGGCTCACCCCGGAGAGCCGAGCCCCGCAACGCGGGACCTCGACGGCCGCCCCAGCGAGGCTCTGGCCGCCGGAGAGCTCCCGTGGACGGGGCTGCCCGGGCAGCCGGCTCCCGCGGCTCCACACGCTTGACGGGGGCTCAGTCGCTACCTCGGAGAGGATGAGTTGACTCCGGCCGACACAACTCCCTCCCACTAAGACGCCAGCCACGTTCCCCGCGTGGCCCCCACCTCAGCTCAGGCGCCGCGGGGCGGCTGAAGGGGAGGGGAGGGACGAGAAAGGGAAGGCGCCGCGGGGACTCCCGCCCCCACCTGCAGCCCCGCCGCCCGCCGCCCCCCGCCCCCACCTGCCAGCTCCCTCGGAACGTAACTGC
>JANZLQ010000078.1:32130580-32170236 GCA_026212715.1 Elanus axillaris | reverse complement strand
CCCCCCCGCTCCCCTCCTTCCCAGCGCATCCATGAGGCGGTGGTAGCTCGCATGGACCAGCGTCTCCGCGCTCCCTCCCCGCCGCCGGTGTGTACGTGATCCGCTGCGAGTCGCTGCAGATTCCGCCTCTTTGCGTCATCTGGGCTGGGAGAAGCATCCTCCCTCCCTCTACCCGCCGGAATAACGGGGAGCCCCCGGGTTTACCTGAAACTAATCAGGGCTGGAAGGGATTTGATACGACTCGCAGAGGAAGATGTTGCATTTTCCGGAGAAAAATCAAATTGACGCTCTGAAATGGTTTCTCTTTTGCTCCTCGTGGGGTTACACTTGTTCAAGTTTTATCCACAGTTTGCTCTCAGTGTCATCAGTTCCACTGCCAAATGATTCTAGGAGGGACTGTGAATCAAGGCATCTCTGTTTTAATGGTCTGGTCACCAAATCGCCATTTTAATTTTAAAGAGTGACAGGGCATTGCCTCAAGCAGCAGTAGCATGTTCAGCGAGAGGCTGAGCCCTGCTACTTGCTTCCGCGTGGCTGGAGATTATATAATGCAGCAGCAGATGTATCTCTTTTTATAAAGCATTAATCTGTACTTGCCACTATGTGAATTAAAGCACTTAAATGACTTGCAGAATCCCTGGGTAATATCTAGACTTTATTATCTGGGAAATTGCAACTGTGGAATGTTTATGTGGAGGGATAAAGAGTAACAGCCTCTGAAAGTTGCTGTCTGAGGAGTGAGGTTGTCACAAAGACCAAAGTAAACTGGATGCCTTCCAGGTTGTTTTGTAGGCAGTGTTGTTGTCCGAAGTTAGAAGAACAAGGAAAAAAACCAAACCCAACCATTTTAGAACTTGATAGTTTCAACTGTGTCACACAACATGATTGAGATTCAAAATCATTATCTTGGTAACAGTATAGATGTGTAAAATATGCAACCTCGAGTCTGTTCGCATGCTAGTTTAGGGGTTAAACAAGGGACAGAATGAGTCATGCCCAGTCAAGGTCATTTGCCCTTTGTAGGTCAAATTTGCAAGAGAAGTGAAGTTGTGAAGTATAAGCAGAAGGAAATATGCTGTTATTACTGCAGAGCTGTTTGAAAATATATGTTTAAGCAAACTGTACGTGAGGCAAAACTACTAACTCTGAAGTAGGGAAAAAAGTACTTATATATATATATATGAATTCCAGTCTTTGTTTTGGTTGGTTTTGTGTTGGTTTTTTTTTTTTTAGATTTGTTAGACACTGGAAATCTTCATAATATCTGTAATGCAAACTGAACTCATAGGAAACTGAGTCAAAAGAATACCCATTAGTGTTCCAGTAAACACGTAATCTTCATATCAATAGGTGCCTTGATTTAGATTGGGCTGTAAATCTTAGCCTAGAACAAAATATGCTTGAAATTATTTTAAAATGTAAGTTACTGCCTTTGCTGTTATTGTACTTTTTAATAATTTAGAAGTAGCATTAGGTAAATTACACAAGCCTTTCTATGTATAGGACATGTTAAGGTTTAAATTACTTCCCCACGTTTGTGGTATTTCCTTGCAAGGTTTTTTGGTTTGTCTTTTTTACTATCCATGCAATATTAAGGACTAGAGAATGTGTATATGTCATACTGGAGCTATTATGGTTTAGTCACCATATTTTAAACATGGGTATATTATTTTGTTTGGTGGAGTTAAAGAATTTATCAGTGTTTTATTTCACAGAAAAAAACCGTGTATTTTGTAAACTTAAAGTTTGTAAGTACTAAATGTTGCAGTCCATCACTTTAGCCAGCCAGTTGTTAAATTGTGAACTAAACCAAGTACTTTCCACCATCTTCACAAGTACATTCAGAGGCAAAAGAAGTTTTGACAACTGATTCTCAAAATTTAAGTGTTAGTTCTGTTTCTGGGCTATTTCTAGACTGTAGCGGTTGCAGCTCAAAGGTGGACTAATAAATGGTGGACTAATGACTAAGTTGTGCTTCACTTTGTGGGACTCTGTAGCCATGGTCTGCTTCAGGTCATGAAGTACACTGGTTGTATTTTAGGCTGCTTGCCAGTAGCTGCCACAGATAATTTTGGCTGCCGTAGGTCACTTATGTTCGTATAATCTCCAATCAGGCTACTTATTCTAGGACCATGATAGGTATGGCTCGGCAGCAGGAAAAATGTCATCTGAAAGCCTCTGACAGAAGGCAATTGTGTACTGTTGGGGAATTATATGTCTGTGGCAAGTTAGAGCTGTTGCCCAATTTACTGGCTCAAGATTATTGTCTTTGAATGTGACCATGTTATTTTTGAGATAAACTGAAAGATTTAGTGTTGTGGAAGGCAGCATAAGTAGAGGGACTTACGGATTACATGGTAATGGTCTGGAATATTATAGACCATGACTGCTGAAGTAAAGATCTACATATCTCTATGTTTGAAGCATTACAGGTTTCCCAACACTTCGAGGCATATTTAATAGAGTAGTGCAGATGTAGTGCTCTTGTCCTGGTAATTTATATTGGAAGAAAAAATTCTTACACTGAACAAATAAAAAACCCCCATTCCTTCAGCAAATACTGAATGTAGAGACAGTTAAAAAAGAACCTTATAGCTCTTGGATTCCAGAGTTTTGGAATACCACAGATCATGACTGTAGAAGCAAAGTTCTACATATTTCTACTCTTGAAGCATTACAGGCTTCCAAGGAACATCACAAAACATTAAATGTGGTAGAGCAGATGTACTGATCTTGTCCTGCTAGTGTATGATGGAAAAAGAAATTCTGCCACTAAACAAATAAAATAAATTAAAAAACCCCAAACGAAACAAAAAAGCCCAACAACCCAAACCAAAACGACCCACACTTCTTTTATGTTGTCCAAATTACAGTTTGTTAACACTTATGCAATTTGAAGACAGTTACAAGGAATTTCCAAATTCTAGCCCCCCCAAAAGGCACCTTTTCCAGCAAATAATAGTGTGTGTATAGACATGAATATAAAATACATACATATGTGTCCATCTATATCATATAAATATCTATTAATAACCACATTCCTTAATTTTACATAAAAATTATAAGTGTAACTATTTCAATGCATTTAGTGTTTTGTAGGAACTGCTTCCATAATTAGTGGATTCTATGATTTAAACTAGTTAAGATTTTTTTTTTAATTTTGAAGAAGGACATATGTATGTAGTTCAGATGCTATGCTATTGTATATATTTGAGCAGTAGAATATTCTGATCTAATACAGTGTTAGTATTTAGAAAAATTGTATAGTATTTTCTTCAGGTATCTAGAATAATTATTGTGATTATATGCAATAAAATCTGTTAGGTAATTAAAAGTAAATGGAAGAAACCCAAATTGTTTTCTTAATCATTTGTTCAGTTCTTGTATTTGCTTCTTCTCATCTTTCCTTTTGATGATTATAGGCTCTTACATAATTACTGATATATTATCCATTTCCATACTTTAATAAATTCTTTCTGTTTGGTAATATTTAGACATTTTCCTCAGTTTCTGTGGTTTGCTATATAGTCTTTTAAGTATGGAACTTTATTCAGGATAGCACTTAAACAGATGTACTAAGAAATTAAGCATGCATTAAGGCCAGTATTTATCTTTAAAATTGGTGGTACTTAAGTATTTCTTGATGCTTGTCAAGATGCATAGTTTTGATTTTTCATTCATATGTTTAGTATTAGTTATTTATTTAAAGGCCTGTCTAGCTGACTAAAGTGAAGAAAACTTGGCTTAAACACAGAATAGTGTTTTAATTTTACTCAAACTCCTCTGTTGTAGTGGTGCATATGTATGTGGAACAGGATGTAGGCATGGGAGAGGATTATTCATTTGAGGGAAGGGAGTGCCTTTAAAATAATTTAGAGATTTCTGCAGTACTGTTTGTAACCCTGCTATGGAAATTATTGCTTTCAAAGACAATTGAATAGACAATATCAAGAAGGAGAGTAAATCACATAATGTGTGAAAATTATTTAAGAGTTGATAAAGCCATGTAAGTGAGCCCCAAACAGCAAAATAACTCTCTTCCTAAAAGGCTTTAATACAAAAGCAAGTGGTAATTCAGAAAGATTTTTAATAATTCTTACATTATAAAAAAAATACTGGTTTTACTTGTGGCTTTCTTTTGAAGCTGCTATTCTAATCCTATGTGTATCAGGCTATATTTATTATTCAGGACTAAATCCATGTTTAACCTGGTAAATCTCTTTTTCGGTAATAAGCATATAATTACATTTCATAGTTATTATGATAATTCACAAAACCTATTGTAAGACTCCACAAATAATCAAATATAGCAACATTTTGTTAGACAAGTTCTACAGAGACTTCATGAAATTATCTGTATTTACATACTTGAATCACTGCGAATAGTGTATTCAGATTTAGACAGCCAACGTGTAAAAGTCTAAAGCTTCAGTGTTTTAACTGTATTTTGTAAATATCAAATTATAATATCGTTCAGTCCTCAGCCCTTCTGCAGTGTAAGCCACTTCTTTAGGAGCTTGCCAATAAACACCCAAGTCATTTAAAAAGATAAAATAAACATTGCCAAATAATAATAAAATGTATGTTGCAGAAACTTATAAAGTTACAGTGATGGTACTAAGAAGATGCTTTCTGTCTGTAATTTATGTTTTTTTCCCTGGGCTTTTGCCCTTTCTTGCAGCAGATAAATTATAAACTTTATCAAATTTTCATGTAAGACACATAGAAACTGGAAAATATTTGCTAAGAAAGTATGTGGCTGTATTATGAATGTATTCATGTGGAAAGAATTAATGGATTTGTCATTTTGAGAAATAAATGCTTATATTTTAGTCTGTTTTAGAAGAGGCATGAACATTAAGCCAAACTGACATTTATAGGTTAATTTATACATAATGAAGGTATGGTGAATCTGGATCATTTGTAATGAGGACAGAGTTACTACCCTTCTTTAAAATATTCTGGTTAAAAGAGGGGCATGCTAAAGATAAAAAGCTAGGATACTTGATCAATAAAGCAGAAATGTGAGCAAGAAACAGATAAAAGACAAGTATGTGTCTTTGGTAGACATGTGAATGTTTATATTTAATTTCTTCCAATTTTACTAAATGCTTACTTTTGCTGACAAAACTATTCTGCTTTAGCCTGTTTGGATCACAGATGCTTTTTCTTTATTCTAATTAGACACTTGGAATACAGAGACTACTGCTAAATGAGACACGAGAGCCTTTGTAACTGAACATATATAAAGGCACCTGAAACAGTCGTAGTGTTTCTTCTCAGGTGCCAAATGGGAGAGGAGGCAAAGTTGAACCTCAAAAACCAAAACAATAAACCCAAACCCCAAGATATCAAAAAACCTTGCTACCAACCAACAATAACAAAAAAACCCTCCCACACAACATGTTGTGCATTGATAGAAGCAAGCTGTGGACTTCCATGAAAGGAGTAGCTTGTGCTTATGTCTTCCCCATTTGAGGAAAATGGCAGTGCTGTGAAGAACCGTCAAGTTTTATAAAGTTAAAGGTCTTTGTCTCCGCTTTCTAGGGAACATTGTGTGTGAGGGGGGGTGGGGTGGGTGAGTGTGTTCATTTTATGAAAACCATTTCACTGAGGAGATAACTTTGCTCTGTGTACTAGATCTGATTTTATCTGAGGCTTAGCATGCTAACTTTCTTTTCAGTACAGCTTGTCAGATGAGATTCTCTGCTTTTCTTTGGCATCATCCAGTTCATCATCCAAAGCTGTGCTTTTAGCTGTCTTGCATTTAAGAACATTTTCCAGCTCTGCCACAAGGCTGACTCTGGCTGAGAGAATTCTTGCTGTTATTTCCTAATACAGAATTGATGTGAAAACACTGTTACTTGTGATTTTAATCTTAAGGCTAAGTGACATCTATATGAACAACAAAGCAACTTTTGATTTTGGCAAACTTAATTTTTTGTTTTGCATTGGGAAACTTCAGGGACTTTCTGATATGTTCCTAAGTAATAAAACTTTGAGAAAACCTCAGTCTCATTCTTTATTCAGACAGGTAAGATTTTATAGCTCAGTATGTTTTCTAATAATGGTGGCTATTGTAGGAATAGATCTTTTTTTGGCTTACTGTATTGGGGGTTTATATATTCTAGTTACTGACTTTTTATATCCCCAGATAGGTGAACACTTAACACCTATGTCAAATAGGAGAGCTGACCTACTACTTTGCTATTTTGATATTAAGTGCAACAGATTTGGAGAATTGTTGCCTAATATTTTGGATCATCATGTTTCTGGCATGCCTTTTCAACTGATGTGCTGAGGCTATTTCTTTCAGTGTAGCCCAACTACTTTTTCTGTCCTCATCCTTTGCATAATCTCTTGTGTCTAAGTGGTATGGAAGCAATTAGTTTATTACTTTTGGGAACTTCCTGAATAATAAGTAAGGTAACACAATATGTGAAGAGTTGGGTTATAACAAATTCATTTGACCCATGGAGGGTGGGACGGACACACACCAGTGGAACTTTCACTGTTGCTCGGGGGTCAGTCACGTGTTTGACTGTCGTTTATTTTAATTAGTATAATTTGTCAGATGTCTATGATCAGAGAATTCCAATGTGAATTTGCAATTCTGGGAAGCAAAGAGGTGTTTAGGCACTTTTCTGTCAAATGAGTTCACGCAGCATTTCTTGTGTTTATTTACTGCTACTTCTATCTTTTTAAGTGGGCACCTGTCCATGCCAGGAGCTTTGGCTGTGGTCCCTACAAAATACTGTGTATTTGCCTGTGTTACTTTGGAAAGCTCAGGAAAAAGAACTGTTACAATTTAATTTCTCCTTTGAAGAAGCTAAATTTTAACTGGCTGAATGTTTTACATTTCAGATAGAAAACTAATCATTGTTGTGAAATTAATTTACTTTGTTTCTTGTTTAGTAGCTGTTACTTTTACAATGGTGTTTTACAATCAGCAGCAATTTAATCTCTGATTAACGCACATACTGGCATCCACATAATTATTATAAGAAAGCAAATAGGTCTGCACCCTTCATATTCACAGGCTGATTGCACTGTCATTAAGCAAATTTCTGTTTTAATAGATGCTGATCATTTTCTCTAGGAATTAATGATTTTTTTTTTGAAGACTCTGAAAGTTTATAGTGTATAAAAAATACTGGATAACCTATAACAATGGGATTTTGCTTTTTCTTCCCAGGTATGAATGCTGCTGTACGCGCAGTAGTACGCATGGGAATCTATGTAAAAGCCAAAGTGTATTTTGTTTACGAGGTTAGTTTTTGTTTTATTCATTCTGTATTTGTCTTCTGACTATACTTGAGTTTGTGCAAAAACTTCGAGAGAGAATAGTATAAATTAAAAAATGTTATAGATGTCATTCCCTGTCATCATATCAATGTTTTATTTCATATTTTTAATTTTTGTGGAAAGTACTTTTTACAAGGTGTATGCTAAAACTATTTCATTTAAAAGTTTTTGACATATATGGAATTCTTCATGTACCACTAGAAGCTTGAAAATACTGAGAAAAAACAGAGATGGTTGTCACCTAGCAGTAAGCTATCTATTTGTGTACTTGTTAGATGTTTGGCCCCAAATATTGTACTTTATAAATACCTTCCTAAACCTAGTTAAACTACTAATTCTTAAACCTCTGACTTTCCCTCAGTCCATTTTCCTAGGGTATGCCATCAGTTTCATTTCACAGATTACACAACATTTTTTGGTCAGGAGTACTGTCAGTGCCATCTTTCCTGGCTTATAGGTAGAAAGCTGTAACTGAAAAACTTCCAACCAACAAATGAAAAAGATCCCACCAAAAAACTCTGTACCGTTAGTAGTGTGTCCAGACATCAGGATTTTGTGATCGAAGCTTATGACTGCATGTGTGTGAAGATTGAAGGCTCCTGTAACAATTATTTGATACGAAAAAATGATGAGACGAGTTTAATGTAAATGCCCTGCCTTACTGGAAGACTAGACTAAGTTATAGTTGGACTTCTGCCTGAAGGACATTTTCAGTTTTTATAAAATTTGAGGATCAAACAATACAGTAAATAGATTTAGCAAGAAATCATTCTGTTCACAGTGGAATTACTGTACAACTCCTTAGAAGTTTGAGGTGATTACAAATCATAATAAATGTTTGATATGGGGCATTACTTGGTAGGCAATATTCCTAGCCAAATGTAATTTTAATGTTTAATATAAAAATGCATAGTACTAGATTTCACAGAAGTGCTAGCAAAGTACTTTGTGTTTAGTTTTCCACATGCAAATTATACAATTTAGCTTTAAAAGGTAGCTATTTATCAATTTCCTTTCTGTCTGCTTATTCCTATAGCTCGTTTACTAAAGAGATGCAAGTATATTGAAATGCAAATAAGCAGAGCACTGTGCTCCAAAATTCTTTTGTACTACAGTGCTACAGCAAGTAGCTCTGAATACTTAGTGTGTGCTAATTACATGGCCAATCTCTAGAATTCCTTCAGTGTTCTGGCTGATTTGCAGGCTTGCTGAAATGGGTCAGATACTTTTGTGGAAATGAGGGGGTTTTGGCTTTTTTTAAAGGCCAGAAATTGGAATTTCTTTTTAAAAATTTGTTTAACTTAAGAATTACTATCGTTGTAGTTCATTTTACAGTATGTTTACTTTTGTCACATTTTAAAAACTGTTTCGTATCACACAGTGTATTCAGTGATAAATTTCCAGAGAAATTTGGATATATCTGTTTTTCTGAACTTAGCAAAATTACACTATTTAAATTACCATGTTCCTCTGTTAATTGCTAGAGTTTGACAATGTGAAGTCACACATTTCTGAATGAAAATCGATTGTGAAAAACAAGTAAAAGTTGGAGTTTTGAGTTTCCATTATATATTGTTGGTCTATCTTCACTGTAACAGTGTAGTCTGGGAGAAAAATGCACATTTCACTGTAAGTATGGGTAATAGCTCTGAAAGAGATCTTTGCTTCTAGATTAGTCCATTCAGTTCTGTTTCAGGAAGTACTGAATGCTAAGTTTTTTTTCCTCTCTCTGTTAATTAAAATATGACTTCAGTTTTCTTTCACAATGCATATAAGTGCTTCAGAGAAACACTGTTCCAAGCTTTGAAATGAAACAGTTATTTCATTTCAGCACCTTGAAATAGGGAACAGGTACAGGTGACAAGTGTAGTGGAAGGTAAAAATCTTAGGGTAAGACTTGTCACTAGTGATGCCTATTATAAGCCTTTGCATAATATATACAAAGGAGATATATTTTTGTATATACTTAAAATGATTTAATACCTTTAATAAGGTCCTTCTAAATTACAGTTTATCAAATGCAGACTTCAGGGTGTTAAGCACTGAGAATAGTATAATTTTAGCTTATATTTTGAGTAGGCATTTTAACTAGACACACATGTGACAAGTTGAAGTGATACTTGTGTTGAAACTGCTCTGAAAAAGTGAAGAAAAAACCTGAAGTGGCAACATCTGAAAGTTGAAAAATGTTTTCTTATTTGGACACAAAAAATGGAGTTAAAGGTCTCAGCCTTTTCAAGCCTACTTTGCTCTAGTTGTATGCTCCTTCTCAGTTAACTTTCTCTGTCATAAGAACTTTCTTTGGCCACAACTGTAGAAGACAGGTGTTTTTACAGTGCAAAGTTAGTTCCCCATTCTAAGTAAAACAGTAACTCTATTTTCCTTTTGTTTCCTAACTCCATTTTGCTTCATTTTGTGATGAGAGAGATTACCCAGATAAATAAATAATAATTGGCAATGAACTAGATATAAGTAAATTTCTGGCATTTTTTAAGTTGGGTTTGCCAAAGCCCAAAGAAACAGTTAGATATTGGAATTCCTGGGCTATTTGGACATACTTTGATTCTCAAAAGGAAAAAAACAAAACTCATGCAAAAAATAAAACTATAAAATAGTTATTATAAAAACTACATTATATATATTTTATATAGTTTATAATAACATAATTTTATAGACATAAAATTTTTTAAAGTTGTATCAATTCATTGAAATTAGCACATTTGAAAATAATGCTATTACTTTGTGGAAGCAATGCTTACCCTGTGCAGTTGCCCTAGTTTCATATTTTATTTATGTTAACATCTTTTAGTATAGAAACAGTCAGTAGTCACCATCACTGACTAGCATAATGTTATTCCACAAACCGACCCCAATCTGAATTAAAATTTCAATACCCGTGGACTTACTTCACTCATGCTGTGAAAATCTAGGAGGTGGAAGTAAATGCAAAAGTACCAGGCTGCTCTAGGAGGCTAACTTAAATTTTTTCACTAATCAGAAGTGATTTAAAATATTTTTTTCTTTTTAATTAAGAATGAGAAGAGAAAGTGATGCTTCTCATTTATGGCAATTCATTTTAGAAATTGAGGTCTTAAATATTTATAAAAATAACCTGCCCTTTTTCCAGGACTGAAGCACATAGTTCCCAGTGGATATGTGTTCTTACTACTAAGCTATGGAACTTTTAGATTCCTCATCTTGATTAAGAGTCTTTTTCTCAAGAGGCCAGCATTGGAAATGCAATGGTTCGGCAGACACGGATTTCTGTGAGGAAAACTTCATGTCTTTTATGTGGTGGTTTGTGCACTCAGTGATGCTAGTATTTTACGTTGTTGAGCAGTAGCTAAAAAAGCTCATTAAGTAAACTTAAATAACTGTTAAAGCCCAAAATGCCTCATATGTAACATAGGAGAAGATGGCTTTTTTTTTTTCAAAAGCTTTTGTTACTACAGTTAAGACTGGAAGCAAAGTTTGCTGTCTCTGCCACTCTCTCCAGGAGTTAGTGTATATGTATGTACCTGTGAACATATGACCCAGAGGGATTTCCTCTTGTTCATCTTGCAATATTCAGGTTTCAGGTAGAGGAAGGAATAGGCATAAAATGGAGTTGATTTTCAAGTGTAGTGCTTGCTGTATATTTTTTGAACCCGTTCTCGCCCTATAGTTTTAGTATCTTAGTACTAAGATTCTAAAAATAGTAGCTTAAGTAAGTCGTTTTTTTTAATGTAAATTGACAGGTTCCCACCCTCTTTTTATTAAGGTCTGTTTTCACATCTACCAGTAATTTTCAGTAACCATGTAATTGTAACAGTGTCGAATTATTTGATAAAATATTTCAAGTTAAATTTACCTTTAAAATGGATTGCCCACTCCCCAAATTAGCATCAGTGTTTAAATAACTAAAATGATAAATGGAAATCATGATCATTATTAGTACTTCAATATAATTACTCTTTTTTTTTTTTTCCCCTATAGCTTTTCTGGAAGCCTGTTTTAATTCTATGGCTTTTGTATCTCTTAATGGTATGGAAGAACAGTGAGGAATTTTTAGCTATGTTGTTCAGAGCTAGCTTACATACGCTACTTGGCAAGCAGAACTGAGTTAGGAAAAGCAAATATAACAGTTAAAATGGATCAGACCTGTTCCAAAAGCTCCCTGTCTTACCTTGTAATGGGAGGAATTGTTAATACAGCCCCCCGTTGTTGCTTCTCTACACAGAGAAAGTAGAACTAACTGATGTGGCCTCCTGACCAGAAAGCATGAGTTCTTTCTACTTAAAAGATGCATGATGCAGGGGTCGGTCATAGCTCGTCCTTAGCTTAGCTATAAGGTCTTTCAGATCTTACAGACAATTTCAGATACTAGTGTATCCATTTGCTTTTCCCTGTGTTTTAGATTTGTTAATAAAATACAAATAGGGAATTTTCATCCATGAGTCTCATGATATGTATATAATTATGTATGTGTTTACTGTATATCATACTTTCTTGGCTGCACTTTCTTTATTTTTCCTCAAGTAAAAATGGAGGGTGTATGTTTTTGTCAGCTTATAGTACAGCTTACTATATTCAGTGTTCCAAAATGAGTAAGAATGCAACATCAGGCTATTCTTTCAGGATTTGTTGCCTGTGAATCTTTGTGTTATTGTAGTTGCCAATAGGAACATTAATAAGACAAGCTTTCAATCCATTACTGAGTGGTATAAGGAACATTGGATTCTTTGCTTTAAAACAAAACAAAACAAACCAGCAAGCCTGTGGTAAATCAACTTAGTAATTTATTAGCCTTCATTAAGCTCAGCTGGATCCACTGGAATGTTTCTGTCTGAGGGTCTTTGTAATTTATCTGAGAGTCTGTTTATTTTTTTGAAGCTGATATGTAGATTAAGCATTATTTCTTTTCTAACTTGCTCTAATTTTGAAGGTATTGTGCGAATAATGTCTTAGCTTCAAGTCATGTGTATACATTAATATACAAGACTGTATGTGTATACATTAGATACATTTAACATTATCTGGAGAGTGTAGGAAATATTGAAAAGATCTATCGAATGACAGAAATTAGAGACATAGGTCGTTTTCCATCTAGCTGTTTCTTTACTGTTACTTGATTACCTTGTGTGTAAATTCATTAGTCAAGTCTAACAGAGCAGAAACACTTATGCTTTAGCCTTGGAATCTGTGCTAGAATCCTAGAAAGCTTAATTTGAGTAATTTGTACTTTTGCCGAGTCCAGGTTATCTTTATATTCTTATCCTATCATGCTAGTGAGGGATTCCAAGTATGTCATAGTATTCATGTAATATATATGGCTTTTTAAGCCAGTGTAGGCTTAGTACATTTCCAATTTACTGCTTACTGGATAAAATCTACATATACTCTGGATCATGCCAAAGCAAGCATCTCCAGTTTATAATGTCAGTTTTGCTGTCTTCTAAACTCCCTTCTATTTCTAGGTCCACCTGATTTATTATTGAGAACTCTAAAACTAAATGTGTGCAGTCTTGCAAGAACTGCATGCAGAAGAAAGGTTAACTAATTGTTCCTCAGCATGGTTATCCATATGTATACATAATTTAAAAATGGAGACCTAAACATTGTCATTTTTATTTTTGCTTAGTGTTTGTTTGTTTTCTTTAACCTAGTATGTTGGGTTTTTTTTTTCCCCCTTTGGCTTTAAATAAATGTCAGAAATTTGAATGGTAACACCAATTTATTCTGGTGTCCGTATAAGTTAGGTTTTTCCAGGTTAGAACTTTGCTGTGGGGTTTTTTTTTAAATCAGTTTTTACAATATCACCTAATAGAAAATAATTTGTAATTGTCACTACCTTTCTGCTAGTATTTATGCAGAGAGTTAATAAAGCCAAGCATAACAAAACCCTTCAGTGCTCACTGGATAGTTTTCCTTCTTTCGAAGCATAGTTCTTCCATATTACAGCATGTACTGGTTTTCTGAATACTGCTTGAGGTAAGGTATTAAGGTTTTCTTAAATGCATCACTAAAAATTGTATTTTTCTACTAAATTTATTTCATCTATTTATCGTGTAACTGCCTCAAAAAAGAATAAAGATTGTGACCTGATCTCTTTTTTGTTGATGAAAAATTTTTGGTTGTTGCTCTTTATTTTGTTTTGCTTATATCTACCTTGGAAGAAAAAGTGAGCAGTGTTACAAAGGTAGTTTGTTTTTTTTTTTCCTAAGATCATGACTTCAGGCTGAGGTTATATTTTTAGGAAACACTTTTTATAATGTTTTTCAAAGTTCTTTGTAGTTTTTAAAAAATAACTGAAAATTGCCATTCTAGGTTATAAGTTGTGTAATCTGTGTAAAGTATTAATTTATCTTGAAGCTGTCTTTGGAACTGATCTTTTAGGGAGAGGGTTTGTTTTGCTTTTTTTTCCCCCTAATGTAATACCTGTTTGAATGTTGTTTCATTTAAATTAAGTATTTTTTTTTTTCAGTATTTTTAATTACTTAGTTGCATTAAAATATACAAGGTGAGTATTACTGCAGTGGAAAGGTTACACAGTTTATCAAATCAGACTTCTGAAATACTTTTTCTTTTTCAGGGTTACCAGGGAATGGTTGATGGAGGTGATAATATTGTAGAAGTTTCTTGGGAAAGTGTTTCAAGTATCTTGCAAGTGGTAAGTGTTAGGGGGTGAGATCTAAACCCTCTCTCTTTAAACAGGGAGTCAAAATTCTAGATCCAGGCAACCACTGTATTATGGATTTGAATTCTGTGATGGGTGAGTGACCAGCACACACCACCATTTTAGCAGACCTTCATTTCTACATTATGGACATTGACTCTTTCTAAAGATCTTTGTGTAGTCTTGTATTTGGTTCACAGAAATAATCCTGAAAACCTTTGTCTTAGATTTTCAACATATGTCATTAGCCTCCTAAAGCCATATTGACAAGGCTATATTTAATAAAAAGACATTATAGGGCCAAAATATGAAACAATTGTGTTTTGTAAGGCAAGTGTTTTCTTACGAAACCCTGTTGGCTCTCTGTGTAAGTGGATTTAGAATTATAGTAATGGGTGTAATTACAGTACAGTTCTCCGGAACTCAGATAATACCAGTGACTTTTTACGTTTATATTACAACATTCTGCAAGGTGGTCATTTGGATCTCCTAATACTTTTCCTCAGCATGGTAATATTGTTACCTCTTCCAGAGCAGATGCTATGTTTGGCGAAGAGGCCTTACTGCTTGCCAAGCTTTCTGAAAACTACATCCAGGTGAAGCGTGGGTTTCTTTGGAGCTTTCTGTAAAGCTAATATAATAAACATAAAGCAGTTGGCAGAGAGACAAATAGATAATGTTTGTTTAAAAAAAAAATACCCTGGAATACTGTTTAGATATTGTCCATATGTTTAGGGGTTTTGTTGTGTTTTTTTTTAATCCCCTGTCTATGTTGTAGAATCTGTAATCATAGAATCACAGAATATCTCAAGTTGGAAGGTACCCATAAGGATCGAGTCCAACTCCTTGCTCTTCATAGGGCTACCTAAAAATAAACCATATGACTAAGAGCATCATCCAGACGCATCTTATGATTAAGAGAAAATTGAGATGTCATGGCCAAGCCACACAAGCATAGGCAGGAGCAGTATGTAGGCATCCTATCTATGTAGCGTACATAGTGTAAGAAAAACACCTTTCTAAGCTTGATTGCTAGGAATTCAACAGACCAACAGTGAAGCTGAGAATGCATCTTAAAGAATATGTTTAGTTGTTTTGATAAAAAGATTTTTCAGCCCAACATATATTCCAGTTTAATTGGAACACGTTGTAGTACATTGTTGCAAATACATAGTCTCTTTTCCACTTTCAACTATGTATTTTGAAGTATGAAAATATCTATTTTAGATATGTTTTCTAGTCTTGATTGTTATTTTTAGAACGTCTCCTTGTGTACACTTCTGCTTTTTTTCCTGTGGAGAAAGCTGAACTGCTTCTATTCCACTGTGGTTTTTTTTTTTTCTTCCACTACTGGCTGTTGTATATTGCAACATAAACAGTAAAATAATGCCTAGGACTGGCATGAGAGCTGAAAAACCTATTGATAGGGCAAATCATGTCAGTACAGCCTCTACAGATTTCAAGTTCAAATTTGGATTGGCATGGCTGATTTATTATAAGTTAAAGTGAAGGAAATGTTTGTGCAAAAGTGAGGTAATCATCTCCAGATTTGTTTGCAGGGGAAAAAAAAAATTGGCAGTCTTAATTTTACTGTGACGATAAATAAGGCAAAAATTAGACTTTTCTTCAGCAACTGAACAACATAAATACAGAAGATGTGTAGATAAATTGTTTTCAGCAAGATGCCCAGCCACTTTCAGTGACAGGATGCTTCAGTCTTTTTTTGAAAATCATGGCTTCCATTTCTGGAGGAAGTTCCTTAAATCATATCGGTAAATACAGCCAATAATAGTTACTAAACTGGAAAAAATTAGCATTAGACTGACCTATAAGGCACTAAATGTGGGTGCAGTTCTTTCCATAATTCTGTGGAATGACAGTAAATGCTAATTTTGAGCTTTAGGGATACATCTTTTTCTGTTATTGTTTATATATTTTATGATATTGGGGGGAAAACATGTCATGCTTTGAAGCAAATTTATCTAAATACTTAACTATTTAGTATCGTATCTCTTACTATTGTCACCACATGTAAGTAACAATTAGATAACTTGTTGGAATGCTACTGAAATTAAACCCAAATCATTTAACATTTTCCTTCAAAAGTAGCTCTTTATCAGTCATTTTTGAGTGTTTTTTTCACTGGTGTGTGTATCTACTCTGGAGAACGTAATTTCCCACAGATTTGATAATTCTTTGGGTTTTATTCCTTTCTACTCACTGTAAAATTAAAAATGGAGGTTATACTACAAAATAACCATTCATCAATAATTAGTCTTTAAAAAATGCAGTAAATTACTGGATTATAAATTAAAACTGTTATACTTCCTTTTTCTAGGGAGGTACGGTTATTGGTAGTGCACGCTGCAAATCCTTTCGTACCCGGGAGGGCCGCCTCCAGGCAGCCTACAACTTGGTTCAGAGAGGAATCACTAATCTTTGTGTGATTGGTGGAGATGGTAGCTTAACTGGTGCCAATCTGTTCCGTGAAGAATGGAGTGGGCTTCTAGAAGAACTGGCACAGAAAGGTAGGTTTGTGTTTAGACCCTTTAAACTTCTAAACTTCCCGATCTCCAGGGAAGTTATGTACCATAACTATACATACACAAACTATATCCAGAGGATATTTCTTAAGTTCAAAAATCAAATGCATACTTTCTAGGAAATTGCATGGTTCTTTATAAAGTAATAGTTTTTGATGTTTGTACATCCTGTCTTATATACCATAAATGTTCAAACCCACCAAATAAGTTACTGGGCATCAGTCTGTGTGGCTTTTTTCCCCCATTATGAATCATTTTCAGGGTCTGAACCTTGGCCATTCTGCCTGAAAAGCCCTTTGCCCTCATATCCATACTGAGATGGTAATTTCATTCCTACAACAAGCTATACACTTGGTTGTTATTAAATCATAATGCTTTCCTGCCTATATGTCACTATTTGTTTAAGATCAGAACATAAAGTGGCTGTTGCTAAAAGTGCATCCAGCCCAGTAGTTGTCTTTGATAGCATCCAAGAGAATGTATAGGGAAGAGTAAAAGAACAGCACAAGCCTAAATAATGCTGTGTTGATGCTGTATTTTATTCATAATACAGAAATACTCTGATAGGTTCCATCCATTTCTGTCTTCAGGCATCCTGAACCAGATGCTGTTAAGCAGTCCTTAATGAACTTCTCTTCCATGAATGTATACAGTCTCCTTGAAAGCATACAGATTTTTGCTGAAAAGATTGTATAGCAAGGAGTTCTACAGCTTCACTGAATGATGAAGATTGTGAAGAATCTTCTGATTATTTTGATCCTGCTGGCTTCTAGTATCATTTGATGTCCTATAATTTTTGTGTTAGAACAAACAGTGAATGATCAATCCTGCTTCTTCTCTGCATGCCACTTGAGATTTTACAGCTGTCTTATTTTCCCTTCATCATCTCTTTTTCTAGATGGAAGAGTCCTAGTTTGCTTAGTTGTTCCTTATATGTAAGTTCTATACCTTTGATCATCTTTATTGCCCTTCTCTGAACCTTTTCCAGTTCTACCATGTCCTTTTTGAGGTGGGGAGGACCACAACTGCACCCAGTATTCAAGATGAGGGCAAACCATGGATCTACACAGTAGTATAATGATCTTTGTTTTGTTCTCTATTCTTTTCCTAATATTTTCTAATATTTTGATTACTTTTCTTGATTGCTATTGAGCATTGAAGCTGATTTATTAATGAAAACAGCATTATTATATTATTATGCTGAAAAGTAGCATTATTTTGTTTTGTGATGTTAGGCTATACTTTTCATGTATATTAATTTACATTTATCTACAATGAATTCCATCTGATACTTTACTGCTCACTGTGTCTTGCTAGTTGTCTTCATTTCTTCTCAGACACTCCATACCTTTAGAACCCAAATAATTCAGTTTGATCAGTGAACTTTGGCACCTTACTGCTCATTCCCTTTTCTAGGTTATTGCTGAGTATGTTGAACAGTGCAGATCCCTGTAGAACTCCATTGGTTACCTTCCTCAGATACAAGAACTTGCATTTACTACTGCCCTCTGTTTCTTATTTTTTACTCTCTGTTTCACATTATTTATTCTATGCAAAAGCCTTCTCTCTTATGCTGTGGCTACTTAGTTTCCTCAAAATCCTTTGGCAACAGACCTTGTCAATGGTGTTTTGGAAATCTAAGTAGAATATGTCAACCAGATATCCCTTATTCATGTGATTATTAAGTCACCTTTGGAACTCTAGGAAAGGTTTGTAATGCATGGTATACATTCATAGAAAACATTTTGATTCTTCTTCAGTTCTGTATTTATCTTTATGGACATTAGTTATATTTTTCATTATGGTTTCTGCTATTTTCTCTAGTATAGAAATTAAACACACTGATATATAGTTCCTGAATTCCATATTAAAAATTTGGCATTACATTTACTACCATCCCATCCACAGATACTAAGGTAGTTTTAAGCACTTAAGCAGCTATGGTATTTCATCCTTGAGATCCTTTAGAACTCTTGGATGATTCAGCATTTTCACTGATGTCTTGAGAGACACAGACTAAGACTTAGAATAGGAGCTTTTTTATTGTATTTGCTTATTAATCATGAAATCAGAGCCTTTCAGTGTTGCAGAAGAGAAGTCTTCAAAAGTTTAATGCTGTTTTTTGATTGTTTACGTATGCCCATAATCACATCCAGTTTGCATCCTTTTACTTCTTCATTGCATGTCATACACTGAGACTACAATTTGAATGCCATTGTTTAAGTCCAAACCATCAATTTTAAGGTTGGTTACAAAACTTGATGATCTGTTGGAACTCTGAAATGGACTGAAAAGCTCTTGTTTCCCTCCTTACTGTAAGGAGTTCTGTGCAGGATTCTTTTGTTTGGTTGTTTGATTGGCTTTTTTTGTAGTTTTGACTAACCGTGTTACCTAAAATATCTAAACATAATTTAATGTTTGGATATGTTTCATTTACAAAAGTAGAGCACCCAAGCAATATGTCTAAAATGTTAAAAAAAAAAAAAATCTTACAGGCTTCTTACTTTCTCTGGATACTTCTTTGCAGGAAAGATTGATGAAGAGGCTGTTAAGAAATATGCTTACCTTAACATTGTGGGAATGGTTGGATCCATAGACAATGACTTCTGTGGCACTGATATGACCATAGGCACTGACTCAGCCTTGCACAGGATCATTGAAGTTGTGGATGCCATCATGACCACTGCTCAAAGGTAAATTGTGCATATTATAGAAAACTATAAAAAATATCAAGTTATTTATGCTTCAAATCTTAAGTTTCCTATTGCCATACAATAGTGGAGGATATAAGTTAATTTTAAATAGAAGTTAGGTAACTGGTATTCATAATATTTCTAGAGTGGGAATAAAAGCTCTTTTTGGCTGTATCTTTCAAGTGTGTCTTTTTTTTTTTCTTAGTAATTGCTTTTCCATCATTCCTGTCATGGCAGCACTTAAAGCATCTGATTGTAGAGGCTGCAACAGCGTTAGGGGCAGGCTTTTTTTTTATGTTTTTAGTCTTTCCCAGACATACTCTTCTAGAGAAGATCCAGACATACCTTGAATGGTACAAAGTAGCGTCCACTTGTATATAAGTTTTCCCCTAGGTAAAATCTAAGCAATTAAATGATTTTTTTTTAATACAGCTATATCGTTACAGTTCTTAACTATGGTTCTGCAGCACATACATTTCTAGTAAATGTTCACCTCCTCTCTCCTAACTGCCCTTTGTTTTAGATGAAAGTAGCAGTAAAAATTAATTGTGTTAGAAGACACGTAATTTTAAATACATTGCTTAGTACAGCCTTCTGTTTTGCTAATGAATTCTGTGTTTGGTAAGCATGGTAAACACAGGCTATTTTCCTGATACCAGGTTCTGATTTCAAGAATTTGGACTGGACTTTTGAGTTGCAGTATTACAGTTAATGTGTTTTCTTATTTTTACAGCCATCAGAGGACATTTGTTCTGGAGGTTATGGGGAGACACTGTGGGTAAGTATTGTCTTCAGCAGTTTGTCTCATGCAGATGTAATTATGAAAGATCAAGAAAACTGAACAATAAATGTCTAACCATTTGTTATGTTTATTAGGTATCTAGCTCTTGTTAGTGCCTTAGCCTGTGGTGCAGATTGGGTTTTTATTCCTGAATACCCACCAGAAGAAGGATGGGAAGATTCAATGTGTGTTAAGCTTTCAGAGGTAATCTATTACTATGTTTGGGATTCCCTGATGTCTTTGCAGATGTTTGTCTGAAAACCGTGATTTAAAAATGTGATCAGGACTTTCAGCAAGTCTTTGCTTCTAGCGTCACAGTGCTATTTGATCTTAAAACAGCTCTCTTCCTGCATTCTGTGATTGTTTTGAAGAATTATTATGACCTACTCTAGTGATTACAAACTGTTACTATACAAGCAGTGTGTGTTCTTCTCTTTAATTTGTTATAAGACATTTCACTTCATCAATGAGAAGACCTCTAGGAAGATAAAATGCATGAGAACTCTGAAATGTTCAACTATAAAAAATACTTCTTCAAATCCTAGCAGCTGAATGTATAGCAATTGATTATAAAATTGTGCTGTAAACTTTTTCATTTTTTTAATTATATGGATATGCCTTTATTTTTATTACAGAATCGTGCACGAAAGAAAAGGTTGAATATTATTATTGTAGCTGAAGGAGCTATTGACTGCCACAACAAACCTATAACGTCTGAGAAGGTTAAGGATGTAAGTGTCAACATCCTTATGACACACTTTCTGTTTTCTTCTTATGATGGGTCTTGTTACTAACAATAACATTCCTGTAAAATGAATCTGTTCATCATACAGTTTGTTGCTTGTGTTTTTTTTATTTATGCTTTATTATCTAAATCCATAGTCCTCTTAAGGGGGAAGTATTTCAGTGGCTGTTAATTAGAACCTTTCTTCCTTGTAATATAAGACAACAGTCCAAAGTACCTACTTCATGGGTGCCTTAATTGATAGAGAGTCTGAAATCAGCTCAGATCAATGATTACAATCCTATTCTACCTTATTTCTTGTAAAATTTTAATAATGGTCTGTTCTATAGTGAAATAATACTGTCTCCTTTGGACAAAGTCTTGTCACTTTTTTCTAAATGGTTGCTTTACCAAAAATTTCAAAGGTGTCTAAGATTAAGAAAAACGTTTGAGCTGAAATTATTCTGCTTTTCTCGGAAAGGGTCCCTTTAGAAAAGAAGCTGAAAAATAGTCATTGTCAGGAAGTAGCTAAGACACTTTGAACTTACCTGGGGCTTATCTGTCCTGTGACTATGAAGTCTTGTTTTCCATAGCTGTCAGTTTGAGAGTAATCTTTGACTCTTAATTCAGAATTGCTCTTACTTTACAAAGTAAAATTTAGCACCAAGCAGTGTTAAGTATACATAGAGTAGATGGCTATTATGCATTTATGGAAGAAACACTACTTGCTTGCTACAAGTTTCAGCCAGTTAAAACATTCAAAAACTATAAATACCAGGGATAGATGATTTTTCTAAGTAACTTCTAAATTTTTTTTTATGCTTTATGGTATCCATTACTTATTCCTAAACTTACATGCTCACTGAAGATGTATTAATAAAACATGTCTCTCTGTGACTTCAGATTTGATACGTAACAGGAAAAGGAAAGAAAGCCTGACTGAATGAAATAGTTTTGTTACTATAATTTTTACTGGAAGTTGTAAAAGCCTTGTCAATTAAGGTTAAAAGTCCTCTTCACTAAAGTTTTACTCACAACCTTTTGGTATGTGTAATTTTGCATGTAGGTGAAACATGGGGTGAATAAAACTCTAACTGAACTTCTTTCAGGTGTTCTAATTATAATATTTAGACCTGTTTTTTATAAGGTTGAGGACTGTGCATAATGAAGCCATTGTAACTGTAGTTAAAGCATTGCAATCTAAACTGCCGTTTTACCATTATTAAATAAAATGTTCCTTTAGATTAGGAACCTGGAGTTTAGTTCTAGGTTAGGAATAAACTAAAGACTGGCTTAACTTTTATAGTATTTTCATTACTGTTGACATACTAATGTATAATATACATGGAATTATTCCAGTAGCATATAAAGCAGAGTAATGCTAACTCATGCATATATAAAATAATGATGATAATAAAAGCACTGCATTTTGAAATTCTTTACAGCTTGTAGTTCAGCGGCTCGGTTTTGACACCCGAGTAACTATTTTGGGTCATGTGCAAAGAGGTGGAACCCCTTCAGCTTTTGACAGAATTTTGGTGAGTGAACCTAGAATAATTTTTCATGGTACTACACAGTACAGCGACATTTTTATTATTTATTTCGGGATGTGGTGGTTCTTTGCCCGATTAACTTGACAAATTCAATTATTCTCTCATATTAACTGTCTGAATAGCTTGAATTCAGAATAGTGAAGCACTTTGTGTAAAGGAATCTATATTAGGATTAAAAAGTAAAGCAGCAAGAACAATCACCCATATTTAAGGGTATTAAATAGCCTGCAACGTTTTCACCTACCAAGGAATAATTGGTTTCAGCTTGAATTACAGAGAAATTACGACCATTTCTGTGATTGGAATCCTTGTGCTTTTAAGTGCTTGCTTGAACACTCAAACATTATCTATTTTCAGGCAAGTCGTATGGGTGTGGAAGCTGTGCTTGCCCTTTTAGAAGCTACTCCAGCTACTCCTGCCTGTGTCGTGTCCCTTTCTGGAAACCAGGCTGTCCGTTTGCCTTTAATGGAGTGTGTGCAGATGGTGAGTTTCTGGCAAAAAGCCAGTTTATAGTAATTCATTAACTACAACAGACCACTGTGTACAATAATTGTCTGTTGTCATTAAAGCACTGATGGGAGTGCATGCAGCACTTTCCCACATTTGGGAATAATGAATTTCATCTGTGTTCTCTGTGTTATTACTTATTTGTGAAGTACCAACAAACAAGAAAAAAAAATTTTTAATTTGTTTCAAAATTTTGTCTCAGATCTTCTCTTTATTGCAACAACAAATTCTTCAGATGCTTGCATCCATTTACATGTCATACACAAGTCAGGTTTCTGCACTAAAACTGTTCAGCTTAAACTGAAAAAAATAAAAAGGACCAAATGATACATTGATTTTTTTTTTTTGTTAAATGTCCCAGGAAGGCTTTAGGTGTTTATTTCTACTCTGTTCTTCTCCTATCCACAGTAATTTATGCTATGATAAGAGATGGGTCATAAATTAATGAAATGTCAATATTTCTTTTTTCACTCTGGAAAGCTATTTCAAAACGATCTGTTTACTGGAATATATTAAATAATCAATTTCCTGTGTTTTTTAAACATATTGAGTAATTAACTTATTTTTTCAAGACTCAAGAAGTCCAGAAAGCCATGGATGAGGGAAGATTTGTTGAGGCTGTGAGGCTTCGTGGAAGGTATGGCCAATAACTTGCATCGTTTTACTCTAGGAAAGATTAATTGCTTTGCTATTCTGCTGGCACTTGACATTTTATTTTAGATAATTTAATATCCATATGTTTTTATGTATTTGAGAATAATAGATGAGACAGAAGAGTTGCTTAAGTAGAATAATTGAAATTCTTATCTGCATAAAAACATGCAAAACAAAGAAAACTGTAGTTCAGTACTGTGTCAGAATAGTGATGGACACTAGTAGGCTAACTGTTCACAAAGAAAAAGCTGTTGTGTTGTGTGAGATGACTGGTAGCAACCATATGTTTGTTTATTCAAGATTTTGAGGCCAGTCCCATGACCTTGTTTGTGAGTAGCTGGTAGTTTTCCAATAGTAATGTTAGAGGGAGACATTCAGCCCTCTTATTTGTCAACAGAGCATTTTCTGTTTCAAGTCATTTGATAATAAAATGCTTTATCCCTGATCTGTAAAACTAACTTGCCAGCCATAAAGTTATATTTTCTATTATCTTACAGGATTATTTTCCAGTGTTCTCTCTTTTCCATTTTTTATTGTGTTTTGCATTTGTAATAACTCTGGTGCTTATATTTCACACTTGTGTTTAAAAGTTTCTGAAAAATTCAAGCATTTCTTTAAAATAACTGAGTTGAAAAATTTACTATTCTACTTTATTTATCTTATTTACTTATTAATTTAGGAGCTTTGAAAACAACCTTAACACCTACAAATTACTGTCGCACAAAAAACCAGATGCCGAGCTTCCAAAGGTAAGGGTGGTTTTCTGAGTGTGCAATGCATATCTGCTTTTGGGATATCTTAACAAATAGTATTTTTCTTCTCTTCTCATCCTGCCTTAATACTCTCTTCAAACCTATGTCATAGGATATTTTATAAAATCAATTAAATATTATAATGGCAGAAAGATGCTTGCAACACACAACTTTATTCTAATAATAACTAATGCTTTTTTAAAGTGTAATACCTTTCTAACTAGAAAATTTCCTGCTAGACAGTTTCTTTCTGTCTTGGATGTATGTCTGGTCCCAGTTGCTGTAGTGTCTGATCCTAATAGTTATGTCTTCTGTCCTTAACATGGAGAGAAGGAAAGGTGATGTAATCATGATTAAGAGGATGGAGTTTTGTTGGGGGGGGGTGTCTTGTTGATTGTTTGATTTTCAAAAATAAGGACCTAAGTTTCACCTTCAAGAGATCAAAGAATTAATGATTTTTTTGGTGGATAGTCAACATCTGCTTTGCCAGATCAGGTATGTGTTTATTTGGGGGATTTGGGGGGGGGTGTGTGTGTGTTGTTTCTTTGTTTTAATATATATACCAATGCAAATTTAGAATTGTTAGCACTTGGATTTTGTATTTTGTTTTAAAATAGTTTTGGCGTATCTTTTTGTGATGGATGACATCAGAAGGAAATGTAGGCCACTTGTAATTATTAACTACTTGGATTTGACCACACTAGGCAAATCTGTGTGCTTCAATAAAAGGGGTTGGGTGGGAATTAAAAACTGGATAAAATGTGCATGTCACAGGAATTGAGGAAAAAGCTAAGCTGATCAGATCACTAGAGCCTGCTGAATGCTCTGCTTTGGCAATGTTGCTGCACATGTATTTTGCTGCTTGTGTTTCTTTTGCATTTTTCTACAATCCTTTGATTGTGCCAAAGCTAAAAAGAAACCACATGTGTTCTGTTCTGTGTCTCTCTTTGGTTTTTTGTTTTTTATCTTTTGATTGAGATTCCATGATCATTACCTAACAATTGTTCTGTTTTTTAATTTCGTATTCCCATCTTCCAGGATAAAGCTAAATAACTTCTAGTTCTTCTGCAGTACCAAATTGTTACAATTCTATCATGTTAATAGTTATAAACAATTTAAGGTTATCCAGCTGACCCTAAAGCATGATGAATTCTACTGTGTAAGCTAAGGTTGTCAAATTTTCTTGCATTTCACTTACATAGTGTGTTATCACTTAAATTGTTTGCTAAATTCATACAGAGTGGTTAAACTTTACCAGAGGTCAGGCATGTAAAGTTTTAATTCTTTACTTAAATTTTGCTCTCGGTATTAGTTTTGAAGCTGTAAAAATAACAAAATTAATAAAATGCAGTGCCTTCTTAATTTTTTGGTAATGGATTATATTTTTATCTGTTGTAAATTAGCACTTACTGATGTAAGTGAAACTGTATTGATTTATACTAGCTGACCATTTCTTAATCAAAGACAATGGCTTGTGACTTATCTGGAAATAAGCTTTCCATTTCAGTGAATACTTCATGTACAGAAAATCTGTAATTCATGCTCTGCAATTAAAATTTAATTCAAAGATGCTTACTAGCATTTTATACACAGTAGCACTCTTGCTTTGTTTACCCTTACAGTGCACATTTTTTCTGTTATAGTTTTCTTTTTAATGCAAATATTGAAGTTTTTTCCTCTAGGAAGGAATCCATGATCTCAATAATATTGGATTTATCAGTTTAAAGTAGTAATTCTGTTGAAGAAAGCATTCTTAATTTGAAAACTCTTGTGGTTTTAGAGTTGTGTCTGTTGTAACAAGACAGAAGGTTTTAATAGTATTTTGTAGCTAGATTGTGTGATTTTTGCCCACTTATGTTCAGTCCGTAATGCTTACATCCATTTAGATGTAGTTGTTTTATCTAGAGTACAACTGATAACAAAGCAATATAAATGGGGACTAAATGCATAGGTATGGAATACACATATACCAAAATATTTGTTTCATGTTATGTTTTAAATAGAACCGTCTCTCTTACATTGCCTGTGCTTTAAATTAGAAAAGTTTATTTGATATCTCAGACTTTTCCATTTGAGTAGATGAGCCGCCCACCTGGGATACTAATTAAACTTGGGGAGACACTGTATATAAACACAGTTACTTTGAGTCATTCAGAAATGCTTTAAAAACTGCCATAATCTGAATATTTATGGCATTGTGAAAGATGCTGAGTGCTCCTGTTTACTACTATGTTGTCAGCTGCTCTAAAAACCTGAGCAATACTTTTAAATTAAAGTTGTCATCTGTTCTGCTTTACATGATACTGATGATATACACCAAACTGCTATGTGCTAGAATTGGTTCCTATTCTTTTCTTGGCTATTCTGGGTGTTTTTGCAAAATACTGCTTTGATAACATGAAACTGGTTGACACAGGATACTTTATGTTGCTGGAACCTAGCTGAGCTATCATATAAAAACCTGAATGACTTAACCTGAAAACCAAATGAAAATGTGATAGTCTTATTTGAAAACAAACATTTTTTTATAAACTGTTTGTTTATATGTGATATTCTGCAAACTGGGAAATATATTTATGTACCTTCTAGATAACTTTAAATTTTGGATGGCTTTAGGGTCTTTGAAATTCCTTTCCTACATTCCAGTATTTAGCAACTGTGTATGATGGAAAAATTAACCATGGTGTAGAAATTAAAGTACTTATTAAATATTATTTTTCTCTTACAGACTAATTTTAATGTGGCAGTTTTAAATGTTGGTGCCCCTGCAGCTGGAATGAATGCTGCAGTGAGGGCTGCAGTGAGAGTTGGCATAACTGAAGGCCATAAAATGTTTGCTGTCATTGATGGATTTGAGGGTTTTGCTAGAGGGAAGGTCAGTATCACGTATGTGCATTACATAGTAGTATGTACCCCATCCCACACCACCACCTTTGTTTATGTTCTTAGAAGGTATGTTCTGTCATAACTGTGTAGGAACTAGTTCTGTAAGCTCTTTTATTTCATAAACATATATAGAACCCAAATTGAAATGGTATTTCTCAACTATTCAAGTCTATAGATTCATTTATCTTAAGTATTGCTAATCACATGCTGCAGAGCTATAAATTCAGTTCAGATGAATCCTACCTTTGAATCTTGGTCAATATTTAGCATATGGTAGGTTTTCCACAGAATAACAGAATCATTGATTCTGTGTGATGAGTTGTTGCATCTCTGTTTCTTTGCTACGAGAAACTTTGCAGTGGTGCTTGTTGAGGGAGGAAGCTTATCCTCAGGTGAGTTAGATTCTTCTGTTCTCCTGTTTAAAATGTTAAGGATCAGTTGGTATACTGAGGAGAAACTGGATACAAAATTATGATTTCTATGCGTAGCTGGAGTCTTAGGTCCCAAAACTAGCTTCAAAGACCTAGGTATAGATTTTTCTTTCCTCACATTCAGTAGGAAAGGGTGTGAAAATAGATTCATGATATGAAACAAAGAGGCAGAGTTCATCATGGTCTGGAGGAAGAAAGAACAAAGACAGAAGGAAAGCATTGGTAAGAACTCAAGAGAAATTAAGCTAATGTCTTGATGCCGTTTTCTTTCTTCGCCAAGTTCATTTTTGGTGCTGTCAGTGCCCAACAACTTGTTACAAAAGCTTTAGATTAAGTAGTACATGGTGTTTGCTGTATGTCAAGAGAAGTAATTGGATAATTACTTAATAGAATCTCCATTTTTACTTTTATTCAAAGATAAAGGAAATCAGCTGGGGAGATGTCGGAGGCTGGACTGGTCAAGGAGGATCAATTCTTGGTACAAAACGGTAACATCAATATTTTGCCAATTGATGTGATGAGATGAATTCTAGTATTTTATATAACCAGTGTGTGATTCCATGCTCTTTTCTTTCCACAAAATGTTTTAAGTCCTCAATTTTATGTGGGTTGTTTTTTTTTTTTTTTTTTTTTTTTGTTGTTGTTTTTGGTTGGGTTTATTTACATTGTTACGTTCCAACTTGGATAACTTCATAGTACTGTACCAGCTCTGTAGAGAGAATGAACGTGGGAGTTGGGACTTCAACTTAAAAACTTCCTGGGGTCCTCACACTTAAAAGGATTGCAAACCTGTAGTTTCTTTACAGCTGACATGATTCCTTATTGGATGTCAGGAAGAATTATTTGTATGGATAAATATGTAAAATAAAAAATATTGCATTGCCTGCTTAGTTTACTGTTTCAGCTTAGTAATTAGTTCTTATTGCTGCGGAGTCTGTAAATTTTTTTCATTTTTTCTTTTGGTTTAATAATTTTTAGTACTCTTCCCGCAAAATATTTGGAGAAGATCGCTGACCAGATGCGCACTAACAACATTAATGCCCTTATGGTTATTGGTGGATTTGAGGTACACTAAAATGTCTAATTATATTTAAGTAGAGTAGGATTTCTAACAAAATGAATAGACCATTTTAATTTTTACCCATTCTTCATGCAAAGTGCATTTGGTTACAACTATATTTGATACACAAAATAAGTAGTGTTTAGGATCAGAAGTATTGTCAATTAGTGATTCTATGGAAAGCTGGCATTCAAGACAGTGACTAGTAACTGCAAAATAGGATGTGCTAAATGGATAAATAAGGTGAGATAGCATGATAGTATTTTTGCATTTTAAAAAAAATAATTAATGACCTCAGTAGTGCAAGTTCCAGTCTATACTTTATCAATACTTAGAACATACTTCCAGAAGTTCTTGACCTTTAGTAGTAAATGCACTGTAGTCCCTTATTTAAGTCACTCTTTCTCACATAGTGCATTTCAAAATCTGTAATTGATTTAGAGAGGTCTTTTTTTTTTTTTCTGTATTTCATGTTCATTTCATTTTATCAAAACAATAAATTTTTAAAATCTTGATTCAGGAAAGTATTTTACTAACTCTTCCCAAAGAAGAGCATGCTTATTGTTTCTTGATAAGGAAAGAATTATCCAATTTTACCAACCTGTTAAACGTGGCCCTAGTTCAGGAAATACTGAGATTTTAAATGAGGAGTAACAGCACCTGAAGACTGGGGAACTAGTTTGCAGTATGTTTTTGTTGTACAAAGCACTTTGTTATGTCTAAATTATATATTCCCTTGAAAATGAATGTTCTATTTATTGTTTGTTTTTAAATGTATACCTGTTTTTAATGGTTTCTTTTTGTGTGTGTGTGTTAGATTTTAGTGATTCCTTAATGCTTTGACTTGCTGAAGTGTGCTGTGGTAGAAATGGCTCCCCATGTGGCCCCTTCGTTTTATCACTCCAACTTTGCCCTTTATTCATCCTAATTTTTCACCCAATGCCTGTGCCCAACAGGCGTACCTCGGACTTCTGGAATTGTCAGCTGCCCGAGAGAAATATGACGAATTCTGTGTTCCCATGGTTATGGTTCCTGCAACTGTATCCAACAATGTACCGGGTTCAGATTTCAGCATTGGTGCAGATACTGCTCTGAACACTATAACTGATGTAAGTCTATTCTGGTGTGTGCGCTTACTAACAAAGCAGTTCTGGTTTAAACTGACTAAATTGGCTAGAACTGGATATTTTTATAGACCAGAACTTTGGAAAATCATAGAATTATTTGATATAGCCACATTCATGATACTTATTTAAAAAAGAGAAGGTTTTGGATCCCCAATGCTTCCATTAGGTTTCCTCTGCAACTACAATGACCTGTAAATTTGTAAACTACAAAATAAGATGGCATATATCTATTGTATATGGAAGAAAGAAACCTAAAGCTAGGACTTGATGATCATTAGATGCACTGTAGAGTAAAAAAATCCCCATTATAGGCAAACTATCAGTATACCTAGCTGTAACAAACACTGAGTGAATGTTCTGTTCAGAAAGAGATCCTTATTTATGTAACATCTTTATTCCTCTAATACAGAATGTAAGATCCATATTTCCCTAAAAATAGGAATTGCATGTATTCTACTAATAACAGATTTAACGAAAAGAGTTGAGACTTATTATGAAGTATTTTTTAAAAATTCAAGTCCAGTAATATGATATAAATGAAAAATGTATTGATTAATAAATACTAAACTCAGTAGAAGAGAAAGCGTTGTCAAACACCATACAAATGAAGATGTCAGGCATGCACATTTACAGTTCATCTGAATCACTTAAGAAGCATCAATTCATCACACCTCTGCTAAAAAAAGCAATTCTGTTTCTATATATTCTGACATAATTTTGTCTGTGAAACAATAGCAGTAATATTACACTTCCTTCAATTTTTTTTTTTAGCATAATCTGCAGACATATACGTATTGCAAATACAGTTGCAGAGTGTCTTTAGTTTGTTCAAAACACAGCAAAGATCTAATAAGGCATTTGTCTTCAAAACTGAATTTATGCTTTCACTTATAAAGAAGAAACAGAATTATTTCATAACTTAGTGAATTACAATAAATTACCATGTTTTATTACAAGTTCCACTTTCTGATTTTTTGTCTTCAGCCATGTTGGAGCCAGAGTGTAGAATTTTTCACTGATTGTACATGTCAAGCTACATTTTAAGTGAAAAATAACGACCACAGTGCAGGAAAATAATTTCAAGTTCCTTTTGAAAATTAAATGTCACTTCTATCACTTAGATGTATTTCAAGATTTTAATCATGTTATTATAATCAGAAATTTGAAGGATTCCTCAAATACTGTCGACTTCAAAAGCACTAAAATAAATTTCACCTGTTTTTTTACCATGTCAACATAAATATTTTTATCTTCAGCAAAATAAACCCTTCAGCTAGCAAATTTCAGTTTCCTTGAACAAGTTTAAGATGTCTATAAAGAATATGTTCAAGATAAATTTTAGTTATCTTAGGTTATAAATGTGGATGTTGTTTCCAGTTCTGGTAAATAAAAATATCTCTCCAAAACAATTGATCACAAATTAAGGTGAGTAAAATGATTGTGCATAACACCTACTTTTCTTCTTTTCTTTTCTTCATAATCTTTGTTTGCCTGACTCCTTTGTATAGGTTATTTCATGTAAAGGGGATATGTTGTAGTCAGTCAGTCTTTCTCTCTGTCTCTCCTTGATGCTGTGTTTTGCTTTATAGTTAGGTTTCTAGATGTCATTCCCCTTCATTAGATAATAAAGTGTCAATATCTCCATATTTTCCATGCAGTACTTGAAAATTCTCAAAATTATGTTTTTTTTTTACTAATAGCTTCCATCTTGTTTTATTTTGCCTAGATTTTTCTCTGAAATAAATATGAAATGTAATGGCTTTGCAAGATTTAGATTCAATCCAATGGAAAATTAAATTTTGTTCTTTTGGGGGGAAGGAGCAGACTTTTGTATTGTGGAAACGTATCTGCTTGGTATCTTCTCAGTTTTCTGCTCTGATGGTTTGAGTATGATTCAGTAAAACTGATAATGAAAAATGTATCCTTTCATTCCTGTGTCATGTTCAGATCAGGTTGGATAGTGATGATGCCCCCTCTTAATTGTGACTGATAAGCTTAATACAAGTCATACAATTGACTGTGGTAAATGAAAGTAGCAGATGGACATGAATGTCCACTATATCTAGTTTATAGCATTTTTATTCCTATTGCCACTACTAGGTCAATAAATGTATCATAGCTTTCAGTGCTCTCAGATTAGTACCTCTTACGAACACTAAAATGTCATCACACTTAGTTTTTCTGTGGTACTGTTCTTACTTCTGTGTTATTGACAGTTTTTAGTAAGGTAAGTACATTTCTACTGGATAATGAGGCCTTGTTAGTGTTTGGCACTACTAGACACTTGTCAATGTTAGGTTGTTTAAAACTTGTCAAGGCATGTGAATGGTACCTGGAGACATTTGCACATAAAATGTGTTAAGATGCTGCAATTAAAAAGGAAAACAATAAAACCCAGACCAACAGATACATAACTTTTGAATGAGAGATTAGGTAAGAGCATGCTTTTCCCCAAGTCATAGATAGTGGGTGGTATGTTTCTCAATAATTAGTATTTAGATTCTATAAAAAATTGTGACCCTCTTGAAATGTTCCATTTTTTCCATTTTTCTTTTGAAATACAGGCTTGTAATCAATTGAATAGTAGAATTTGGTTTGTTTTTTGAATAATGTTTTAAATTTATGATATGCTGTATTTTTCACTTCTGTTTTCAGAATATTAGAACAATTGTCAATGAAAACTCCAATATAATATACCTGGGGAAAGCTGGATGTTTCTGTACCTGAAAAGAGTATGCTTAAGGCTTGTATATCTAGATGTACCAAATAAATTGTTTAGGACTGCAGGATAAAAACATGAACTCTTGTTTTCTGTGAAAAGAAGCATCAGTAAAATAACTACCATGATAAATATACCTATATTCTCAACTTCATGTTGCTAATCCAGTGAAGTGAATAGAATATTATTTCAGATAGCAGACCTCTGGAATGTGACAACAAGGAAATGTTAGGTTTTTTCCTACATAATCATGAAGGATAGAAAATTCCTTTTAGATTAAAGTTGGATTACTTGATATTGATCAAAAAAGGCATTAGCAATACATCTTGCAGATAGAACTAAAAAGTAGAAACCTACTCTGTAATTAAGCAGAATGAATAAGGAGTTAAACTCTTTCAGCTACAGAACATGGAAAGAGAGTAGAAAGGATGACAATTTAATTTGAAAACAAATCTTACTGATGGGCTAGAGGGAAGTGATGGAAAGAGGAATAAACCGGAACAAGGTATGGAAGAATATTCATTTTACTTAGGAGATGTAGAAGTAAATGGGGAAATGAAAAGGAAAAGGTATCAGCTAGAGATGGAAAAAAAATAGAACCTGAGAAAGGAAGAGGCTAAAACTTGCTAATGTGTTTCTTTGACAATCTGCCTTTTCCTTTCAAAGGGAAGGGGGTACATGTTGATCAATTGGTTTTGTGAGAAAAAGTGTAGCAAGCAGCCACTGAGGAGCAAAGAAAGCTACAGTTAGATTGCATTAATGCAGTCTCCATGCATTTCCCTTAGAAAAACACAGATTCCTGTACCCTTCCAGTGCTGGTACTAGCATATGTGCCTCCACATTAGTCTGGACTAGGAAGCTGAAAATTAGCCTGGCCAAGCTAGCTAACCAGTTAAATTTTCATCCACTTCAGCCTTAGCAACAGCTGGATGTGGAGGTAGGGCAGTAAATCCATCCCTTTCAATGGCCGTTTGCATTTAGATCAACGTAAAGACAACAAACCACAGTCTTTGTTTGACTGTGTATTTTTATAAAGCATCACTGGTTATGGCAATGCCCTTTTTAAAAACACAAATACAACAAAAAATGTGACATGATTAAACCATTTTATTGACATAGTACAGTATCCCTTTATGATCTTACTATAGTACTTATTTTTAAAAAATAGTTGTAAAGCAATTATTAAAACCACCTATCACTCATTTATCCTTTATAATTATTAAGTGACCCTTTCTTGAAAGCATTTTCATATTTTGCTGCAGTGATGCAAAGATGTTGCATATAATCATCTAATGCTCGTGCTTGGTGAAGGTACAATCTTCTGATATGTTTGCTGAAATCACTTGCATCAAATAAAATGGCAATATTTAATGCAAGTAAAACATATCTTAACTGCATCTTAACATATCATAAATGCAGACTAACCAATTGTGTTAGTTATTGCTCTAATACTCCCTTTGACTTGGTTTCCCAAAAGTCTCAATATAAAAATTCTTAAGAGAAACTCATGTTTTGCAGATCTTCATGAAGCCATATGATTTTACCAAACTACTGTGACTCAGTGTACATTCTTTATTTTTCAATAGAAATAAAAATTCAAAGCAGCTTGACTGAGCTAAGTTGGGCTAGAGAATTACTGACATTTTCTCAGTCAAGTCTTGTACACTCAAAAAAAAAAATCATCCATTTGTTGTTCTTCTGGCTATACTGCTTCTCAGAGCTACAGGTCTGAAAGTGCAGTCTTTTAGACTACGTTTTAGATTTAAACTGGAAATGCATTGTAGCACTGAGCTTAATTGAATGTTGCACTTACAAAATACATGAGTAGAGAGAGATTTTAGAAAGTCATTTTTCACTTAGGCACCTACTGCCATATGGCCTCTCCTCTCACTGAACAGGATCTGCTCTATCTAGGACAAAAACCTAGAAAGCAGAAGCCTCACATGTGAATTTTTTTCCTATCATTTTGTCCTAAGCTGTTACTTAAATCAGTCATTGTATTTGTGGACATAGCTTGACAGCTGTCTAATTTTGATCTGCAATAGTATGGTTCTCTGAACTGATTTGAGAAATTGAAGAGATGAGACTTCTGTGAACATCAGTCCTTTCTGGGAGAAAAGAATATAACATACTATGTAATCAGGCTCTCTTGTGGAGAGTCATTACATAGGCAGTTTGAAAAATTGCCACACATCGTAAGAGATGCTGATTAGTTTAGATTAGAAAGAATTGGAATAATGTAACTAAAAAATATGTTTACTGACTTAAAACAGCTGCAAAATCTTAACCTTTTAAGTATTATTTTGACATCTATTAGGAACACCTAATCCTTTTCACATGATGATTTATTTTGTAGTGTTTGGAATCTTCCCAAGGACCTACAGCTGTTTTTCAAAGATTCCTTGAACTAGCAAACTTTATTAACTCATCCATATGCACATGTTCCTGGATTTTTCTGGGCTTAGGTCCGGTCTATGTGCATAGACCCAGATGTGTGATGTTGATAGAATCTTGGAAGACATAGGCAAAACTCTTTTTTTCCTTGGTGGAAATTGATGTGTGTCTTGACTTTATAGGATAACATAGTTTTTAAAAAAGCAGCTTTCTTTAAGCATTTCCTTCCAAGTTGTAGGTGTTTAACTAGTCAACTGTCTAAACTCCTTAACAAGTATCAAACTTTGTTCTTTAAGTGGTTTCGTGTGGAATGATTTCCAGTCTACCTTTTATGCTGTCTTTTTCTGCCCAACTGCTTCAGACCTCTATGCTGTGCACACTTCATGTTCACTCTGTATTAACTTGCACTAATTTTCTGCATTTCTTCAAAGAGCATTGTGCCAATGCAACCCCAGTGCACTGTTGTGGTATGTACAGGATATCCCCCCACAAATAATCTCACCAATTTTATTTACTTGGGCCAGTGGACAGCCAAATTTACCATCACATGCAAGGAGTCATTAGCAGAGCAATCCAAAGACAAGGAATGTATCACTCATACTTGTACCACTGCTTCAGGCCTATGAAAGTTGTCTGCAGCTACACGAGGCGCGTTCCCGCTTTGAGGAGTTTTGCGTACCTATCTGTGTGTTGCCTGCTACTATTAGCAACAATGTGCCAGGCACAGACTTTAGCATTGGTGCTGACACTGCCTTGAATGCTATTGTGGAGGTAAGACTGCATATCTGTTAAAAGTTAAGTTGATAAAACGCATAAGAAGAGGATACCTAAAGGCCTTGAAATG
Organism: Elanus axillaris; assembly: GCA_026212715.1. Classification (NCBI taxonomy): domain Eukaryota; kingdom Metazoa; phylum Chordata; class Aves; order Accipitriformes; family Accipitridae; genus Elanus; species Elanus axillaris. The sequence continues at coordinate 32,134,608 of JANZLQ010000078.1, read as the reverse complement.
TCTAGCTTTCTAAAATAATTTGGTTACTTTATTTTTTTTTCCTGGTTTATAGTTTAGAAGTTTTCCAAGATTGATTAAAGTTTAACCCTAGAAAAATTATGTTGTATGTTTAACTTCTGTTTTGTTATCCAAAACTGCTGCTGCATTAGTTCTTAGGGCATTTACTTTTACTGAGAATAAAATATTTTGCTTGCTTTGTTTTTTATTTCTTTTATCTTATGTAGCTCCTCAGCATTACTTAGGTGAAAGAAGAAAGCTATTAAGAAAGCTATATTTTATAAATAAATGCCACATTTATTGCATGAGCTAATGACTGAGCTCAGTGCAACAGGGCATTTTAAGTATATGGTTAACACTCAACACGTGAATAATTGCATAGACTGCATTAGGCTTAACATATATCAAGTGTGCATATAAATGCATTCATAGTATAAATGGTTAAATCTGTCAGTGATGCCAACTAAACAGTGTGAGGCCAGAACTTGCTATTAATGAGTTTTTCATTTCAGTCAGAACAGTCAGTTTTCTAGTTTTAGTCTGCCATAGCTTTTTCCCTTGGGTACAACTGCTATAGGAACTCTTAAAGTTCTTTACTATCCTATTGAGTCTGTTGGAGCCACAGCAAAGGGAACTGAGTGGAGGTCTAATGCAAACAAATGAGTAAACCTCTGAACAGCTCTTGGTTTTATCAAACCCCTCATTATCAATCCATATAACTAATTGTGAAGTAATTGTCCAAAGAAGTCAGAATAGAGATGCAGGGGTTTGAGAAATGCAGGTTTGTTTTCCTGCTCTGATACAGTGCTATTTATTTATAGAGTGAAAAATCTCCAGTAGATAATTGGAAGAGCTGTGTCAGAATACACTATGGCCTGGTCTTTGGGCGATGCAATACAGCATCCTTGGGGCGAAGATGACCTAAGATGTAGTGTGGGTATATTGTAGCAATACGTTCATAGGTAGGACACAGGTACTTCTACCATTCCATGAGTTGCTTCCCCCTTACCTACTTCTGTAAATGTCAGGCTATGTCTGCTAATTATGACTGATACCACTTTAAATAGTAATGCACCTTTAAAAGTGAAAACATGAAAACAACGGGGGAAAAATGATTGCATATATTGTTGCTTCCTCTTATTTCACTGTTTTTATTATTAATTTTAATTGCCATTTGTACAGCTTTCAATAAAGCTTTCACTAAAAAATAAAATAAAAATGGCTGTATCTACTGAATTTCATGATAGTTAGAATATTTAGTTTATGCTAAAAATAGAACACTGTTGATTTGGTGAAGTTTTGAATATCAGATTTTTCATGAAGCTGGCTCAGTTCATGTGAAGGCTCAACTAGCAATGGAATTCCAAAGAGTACTCCAGAAAGAGTCACCATGCCTCCATGATTAAAACTTGATACCTGCACCGAGCATTTGAGCATTGGCCTTTCCAGCCTATGGGGTAGTATGTGAATTAATGATTCTTTAAAATCCATCTGTGTCATTTTTTTTTGTATTTTGGTGTTTGTCACTGTCATTCTGAGAGAGCAAGAATAGTAGAAATTTTCTACTTGTATAGGCAAGGATAGAAATCCTTCTAAATAAATCTGAAGTGGGTAATCCCAGAGCTTAGAACTTTGAGCTTCTCAAAAGGCAGAATAGCTCATTTTACTACCAGCAGCTGGAAAACTTTTTTAGAAAGCTTGGAGTTTACCAAATGTTTTCGATCTCTCAAAATGAAAGAAATCTTTGCATGTGTATTTATTTATTCACTGTCTAAAGCCAAGGGTTGGTTTGGTTTGCTTTTGTTTCGTTTTGTAACACAAGCTAAACACATAGTATCCATCCACTTCCAGGCAGCTTTTTTAAAATGAGCTAAAATTGGTTCAGTGCTGCATCTTCCACTACTAAAAGTAATGGTGATTTTTGTAAATTTGTTACTGTTTGCCATATGCCAGAAGACAGACAGTACTCTGCAAAAATTCTTATGAAGGCACATCTGGAAAGGGAAAGTTAAGTGCTTGAAGAAACTGTAGAATCCAAGACAGCTAAAAGTAATTGTCATTTTGAAAAACCAATTGAAGTTCAACATAGGCTTTTGTGACTCAGTTTGTCATGGAGATACTTTCTGCTTAGGATAACAGAATGTCAATCCATATTCTGAGTAAATTCATGTGAATTCTGTGCTTGTGTGTGTTATGTGTATAAACATACATCTGGAAATATATAAAAATATTTGTATAAATGAAATTACATGTATCTTTTAGTAGCTGGACCCAAATAATGCATACACTGGTTTTAGTCCTTCAGTACATTAAACTGTCTGATGTTAGGAGTTCTAAACTTATATTATTTTAAGTTTTTTCACTATTTGTTCTGTGGTCTGTTAGGTATATTTTTAAAAGCAAGCATTGCTCACAATCTTTATTTCAGCTTGAAGTGTTATTTTCAGTTAGCTGAATGAAGGTTCTGGTTGTAACTACCTGTGAAACAAATACCTCAAATATTACAGCATCTGCAGTTCTTGTTCAGAAAAACAGTAAGGCATGGGGATTTTTTTAACATCATAATTTAGCTTTCAAGATTATGAACTTCACAGGTACTATTATTTCTTGTTTTTACTGAACAAGACTGGTGTAGGGACAGAACATCAGTTTCACAAAATTCTTCTTGTCACCAAGTGTGTTATAACCTATTTATTTGGTTTTTAAGACTAAGGAAATAATATCTTTGTTTCTCTTATTTGCTTTCTGAAAGGGAGATACATTATCTGATGACTTTAAAATAACTGAATGGTAGAAAAATTAATTCCAGGAAGCGAGTTCATCAAATAGCTTTTTGAGTATTATTAAAACCTGGAGATGCATAGTAACCTAGTTCTTAGGTTTCTATGTTTGCCTAAGTTTCCTAGGTCCTACTACACTGGAAGTTTTCTCTGTTATTTTATAAGTCTCTGAGGCAGCTCTAATATTTTGTTTATTGGTGGCATGTAAGCAACAGATATCTTTGTAGAGAACATTCCTTATGCTGGCGGATGCAAGTGGAGATTGTAGTCTTTTTATTTTAAGTATGTATCTATTAATAAAAATACCAAAAACATTTAAAAAATGCTCTCCTAGTGCTTTAAAGAATGATATTTATGTTGATATCTTTGGAAAGTAAACAATAGGGCTATACATGCTCAGGACAACTTTTAATTCCATGCACAAATGAAAGTTAATTCTTGTTTTAGTATTTGCAGGAAGCAAACAAATAAGAGTTGATAGCAGCAAAACATTTTATTTTGACTGTGATGTTCAAGGTATGATTTATAAGAATTGCTTTATTTGGTAATTATTACAGTTAAATGGGTTATGCTCTTTTGGAATTTTTAAAGATGTAGATTTTATATATTCTTTAATCCTTTAACCAATAAGTGTTGCAAAGTTGCATGGCATATAAAAGCATAACAATCCAGACTTAAACTTACAATATCTTGTCTTTGATTAGACATGTGATCGCATCAAACAGTCAGCCAGTGGTACCAAGCGTCGTGTATTCATCATTGAGACCATGGGTGGTTATTGTGGTTATCTGGCTAATATGGGGGCCCTTGCGGCAGGAGCTGATGCTGCTTATATCTTTGAAGAACAGTTTGATATTCGAGAGCTCCAGGTATACAGCACTAGAAATGTTTTCCTCATTTTTAAGTAGATGCTAAAATTGTTGTACATATATAGCATAATGTGTATATTTGAAGTAGATGGCTCATGTAACAAAAAAAATAAACAATGCTTCGATGGTATCTAAAAACTGCACTTGTCAGTAGCGCTTTGATATAATGCCAGTTCTTATGCTGTATTACATAAAGGAAGATATACCTAGTTATTCTTGGTATCAGGTTCAGTTAAATGACAAAATTATTGTATTAGCCATTAAATTCTATTAGATTAATTGTTTCATTTTTATTCTTCTGATCGAAATTCAAATTACATGTAAATAAACAGACCTGGGCAGTTTTAAAAGGAAAAAAAAATAGGGGGGGGGGGGGGGGGAG
>JANZLQ010000078.1:32094815-32130480 GCA_026212715.1 Elanus axillaris | reverse complement strand
GGGGGGGAAGAGAAAAAGGAATACTTTTTCCATTATTATATTGCCTCAGCTTATTGTGTTAGAACGCCATGCAGGTCAGGAACTGAACAGTATGTAAGATGTATTAAATACTCTGATACCAAAATTATTCAGAGCATATTTGGAGGTGTTACTAAAATAAAGGTCTCAGGCTTTACAGATTAGGGTGTAAACTGATACAGAACTTGTCTACTGTGAAGATCTTACACTTCTGAGGTAGTTGGTGCTAGCTGTGGTCATGGACAACTGCAAAGCTAAAAAGATAGAAATTTCCTGAAAGGAATAAAGATGTGAAATGAATCATAATTCCGCCCCACTCATTTCTCAGTGGCATGTACTCTTCTTGTCATATATGGAAGTACCAGTACAGCAGTACATCTCTATAACAGGACTGTTGCAAGGACTGGGAGTAAGGGCAAGCTGTCATCTTTTGTGGCAACTTCTGTATTTTTATGTATATCAAGGTTAACCAACTTGGTGGTGTACCAGTACAGCATACAAAAACAAACCTTGTGTTGCTATTAAAATCAATTATTTGCAATGTAGAGGAAGAATTTAGGCTTAACCCAAGATGAATAAATAGCCATACATGGTATATTATCCTGGATCTCCAAAAACCTGTTGATTGTTTGGATTTGCATGTAATACTTTATGTGGAATATTTTACAGAAGTTCTTAGGATATGTAGGCTCATTTAAGTTGGTTTAGAGTTCTGTATGGCATGTTAAGAATACTTTTGTCATTTCTAGGCTAATGTGGAACACTTGACTGAAAAAATGAAAACCAGTATCCAGCGTGGTCTAGTCCTGAGGTAAGCAAATGTAGTTTTAATAGATGGCATCAGTGATGCTGAGCACTTCCAGCCAGGTAGGCTGTTTGGCCACTTGCAAAGATGGTCCTTGATTATTCCTTTAGCATGAGATTTTTAGTAAAGCTGTTGCTCCAGAAGGCAATTCTGGGAGCTGTCGGGAAGCTCAAGTCCAAAACTTCCTTCTTTCTACGTAAATATATTTGCTCTATAATCTAATATTTTTATCCTATTTTCAGCCTATTTTTTCATCGGCTTTTTCTTTTACTGTAGATTCTGTCTTGCCAAAGATAGTGTGAAAACTAACATGCATATACACATATAGGATGGCCTTTACCATAAAAATCCTACTTTAGATTTTAGGAGATAACACAGAATAAAGTATCATTCAAAACCCAAAACATTTAAAATATATTGATTAAGATGTTTTAAAATTATACCTTCTTAGGCAGCCTGAACCAGGCTGTAGCTTCTTTCTTAAGCATTTATTTTCAGTCTGCCAAATAGTGAAGGCCTGAAAAATGAATACCCCAATAAGTTGTATGAAGATACCATTGTCTTTGTTCAGGTTCTACTAGTTATATGACTAGGGTGAAAAAATATCCTACATTTACAATATTGGTAAGAAACAGCTTAAGGTACTGTTCATTAACCGTGCTTTCATACAGGGCAAAATTATGACTTTGGATGTCAATGACTCTTTGTTTGAATGCAGTTTTTCTTCTGCATAACAAACTTGTCAGACCTAAAATGGTATTTTTCACTACCTTATTCAATAATGGATTCCAAGTGACCTGCCAGTGATGTCAGTGTAGTAAAAGTAATGCAGACTTCAAAATCATGAGCATGTTTTGTGGAAGTAAACATACGTGATTAGATGAAAATACCTGAGCCCTGATTACCCGTATCAAGAAAATGGGGAAACATTTGTCATTCAGTAGTTGTAAAGACATCCACTACTTAATAGTAAATTTCCTAAATCCATCTGGCCTTAATTGTTACAGAAATGAGAACTGCAATGAGAACTACACAACTGACTTCATTTATCAGCTGTATTCTGAAGAAGGAAAAGGAGTATTTGACTGTCGAAAAAATGTATTGGGCCACATGCAGCAGGTAAAAATGACCTTAAAGTTACAGACAAGCTTAAATTTGAACAGAGCATACAATATTCAAGTATTTCAAACAAGTCTGACTCAGGATTAAAGGAAAGAAGTGTGTGTATTTTTATTTATAGGTAATCCAGAAGTTTTTGTTAGCATTACATTTAACTGCAATTCCTTCTTAAAAAGCCAGGAAAAAATGCATTAGATTCTGAATTATTTTCATTTTTATTCTTCTCCTGTCTCTATTAATAAACAATTATACTTTTTAAATAGATAATACAGCTATCTTACTGTAATACATCCCTAGAACAAACTTATCTGTCCATCTGTAATGTATCTGGCTTCTGAACCCTGGGAAAGATGAGATTTCATTAAGAAAATATGTGCAGATGAATTCTTGTAGAAGAGACAGTAGTGAGCTACTCCTTGCGTCTCTGTATCTCACTATAGTGCTTGTTAGTGGGCAAATAGTAAGTTTCTAATCTGGCTACCTAATCACCAAGACTGAGGTAGAGTAAAAAATACAAGTAGAGCTGAATTTCTCAAGTACTGGTAGTGAAATGATTGTCTCTTAAGTCATTTCAAGTTGTATGTATATTCCCCTTACTCATATATTTTTAGATTATTTAATGCTGAGGTTAGCACTTTGTGTAAAATTTAGCAAAGCTTATTTTGAAGGTCCAGACAAGCATTAGTCAACCCATCTGAAACTATTTCCACGTATGATTTCAGTCGCATCTGCTGCATTGAAAATGGACAGAAAAGTCAGACTTTATATAATATAGAGAGATGGTTTAAAAAAAAACCAAACCAGAACAACACTAGTCTAGGAAGTCCTAACATGTTCTTTTTCATTCTAGTATTACATACATGGTATTATGGCCTTCCTTGTTCTAGCTGCAATAGAGCACTATGCTTCCTAGACTTCCTAGATTAAGGAGTCAGCATGTAGGTTTCTGAGGCACCTTCTGACACCTCTCCTTCAACAGTTTCCTGGTCTATGCTGAAACCAGGTCGCCCTGTGGAAGTGTGATAGCTGGGCAGTGCTTAATGAACAGCACTGTGGGAAGTGGAAGAAAGGGAAAATAGTGAAATTTATCTAAGTGAAAAGTATTACTGATTCAGTGAGGATTCTACAGGTGCTTAACACAAATTTTAAATGTTTAACTTGATTTGTGTGGTGGGGTTTTTGGCTTGTTTATTTTTCTAAGTGGGGGAAATGGAAATAAGAGGTAGAGCAGGCCATGAACAGAGATGACTGATAAGACAACACAAATACTGGTTCAATAACTGAAGTAACACACACTTAAATTTTCACACAGGGTGGTGCACCTTCACCATTTGATAGAAACTTCGGGACAAAAATTTCTGCAAAAGCTATGCAGTGGATTTCCAAAAAACTGAAAGAAACCTACCGAAAAGGTGCAGAAATATTTGGTGCTATTTCTTGTTGCTCTCATTGATTAGCTATTGGTATATGAGACTACTCTACTATGCAAACATGTGAATGTGTATTAGTTTGCTAGTCAACATACTTCTTTCCTTCTCAGTTGTTATATTACTCTGTAGTGCCTTGCAGTGCTTCCTGCTGTAAGATTTCCCCTCAAGTGAGGTCAATAATTCAGATAGCTCTTATCTTTCTTTAAAAAAATGCTAGTGTGATTAGTTTTTCATGCATGAAGGAATTTATGGTTATATAGTTACATCTGTTCTTCCTTTTTGTTTCATGGTGGCTACATGGGAGACAGAAGAAGGTAATGTGTCTTCTTTGGGAATTTTTGTAAAGTACTGTTTACTAAAATCTAATTTAAAACTGGATGTTAAAATTCAGTCTTACTGTTGCTTAATTACACTGTATTTTCATTGCTAATCACCAAAGCTACATTAAGAAAGTGAAGTTCTCCTAACCCTATTAAAGTACTAATTGATGTTTTATCATTACATTAAATATTGTTAACTGGAATTAAGCTACTGTAAGCTTCCTATTCAGTTTAATTACAGAAAAAGGGTATTTGCCCTTACAAGTCTGAGTAAGAAAGATACTGAATTATTTCATTCTTTTTAGGAAAAGTATTTGCCAATACTGATGACTCTGTCTGTTTGCTGGGAATGCGTAGACGCAACCTTGTTTTCCAACCTGTGGCTGAGCTTAAGACTGAAACAGACTTTGTGTACGTATACACTGCTTACATTTTAAACATCTTGACACAGGCTTCCTTTCACCACATCAAATGACCAACTTCTCTGCAGTGCTGACATGCAGCATTTGTCAACCATTTTACTCCACTTTCATCATTAGCTTATGTCAGCCAGTGATTCACTCTGATTGTTCACCTGTCTTTTCTAACAACTCCCTTCATGCTTTCTCTTCATCCTCCTTACACTTCGAAGCCTCTCCTGAATTCTGGAACTCCACAGTTCTTTCAAATAACTTCCTTGTAATTGTCTTTGTTCTAATGCCCAGAATTGCTTTACTTCTGGTACAATTTAGTGGGGCAGCATTTTCTGTGGCAGATTTGGTATTATGCTTACCTATAATGCACATCTTCCAGTAAAACCTATTAATTTCTTTGGTATTCTGTCCTTAATTTGTGGTCATTGTTTACATCCCACCATAAATGTCAGTATCTAATCCTATTTATGAGGAAGGCCATTACTGTTAGTCTTGTCAAATGTGTTTGTCTTGGCCATTAAGTAAATCACCTTATCTTTTTCCTCCCCCGCCCCTCTCCCAACTTTTACACAGACACAGGATTCCCAAGGAGCAATGGTGGCTGAAGTTGCGACCACTGATGAAAATCCTGGCCAAGTACAAGACTAGTTACGATGTTTCAGATTCAGGCCAACTGGAGCATGTTGCTATGCACAGCCCAAAGGAAGCAGAAACCGGAGCCATCTAAAGACATCACTTTTAGGTTATTGTAATAGATGCACATTGTGAGTAACAATGCTTTAGAGTCATTACAGCTTTGTTTTGTAACATTTAAGTTATTGTTCCAGCACTTTATGTGAAACAAGATGTTCAGATGTCACAGATTTTGTCTTGTATTTGTGTTATGTTTGAAACAAACCCTAGCATCTAATGGACAAGCACCATTTACTGATACTACCCTTTAACAATCAGTGCAACGCTGTTCTATGCACTCTGTAAGTTACTCATCTACTGCACTTTGTTTCAGAGTACTTACACCCAAAAAATAAGTGTAGATGGCTAGCTTTGTGTTGAGTTACAGAATGTGCTTAATGTTATCTGAAGTGAAATAAAATACTGTTGCAAACATCATGACTTGTCAGAAACTGTATTCACCTGCTTTTAAACAAGGGGGAGGGGGAATAAAGTTAATTGAAGGATTCTCTATACACTCCAGTAAAGGAGAAAAGTAATGGCCCTTTTCCTTCCCCAGCCTTGCAGGAAGTAGTCACAGCAGGGCAAGCTGGATTTTGTTGCTTCTTCAGGATTAGGCTGGACCTTGGAATTCTTTATCCTTGTACAGGGATGATAAAACTATTGGGGGTGGGGCAGGCAGGGGAAGCTTTAAAAACTTGAGCTTCAGAAGGGTGGTATTGTCCTTGCTTCATGCTTCCTTTCTCTCAGCTTCTTCAAGACTATTTAAAAAAACCAAAAACCTAACAATGAAAAAGGGTAAAATTGACTTTTGAAATTAGGCTGACAAACATGTTTCTTCTTGCCAGGTTCTCTGTTAACTAGACCTTGACAAAAAGCTAAATACTAGACTGTCATATGAAGATATGACTGAACATTGCCCAAAGTGGCAAGATCAGTTGAACTTAAAACACACTGTACACTGCTTCATTACCGATTTGCCCCACTACACTGCAATTCACTACACACTGGGCTTGATGCAAAGTGGAATTACTGTCAAAAGCTCCTCTACCTGTAGGTGTCTTAGGCAAAGGAATTACCACACCAAAGAATGAAATCTCTCAGTATGGGAGACATAGTTCTTTATATATCCAACAGCAGACATGATTTCAAACAAATACCCTTTAAAACTCTAGTTTTACATATACAAAAATATTTAATTTATATAGCATTCATATGGCAATTGGAGGAGTGAGTCTTCCATAAAATATAAGGTCTGTCTTTGCCACACAGCCAGAGCATATAATTCTTGCTCTCAAATACTGTATGGTTAGACTTCACACAATTATTTCAAGGGCAGCTGTTCACTGGGTTGTTGGACACTCTCAAAAGCAGCAATGAACATTTAGGTTGGACCATAGCACTGTCAAAAGTTACTAAAAAGCCCTAATACTATAGTCACCAATTGACTTGTTTTATATTAGTGTGGATGTTCAGCAGCAATTCATCGTTTGACCCATGAGGGATCTTTGGTGATATCTGCATTTTCTGGGCCTAGTACAGCTTGACCACGAGTGCTCTTCCCAGCTGCAAGATACCTGCAAGAAAACAACAGAAACAAATGAGACAGATAACAATGCAGCAGCTACTCTGCTATACAAGTTAAAAATATTCCCATCTCAGGAAAAAGTGCTCTTTGATACATACCCCTTGTTTGCATTTACAGCAGCTTTTGGACTTTGTGGGTTTTTTTCCAGTCATCACAATACAAGTCTCCTAAGGCACAGCCCTAACTAGCCTACCTCCTTAACCTTGTATTCTTCAGTAGTGGAATTCTTAAGCCTAAAGTGAATTCAGAAGTCTAGAGAAGCACAAAATGTTACAAGTCTAGAAGAACCAGCTCATATAGCCAGGAGCTGGATGTCTGAGTGTACTCTCTCTCCAGACAGTTTCTGGACCCTTCAAAAGTAAAACAATCATCTCCCACAAATTCAGAAGGTAGGAGGGAGTTATATCTGCTAAAATACAATAAGCAGGACATAATTAACATTTCTCTTTCTAGGTTACAAAAGCAAATAGTGAAAGTAGTGCAAAAGGCAAAGGGAAAAAAATCCAAGGACTTTATTATGACAACTTTTACAAACTGTTTTCTTCTTCAAATGAGGTTTCTGTTCTAATTCTCAAATAGTATTTTCCTAAATTGAGCACAGACTTACTTGTGTGATACATCAACCAGGTTATCACTGTTGACAGCAAAAAGTTGTTCTCTGTGCACCTGCTTCATCTCATCTGAAATTCCATATAAGAAATGATCCATTCCTATGAAAAAAAACCAAAACAAAAACATGCACTGCACTGGTGCACTGGAATCTCAGCTACAACTAAACGCATGAACGAGTGCAAAGACAAGTACATGTGCTGGAGGGGAAGAACAAAGACTACCATTAAGGCTATTCATTGTTCCTAGACAATATCTAATTGTAAATCAAATATCAAAGGTCAGAACTGGCTAAATTAATTTTCTGAGGTAGTAAGAGTTTCCTATTTAGGAAAAAAAAAGATACTCTATTCTGGTAAGTGATTTAGTTTGTCAAAAAACTGAATGTAATGGTGGTCCAGAAAACCTAAAAATGATTCATTCTGAAAAGTCTCAGTACTTTCTAACAACATTTTAGCCAAACTGCATTTCATGAGGCTTCTATTTTTATTGGGGTTTACAACAAACTCTTAAAATTTGAAATCAGTTGTAATATATATGCAATGCAAAGATTTGATCACCTTTTTGTACTACACGCAGAAATCTGCATACAAATGCTTTAATGAATTTGTTGGAATACTTGCCTACAGTATTTTCATTAATATAATAGGTCCATGAACAACCAGAGAGCTCCAAAATAATCATAGAAAAGCTTTTTGTCATGCAAATAATCATACAGAAAAAAACATGGCTTGGGAGGACATCTGTTGACTAGTCCAACCTCCTGCCCAAAGCATGGCTGACTTTCAAGTTAGATAAGGTTGTTCAAGTTCTTATCCAGGGCCCAATGATCAAAATAACAGTAGTATGAAGGGACAGGTATTTCTGCAACAGCTTCTAGGCCTGTTGAACAATGTTTTTCTATTCAGTGTTCCACTAAATTTGCCATAGCTCCATTAAGATGCGTGTTCAAATACCAGAGAATGTAAGTCGTTACTCTCACAAATACCAACATTCAGTATGCATTTATTTCACTTGTATGCACCTAAAATTGATTACTTTTTTTAATTGCCCAGACCAAAACCAAGTTCCATCAGCTGAAAGTCAGCTTTGTTAAGTTTTCTTGTTTAATGTTAGCATTAATACACATACATATTAAAATAATGTTAATTTTAACCCTATCAGTCCTTTATGTATAGGAAAGGAACATACTGTAACTCAGCAAGCTTTGGACTGAAATTAAGCTGAGAATGGGGGAGGGAGCGAAAAGAGAGGAAAGCAAAGCAACAAGTGAGCAACTTGAAAAGATGTGAAGATACTACCAAGCCATCACAAGTATGCAGAAATGTAGAGAAGATAACATGCTCCACCATAGCAGACAGACTTTCATGCTTTTAACTTCTTCAAAAAAAGTATGCACAAAAGGTTAGAGACATTAATAGTCAATATGCATAATTCTGTCAGGAAAATAATCCTTCGGGGTTTTTTTTGAATCAAAAGACCAATATTTCTTTTTATTTGCTTGCATTTAATGCCCTTTCCAAGCCTGAAGTTGTTTCTTTAATTTGCCTCCATCTCCTGGCTGTATTCACCTGACATCAAGGAGCAGTATGAATATTAAAACTTCAGTAGAGAGACTGAATGCATGTGGGGTTTCTGAAAGGGAGCCGCAGGAATTTACTGCTTCATTGAAACTGCAATTGTCTTACATCTGCCAAGCAGAAATTTTATCATACGATACAGTTTAGAAAACTATTTTCTTCCTTTTAAACTTAAAAAATATTGGCAGCACTGTGAGGCTGCTGAGCATATACCTTTATCTGAAGGAGCTATTGGTGCATCTACAGCAGCAAAGACTGCTAGCTTAGCTTCGTCGATATCTTGTTGTGTGAATTCTCCAGATTTGGCCCATTCAATTGCTTTTTCAAATGTTTTTAAGGTGGCTAATGAATTTGGGTCTCTTAAAAGAAAAAAAAAATTAATTACTTCAAGTCTTACAAAATGAAAACCTAATTGCTTTGTTCTCATTTCATTCATAGTTTACTATGCATCACACAAACATACATACATGAGGATTAAACCAAATGATAAACTTCCTTTTAATGTACAAAAATAATTTTGGGGTTTAAGGTTTTTTTCAGAAGAACGAAGTGTTATAAACCAGACATATTTTTAATTTAGGTACACAAATACAGCAAGTTCAGTTGCCTAAAAGTAGTTCTAAGACAGCACGCAGAGAACTGGTATTAAAAAGGATGGTAAACCAGCACCGTTTACAATGCACTATCAATTTGCTGCAACAGCTTAGTAACCATAACTGCCATTAATATCAACAACAGTAATACTTATGATATGACATATCTTCTCTGAGTTGCTTTTCCTGCTACACCTGTTTTTGCTCTCTGTAAAACAGGTGTAACAGGTTAACAACTACTGAAATACTAACCAGGACAAGTCCTACCATGTTGAAGCTTCATAGAGAGGCAAGGCTGTTCAAATTTTAGCTAGGAATCCTGACCAAGTACTGTACTAGGTTGCCTTTGGTCCAGAAAAAATAATTTAAGCCAGAACTCTAGCCACATGACATTTTTAGTGGGGATTACAACTAGTCTACAATACCTCCAGTTCCAATTTCATTTGCTGGTCAAGATCAATGCAAGGTAGAACACCAACACAAGGTAACTGTTCTGGACTGAGGCAGGGGGGGAGGAGAAGAAAAGAAAGAGAAAGCAGTTCTAGCTCATCACCAGCAATGGTTTCTGCTGAATCTCTGATTATTCCAGCCAGTCACCAAAGGAAGCTGTGTATTTTCAAACTTACCTTAGGGAACAACATCATTCTACTTCCTGGTCTCAAATTTACAATATCCTTGAATTTCCTTTTTTAGGGCCTCCTCAACCCAGGAAGAAACAAGTGAAAGCCAGTTTTACATAAATCTGGTATTGAGACAGTAAACATCTAGGTACAGAGACACAACAGTGGTTGCTACCAGCAGAGATAAGTCAGGCTTTCCCAAGGACAGAAACCAGAGAAAGCAAGGAGGGGTTTATTATATACCTTAAGCAATTAATCTTAACTTCATCAGCACTGAATCACTTTCTTGTTATTTCATTCTTTTCTTTTTACTAAATCTTGAAAGAGACCTACAACTAAGTAAAAAATAAGACACATGCAAGTGCAGTCAGTGGTCCCCTCAGACTTGTACAAAAAAAGAATGAACCTACTGTTACCTGTAGGAGTAGAAAGTGAATATGCCATTGTGACTGAGTTTAGCACCTCCACCATAAGCCCCTCCTTTCTCTCTGATTTCTCTATGTAGGAATTTAGCTGTTATTAACCGTGCAAGAATTCGAAGGCTGTAATGAGAGAAATATCAACAGCAAAGATGTTAAATGAATTGGACAACAGTAAATATCTCAGCTTCCTCTGAAGTTCACAAAGATCCCTATTTGCAATGCATTGCTTCTTGTAACCTACAACAGTAACAATACTCAATATTTAATAATAGCTGAATAATGTGACATTATTTTAAGAGTGGCATTGCTTTGGAACATTCTTTGTCTACTTCCATTTATTTCACTTTAATGAAATACAAGAGCAGCCTCCTAAACTTTGTTGCACGCAATAGGATTGTCAACTCTGACACATCCGAGTAGGCAGGACTGTTTATTTGGAAGTTAGGGGGTAGCAGCCCCTCATCACTTCATATCAGCATTTACTAAAACAGGGCATTTCTGGACCTAGCAATATAAAGGATGCTCCATAAAGATTTTGTGTAAACGCACTGCAAAGCTTTTTCTATCAATACTCCATTTTCTGTGGTCAGCCTAGCACCCTCCATTTTGTTTTGTGCTGTGCAACATATGCCAAAGCTCCCTGCTGGTTCTGCTTTCTCACCTTGCATAGTCTGCAGTTGTGTAGGGAACTGTTCGAATGCACTCCCCAATATAGTTCACTGGGAAGGGAAGTACAAAGTGAGTCTTCATCTGGCATGGTTTGAAAGTAGGATCCTAAGAGAAAAATGCATTATTGTCACAGTTAGCAGAGATGAGACAATTCACCCATTTGAGAACTTTGGCTTTTTTTGAGAACTGTGAAATTCTGCCAAACATACAGATACACAAATACTAAAGCTGCCACCTGACCTACACTGCAACTAGTGACATTTCACTTATGCCCATATTAGCAATCCAGTACACAGAATTACCTTGGGAAACTAAAGGACATGGACACTGTACATCAGCTACCCATCCTTGCACACCAGCTTCTCAGTTGTGCAGATCTTGTAGCATTACCAAAGAGTTTTGAGTGGCATGCTTCCTCTGCCATGTCTTTACTTTGATTGAAGCAAGTGTTTATAACTCTCCAATTCTATGCCCACACAAAGTACACGGTTACCACATCTATTCAATTTTAGATACTGAAAACAGATTCAGAAACTGAAACCCACGAAAAAATGCAAACTATTTTTGAACAGTAGCAGCTGTATGAATTTCCGCACAAACATACCCTGCAATAAACTCAAGTCTTCCTTACAACCCCACTTCAAAACTTCCAGTCCTCTTCATGTCTCCAGGCCTCTGCAGCACCCACTTTTCCACCTCTTACACACATACAGCTGCTTGTGGACTTAAGTGTTAGCAGAGCCTTACACACCTCCAGTAGTTTTTACGACCTCATTTCAATACTCTCAAACCTTTCTTAACTTCAGAGAGCTATTCCCCAGCCCCTCACACAACCCTGGCTGGTTGGGCCAAGCACAGCAGCATATACATCGCTAGTCAGCAAGCAAAACCGCAGGCTGAGCTCTCCCTGCCGCCTTCTCAGAGCAGAGCTCAGGGTTTGCCAAACTTTTTCTCTCCTGTAGCTAAATACAGAATCTCATTTTTACTTAATCATCACTGAATCTCATCTGTCAGGTGCCACTCACATTTAGAATCATTTATGGAGAAGAGGGAGTGACACCACAGAGCCTGGTTCTGAAAGAAACCAGTTTAAAAATAAAGTAAACATCACTTACAAGAGACAGCACAAGCCAGTATTTGCCTGCATGCATGGACAGGGAGTTAGCTAAATGATCTTCAAACCAGAACCAAAGCGAAAGTAACAAAAAAGGATGACACAGAAGGATTAAGAAGTTTGATGGCTAGGTTAAGGAAACAATCCAGTCAGAGGGTGGAACTGGAAGGGAATGTTATGTTTCAGTGGTGGCTTCTAAATAGTAAAAGAACCTGTAACTGGTTAAGATGGACCAGTAGTATCAGTAACAGCCCTGTAATACCAATATTGCCAACCAATACTGTACTTACATTGACTAGTTTCCTTGTGATCTGCAAACCAGTAAGCATTTCACTTCCCACAGGTCTGACTTCTGAAGATTTCTACAAGAGACCAAACCCTCATATTAAAAGATGATTTAACAATTTAGACCAAGAACGCAACAAATACAACGCCTACCACTCAAACCTTTTTGAAACTATCATCAGACTGTGTCTTCACAAACATAAGCAGGCTTCCCAATTACTTCTTAATATAATTGAATTTCTAAGCAAACACCAAATAAATTGCCTTTCAGGAGTAATTTAGTAGTGAAAGACACCAAGACAGATTAAATGAGGCCCAGGAAGTTTCAGACTATCATTTTCTTCATGGGTAAGGAACTGGGAGTTTATTCCAGTCCTGTCAGAAATTAAGACAGATCTGCGTATTGACAGAGCAGATCCTTTGTCAACTCTACTGAATCAAGCACATTGTGCCAAATGTCCTGAACAGCCAGATAACAAAACAAAACAAATTTCTATGCAACTGAGGAACTGCACGTCATGCCCTATTTCCTTTGGCCAACAATTCAAGTAAAACTCAGCTAAAAAAGAAATTACAGTTTTATGCAACAGAGAAAGGAAGAATTTCTTTTTCCACATCCCACACAAAAGCAGTAACCTCAGGGCAAAGCTTGACAGCTGATCTACAGGATTACTATTGTCTATTTTATTGCGGTAAAGACAGACTCTGTGGCAAAACACGTAGCAGCTTATCACAGAGCTGACTCTTGCAAATTTCTTCAGACATTTTTGTATTGACATAGTACCTGAGTTCAGATGATCTTCTCCTGATTGCACAGTGGTCTTCACACAAGACCAAGTCAACTGTACTTGATGCCCTAGTCTCAAATGAAGTAATTTCTTACCTCAATCACATGGGGACGAACAGGTTTTCTCTCTTTTTTACTTCTAGCTATGCCCTTTATAAACTTCTCTACTTCTTTAGATGCTTCTGATATCTGCTGAGGTGCTGCATTCACTGAACATCTGTTAAAAGTACATACCAAGTTTTTACATGTTTCTGTGTTTCTGGACAGTCCTTTATAATTTGCACCACTTTGTCTTTCTAAACATTTTCTATCAAATCATCAGAATGTTAGATCTGCAGTCAATGATAATTATCAACACAGAAAAAAGCAAAATACTCATAATCCAGCACGTGACATAAAAAAACCCAACACAGTCCAGTCACTTTTCTTTTGCTAGGTGTAAAAACAAGTTTCACTGTTTGAAGCATAACCCCTGTGGTGTGTTCACCTTTGATTTTTTGCACTTCGAGATTACAGCAAATGAACCTTTCCATCACGCGTCCATCGAGCAGACCATGACACTTGCCCCAAACCAGCTTCGGTCCTAAACCTTAGCAGTAGCTGTCAAACCACTTCTGTGTACAGCACAGGACTACATCAGTTTCACAAACTATAAATGTCTCACAAAGAAACTAATGCACTCTGTTCTCTCTTTACAGGCAAACCTTCCATGGTTTTGAACAGTAGATATTTCCATAATTTCATTCATCATTTCATGCTTTGCAAAACAAAACTTTGCAACTTATGTTACTTCAAATGGACCTGGTTTTGGAACTAATGCTTCTGACACTAAACACCTTAAAGTGCCCTCTTACTTTTTCTAATATAGGCATAAAGCAGATTTCAGAATGTCACTATTTTCCTTTTAGGAGAAAAACATCCAAAACAAACTCTATTCTACTGTTACAATACAACAGTATTTATCTCATGGGCACCTTCAAGGAAAAAAAAAGGCAGAACTTTGAGTATATCTGTAAAATCCCACAGGCGATTTAAACACTTCTGGTACAACAGTTACATATTAAATTTGCAGTAAATTTCTCGCACATGTTAAAACTGAACAAAATAAGCCATAGCTACCACTTTGTAAGCAAGGACAATTTAAACTAATAATATTTTTGTAGTTTACAGATCTCCCATTTCATAAAACCCCAGTACTCCATGAAGTGCACTGAGAAATGCACAGTCACAGGCCATGGCCTCTCTTTAACGAAAATGCCCCTCTTCTTTTTAGCTGGAACTCACCTGATGTTGTCACTATTTAATAAATACTTCTTAATGCGTGGTAGTTTGCGTAGTATTGGTTTAATATCAGACATTTCTGCTATTCTCTTCATCAACTTCACCTGTGCAGGAAGGGAAGGCAGAAAGACTAAAGATTAATTAAGCCAATAGAAAGAATTAGCAAAAACGAGCACTGTAATTCCGAAGTTGAGGATTTTGGCCTCACTGAAGGATGCTGTTAACTTTTCACCTGATCCATCCCACTGAACATTTCTTGCAGTTCTCCAGAAGGTGTAAGGTTTTTGCTGGCTCTAATAGAGGCATATAAATGCCCACAATCTGGAATCCCATTTGACAGCTCCTGGGCAGCCTTCTTAACCAGCACTCTGAAATGTTCTTCCTCCTCAAATCGGGGGCTGAAAAAGAGTAGAAGTAGGTCTCTAGGTCTCATGCAAAAGCACACCAATGGCATTTATAATACTGAATCATTCACCACATCAAGTTCAACAAAGAGCTTTTAAACTGTTGGTTCTCCATTTAATCCACTATATAGTCATGCAAATGATGGACTACTTAGGTTTAAAAACTGAGAGCTACTAAAGATACAGTTATAAAAAAAAAAACCCGAAGTAGGATCTCTAAGAAGAGAATGGTTGGGGGAAGAGGGAAAAAGAGAAACCCAAAACACATGCAAAACCACAAACAAACAAAACCCGATGTACTGTACTTGTTAAATATTTCACTCCATAAATGCATCATGTCTGGCAGATTTCTATCCAAGCATAGAGATGAAAAGAGCACACCCTGAAGAAAAAAATAAAAACAAAACAAAAAAAACCCTTCACACAAGACAACCAAAGCAATGGCTTAAGAAATGCACAATAACTTTTTATGAAAGTGATGCAATGATGCCAACCTAATGCTACATATCACAAAAACAATTTAATGCAGGCTAGGCTACTAAAAATCATAGCAGACATGAAATGTAATTGTTCTTCACACAAAGCAAAACTGTCGATTCCTCCTTCTCAATAGTATGTTGCGGTTCAGAAACAGAATTTCTTATTTTTCACATAAAGTACAAATTAAACTGTTCTGGGAATGCACCCTTCTGCAAAGGAGTCCCCCTAATTCAAGTCCAGGATCCATGGGGAGCCAGCCACAGCAACAGACACCAGCAAGTCTGAAAAAATCTTAGGAAATATTACTAAGACTGTTATGCCCAATACTAACATTTAATGATCTTGCAAACATTCCATGTTTCTGAACCACAGTAACAGTGACATACACACATTAACAGCAATCTTTATTCATAACATACCCTTGTCCTCTACCCTCTGCTTCCAAAATTTTTTGAAGCACTCAAAAATATGGCAACAGATGCTAGTGAAGCACTGCCTTAAAATGGATAACCATATCACGTACTCCCATTAAGAAAAAATACTAAGTTAGTGTAAATGTCAAATTTGTATCTTGCACAAAAATGCACAAGTCCTTTTATACATGAAGTTTTCAATGCACACTAGCTGACCCTCTACCTGGAAGCCCTGACTGACCCTTAACTACACAGCTGTTATTCCAAGTGTAACATCTTGAAATTTATGATTAATTTACCTGTTCATACACATCCAGGTGTGAATCATCTGGAATGATATGTGGGCTGACAGACATCCCACCTGTTTTCAGTTCTATTTTCTGGGCTTGTTCCCTGTAATCAAGGGCTCCACATCCCAGCCTGCAAAAACCAAGAGAGATTTATTTCCCATTTTCACTGTATGCCAAAAGTAGGATCCATACGGCATTTGCAAAGTAGACTGTTTAGGCCAATACTAATTTAGCAGCTAAACAGTCTGGGGCACTACCAAGCAAACACAGTACTTCACACCTTATAAATCCTTCATACCAAGCTTTTCAATTAAATCATCCTATTAATTCAAAATGGTGTATTAAGAAGTGACCTTTATGCACAGGCTTGCTACCAACATCCACTACATTAATAACATCATTAATAAGTTGTTACTGCCAATAAAAACAATAGATTCCTCACAGCCCAGGTCACTTGTTCTGCTCTGTGCTGCTCTTTCCCCTATGACGGGGTCAGTGTTTCTGTGACCACACAGTGAAATTAGACCAAAAATCTATCCAAGTGAAAACTTTAATTTCTGCTAGGCTATTTTTCATTTATATGAATTTTCCTATCTGTTCATAGAGTGCTCGCGTTGATGCTGGGGAACGAAGCAATGCAGAGACTGATGGACAAGGGGAAAGGAGTTGGCAACTCTGCGGGGAAGAGGGAAAACCACTGTTCCTGCAGGACACTAACGAATCAGCATTTCCCTTCTATAATAAGAACAGATGCTGAAATTATTAAAACCAGTATTATTTCAGTAAGGTGTACTGCAGCCTGTTTCTTCAGCTTCTAAGAAAGTAAAGCTCTCACTTTGTAATGACGTTGCAGAAGAGTGGCACATATGGTTTGAGCTCCTCAGGAAGTGTGTTCAAGCTGGAAATGGCTCTGAAATAAACCACCCCATTGGTTGGCTGAGCACAGTACTGGACAGGAATTTCATCAGCTAGGGATAAAAAAAAACAAAAGCAAAGAAAACCTAACAGCCTCCTACTATAAACGCATAAAAGCAAAACAATTTCTTACAAGATCTTCCCATTAAGAGTTATTTTCTGCTGGCGCTTCAGAGCCATTTCCTGTTTAATCTTTGCACTTTGCACTGAATGCTGGACTGAAGGGGTTTTATTGTTTCTGTCCACAGTAAGGTAACAGGTACCCACACAATGTGGAGAGAGAATTCTGTTGACAGAGGTCACATTTTAGAGGTAACATTGAAATAAAGGAATGGTAATTTGTTTCTGAACAAGTTTTTCTCCTGTATTTTTTTACATTCACCACCTCAAAAGCTGAGGAAAGCAGGTTCCTGCACTGTACATTCTCTCTTAAGCTAGGGCATTAGAATACACACATTAGAATTTTCACAAAACCAGGTCATTTTAGCATCAAAATTATACAGTACTTGACATGTGCTGGCAATTTTTGCAGGGAAGTGTATGTTAGAAATATACTACAGAGCAGTATTACCTGCAAGATTTTGGCAGAACTGTAACAAAATTGAGATCTACAATTTATTGTTTCCCATCAATCCATGAGGCAGCCACTGGCAAAACAGGGAGAAACTTGCACTGAAGTTATGAAGAATGACAGTATTATTCCCCTCCTCCATGGCTCCTGTACGTCATAGTCAGCAGAAAATGGGTAGGGGGAGAAAGCCGTAAGGAAGGCTTGCTGTACAGGCTCCCAGTAGTGCTGCACTCTGGCTAAGTCTCTGGAAAGTGGGGAGATTGCCCAAGAGCAATGGAACACACTACCTGGAGACTCCTCTGACTGCAGGGCAGGGGGTGAGTAAGCAGGTGGCATGGAATTTGCATCAGGAGTGCTACTGCCAGACCCCTGGGAAGAGTGGGTGGCTGGCTTGAGCTGAGAAGAGCCCCACATTGCCCCTCAGAGGTGATGGCAAGAAGCATCTGCAAATCCACTGCAAACTCTACTGCAGAGGTGGCGGACTAGAGGAAAAGGGCCTAACTATGGACAACAAATGGTCAGTACATATGCTTTGCAAAGAGCAAAAATGATCAACAGCTGGGCAAGCAGCTAGGTAACAATCCAAATAGTGGCTACACCAACCTGTGAGTGTCATCTCCAGCACAGTGAATGGGATTTTGGGCTCAATGTCAGATACTTTTAGAGCTGGGAGACAAGAGGTATCCTGAGGTTTGCTTTGAAGAGCAATTAATTCCAAACCTAGTAAGGAGAGCAGAATACCAGTTTGTCATTTTCAGCTTTTAGTGAAAGTGCTGTCAAAACCTACTGAGATGATGATACAGATCAGAAAAACACAAGAGTTTGAGTTTAGGATTTTCTACCAACAATTTTTTCAGTTACTGTACTGAAACAAATTCTGTAGATTATCACATTGCAACAGCAAACAGAACACTATCTTTGTAAATTCTCTTCCCAATCCCCGCTTCACATCCTGTTTACAGTAACAAGCAATTTAAGCCCTGAAGAAGTGACATCTGACAGCCTGTCCTGTCACCCAGCTCTGCTAACACCAACCCAGGCAACCCAGACCTTACAGGTAAGAAGCTTCTTTCTAACCCATTCCTCCCAGTTCTTACCCAAGTGCTCTGTCAGTACACTGATGCAGCTAAATTGTTGTGTTTAATTTTACATTTCAGCCTTTCAGATTCAAGCTAGTCACCTCTAAGCACTCTCCAATTTATCTTTGTAAGTAGAAAGCCTCATCTGATTTTCTGCTCCCCTATCCACAGCTAGTACCAAAGTTTCAGAAGATTAACAGCACTTTTTTTGGAGGATTTCTGTGACTAGATCACCGTTTTCACAAAATTAGATGACTACCCAGGGTTTCCAAGTTATTGCCCAGGATAAACACAACATTATTTTCATAGTTGGCTTTTTAAGTAGAAAAGATAAGAAATAAAATTACAAACTCTTAAGTTTTATAGGAGCATGGAGCAGGCCTCAAAAATAAACAGCTTCAAGGTAAATGGTGGAATTCGTTTGGTACTTACTGCTAGTTAACATGGGAAAGAATAAGCAGATCAATATTTTAAAACAATTTCCTTTCTTCTGCCCTACTGGAGACATTGATCATTCTATTTTGAGTGTTAAAACTAATGGAATATACCAATCATACATAGTAATGTAAATGCCACACTGCATAGCCCCATAACACATACACACAAACTTCCAACAAAATAATCATCCCTTTTGGGGCAAATGCTAGAGTGTGCTTGAGAATTTAAGATATTCTACAGAACACCAGCTGTGTTTTTAAGCAGTAACCCAAATAAAAATATGAAAAAGCATGTTAACCTTTTTCAAAGATTTGGGTTTTTTCTTCTTCAGAAAGAGCATTGACCTTTTTTTCCAGCTTTTCTGCTTCCATTTTTGCTTGTTTATCGTGGTAGTCTTCCTCTGGACTCATTGACAGAGTCAACCTATGTGGATTATCCTGCAGAAATATATCCCAAAACAAAGCATTATTAATCTTGAGGGCAACTGCCTCATGTTCTGCCTCAGATTATTGCTTCAGCAGCAGTAGATAAAACCAGTCTGTGCATCATTTGGCCTGCATATTATCAAAAGTATCACAAACAGGCAATCTGAACTCTTCATTTCACACAGAACAGTCTGCTGCAAGGGTGGGGAAGAGAGGCAGCTCACCGCAAGAACAAGCATGAACAACCTTCTGTGAAATGTTAGTATGGAGTCAGAAGCCCTTAACAGCACACAGTACTCATTAGTTTAATTAAATCAAGGTTAAACAACTGTACATAACGCTATAGAGCAGCATGCCACAAGTTTTATCTGGAGAATGTTCTAAGATGAGGAATCTGGTTACATGCAGGAGGGTTTCGTTAAATACCTCTTTTAACCTGCCCAAGCTTGAGTGCACAGAGATCCCATATGAAGTAAAATGTGCATGCCTTATCCTGCTCAGAAATGCTTTACATCAGTCCTGCTGCCAGAGAACTCCATGCATTATGCAAGTGTCACAACTGCTGTTGTGACACAACTATGCTGTTGTGACACAGCTGCTCTTTGTTTATACAGGACTATGGAATTTTAATAACAAAATTACTCAAGCAGCTTCCACTTTATATAATACTGAGAGGCTAGTCAAAAGATAGTGACCTCAAAAATTGCCCATTTCAAAGTAGGAATCAAACAGCAACATCTGTCACTGACAGACACTGCCAATAATTTGTGACAATGTAATCAGATTCCATTTTATGAGTTTATCTCCCCTGTGCTTATATGGAAAGACTACAGAAACCCGACTGACTACAGAGTTGAAGAGGGAAATGCAGAATTAACCAGACAGAGTAAAATGGACAGGATGAACAGCATTCTCTTCCTTGCTCCTGGCCTTCCAGCTTTATTAATCTCCAGGCACAAGGTACAACAGCGCCTAACCTTCTGGTATAAGAACATCCAACTATTCTCATTAATTCCTACTGAGTCATGTTTTTGCCTTGGCACCCTCAGCAGAACTGCATAGTAAAGGACATTCTCAAAAACACTGCACCTCTGTTTCTTCCCTACAAAAGCCCAAACCTTAACAGTTCCTTCCTACTTCCAGACACTAATAATGCCGTTAGGAAAACAGATTTCAACTGATGCCACTGTCTCTTGTCGCCTTTGAGTATTTGAGAACCAGCATTTACTCACTATTAAATCAGGTTGGCAGTTACCTATAATAGGTCTGCCTTCCAAACCAACTTGAACAATTTGGAAAAAAAAACACCAAACAAAACAACAACCCACCAACAAAACAAACACCCCTCAAAACCACCTCTGCACTGCTATCACTGGATTTTTTCTTTCTGGCATTGCTAATTCAGGGCTTCAGAACTATTCAATGTTATAATGCCTTTACTGGTTTTATTTCTTCAAGAACTCCAGTAGAATGTACGGAGAGGAAAACAAGAAAAAGAGCAGAAAGAAACTGGCACTGACAGCAAAATTCAGACAGCAGTTCAGTGAACATGAGGAGCACCAGAATGATCCTTCTTACAACCAAAGTCTTTTCACAAGAAAAGAGATACATCTTGCTATGCCAATGCTAAGGAACACATAACTAGGTCTGTAATTCTCTATTCACATGTGAGCTTCTCATTAGAAAAGACCCATGGTGACCTTCTACAGCATCAGGCATCACAGTTCACTACATCATTAGCATTTTATCAATGTTCTAATATGTGTATTTCCAAATGTCTAACCTGACAATTTTTTCCATTTTGAAAAGTTTTCACTTCAACCATTTAAAATTAACATGCTTCATTCAAAAGTGCTGTTCATCTACACCTAAAAATAGGCAGTATGGTTATAAAAAATTAGCCTTCAGTTGAATTTTATATACAAAATTGTGATTTAAATTGATACTGAAGATATTTTTCCAGAAGTTTGCCTACCTTAAAATAAGTTCTAACTTTTTCCTGAAGAAATGTGGGATTTTCTTTAAGGCACTGCCTGAACCGAGAGACTTTATCTGCAATCTTCAGAAGCTCCACTGGATCCCCATCTTGATTCCAGCAAGAGGCTATATACTGAATAGGAAAGAATAATTAGGTAAGCAGGACAATCTATCTGCATTTCTATGACTGACAGCATCTGTATTCCAAAACCATCTTATCACTTATATTTGAATAGCAGACATATGTGAGTTCTAATATATTTGGAGGGGGGGGGGGAAAAAAACAACCCTGAAAACTTTCTTCAGGTTAAAGGACTATTCCATCATCATCTATCCCCTGTTCTCTCTATTCTCTCCTTTAATTTTATCATACCAAACCACCTTTTTTTTTTTTGTATAGATGTGTATATCTGTATTCTGAAAATCTACTGCAATATTCTTTCCTCCTTCTCATTTAAAATAAGTTCAATTTTCAGCCCAAGAAACAAGGAAAAAAATAAACGGACAGTACAGACAAAGTAGTACATAAATATTAGTCTACAAATTTATTGTATCAAGTCAGATGAAATGATTAATAATAAGGTAACTCAAACATGTAACATAGATGGTACTTTGGAGAAAGAAGATACTAAATAACCAGCAATCCCACAGGGTATTTCTTTTGGAAGGATTTTTATTCTAGTTTTATTCTCTAGTTTGAGACTATTAAGTTTGTTCAAGTTGCTATTGAAAGTTCTTCCAATACACCACAGGGCAACATATCAAAACTTTCTCCACTTCTACTCTTTGTGAATGGGGAAAAAAATGCAACAGAGGAAAATAAAAAAATCCCAAGACATATGAAAGAAAAAGCTCTTAAAAGCATATAGAAAACAAATACATCAGAACTGCCAAAACCACCTTCTCTTGTCTTACCTCTTTTAATTACAAGCAGGTATCACAAGCCTTCCAGACTTTTTCAGTAATAACTATTATTATCTAGTCTGTGGAAATTCCCTAATGTGTTTTAAAGAATAGCATTCTTTTAGAATATGTTCAAGTTAATTCTCTTGAAATAAAATTAGTCACTCCTTACTTGAGGTTTCCATGGGTTCATTACAACTC
Organism: Elanus axillaris; assembly: GCA_026212715.1. NCBI lineage: Eukaryota > Metazoa > Chordata > Aves > Accipitriformes > Accipitridae > Elanus > Elanus axillaris. Next base: position 32,108,059 of record JANZLQ010000078.1, on the reverse strand, counting down.
AGTGCTGGTTCTCAGTAAGCAACCTAGAAGTTCAACCATATCTCTAACAACATTGTCCAAACGCTTCTTGAATCCTGACAGGCTTGGGGCCATGGCCATTTCCTTGGTGTCACCCCGCCAGCAGCTCAGCCCCACACAACTGCTCAGTCACTCCCCTCACAGCAGGATGCAGGGGAAGAATTGGAAGAGTAAAAGTGAGAAAACTGGGTTGAGATAAAGACAGTTTAATAGGTAAAGCAAAAGCTTTACATGCTGAGCATGATGTCCTATGGTCTGGGGTATCCCTTGGGTCAGTTGGGGTCAGCTGTCCTGGCTGTGTCCCCTCCCAACTCCTTATGCCCCCCCAGCCTCCTTGCTAGTGGGGTGGGCTGAGAAGCAGAAAAGCCCTTGGCTCTGGGTAAGCACTGCTCAGCAATAGCTAAAACATCAGTGTGTTATCAACACTGCTTCCAGCACAAATCCAAAACATAGCTCCATAGTACCTGCTATGAAGAGACTTAACTCTATCCCAGCCAAAACCAGTACACCTGGGGAGCTTGTTCTAGTGCTTGACCACCTTCTCCTTGAGGAGCTTTTTCCTAATACCCAATCTGTACTTCCGTGACACAGCTTGAAGCCATTTCCTCATGTCTTATTACCGGACACCAAAGAGAAGAGACCAGCACCTCCTGCTCTGCTCCCCATCATGAGGGAGTTGTAGACAACAACAAGGTCACCCCTCAGTCTCATCTTTTCTAAGCTGAACAAACCTGTTACCCTCAGCAGCGTCTCGTAAGTCATGCCCTCTAGTCCCTTCAGCTCTCTGTTGCCCTCCTTTGGACATGTTCTAATATTTTTATGTCCTTATATTGTGGACCCCAAAACTGCACACAGTATTCGAGGTGAGGCTGCACCAGTGCTGAGCGTAGTGTGACAATCACTTCTTCTGATCAGTTAGCTATACTGTCCTTAATGCAACCCAGGGTATGTTTGGTCATTTTGGGCTTTATGTGACTCATACTGAACTCACAAAAAACCTTAGATCCCTTGAATCATAGAATCATAGAGTAGTCTGGGTTGGAAGGGACCTTTAAAGCTCACCTAGTCCAACGCCACTGCAATGAGCAAGAACATCTTCAACTAGATCAGGTTTCTCAGACCTCTGTCCAACCTGACCTTGAATGTTTCCAGGCCCTATCTGCAGGGCTGCACTCCAGCCTTTTCCTCCAGTCTATGCATAGATGCAGGATTATACTGACCCAGGTGCAGAAACCACATTTGTCCTTGTTAAATTTCATAGTTTGTGATTGCCCAGCACTCCAATCTGCAAAGACCTCTCTGTAAGGCCTCTTTACCCTCAAGGGAATCAACAACTCCTCCTAATTTACTATCATCAGCAAACATACTTAAGTGTGCACACAACTCCTGTGTCCAGGTCATTGATAAAAACATTGAAGAGAACTGGCCCTAAAATTGAGCCCTGGGGAACACCACTAATGACTGGTCACCAGCCAGATGTTACCCCATTTACTAAAACTCTTTGAGCCCCACTCTTCAGCCACTGGTTCACCTATTGTACCGTGTTTTAAATAAATACATTACACACAGGAAAGCCCTCCTAATTGTAAAGCTAGCACAGCACTGGAATACAGCATAGAAGTTAGAGAATCCTTACCACACGACATTTAAAATTACACAGGCTGTCATCTGCGAAAGCCAACATGGCTTCAGAGGCAAATCATTCCTGACTAGTCTGGTGGCATTCTACAATGGAGTGACTGCATTGGTGGATAAGGGAAGAGAAACTGATGTCATCTATCCTGACTTCTGTCAGGCCTTTGATACATCCCACACAACATCCTTGTCGCTAAACTGGAGAGATACAAGTTTGATGGACGGACTATTCAACGGATGAGGGATTGGCTGTATGGCTGGATGCAGACAGTTGGATTCAATGGCTGAACATCCAAATGGAGATCAGTAACAAGTGATGTCTGTCCCTCAGGGGTCCATATTGGGACTAACACAGTTCAATTAATGACATAGACAGTGGGATTGAGTGCATGCTCAGCAAGTTTGCAGATGACACTAAGCTGAGCGGTGCAGTTGATATGCCTGAGGGAATGGACACCATCCAGAAGGACCACGACAGGCTTAAGGAGCGGACCCACATGAATCTCATGAAGTTCAGTAAGGCAAAGTGCAAGATCTTGCACATGGGCTGAGACAACGAGTGATCAGTACAAGTTGGGTGATGAATGGTTTGAAAGCAGCCCTGAAGAGAAGGGCTTGGGGATATTGGTAGATGAAAAATTGGATATGAGGCTGCAGTGTGTGCTTGCAGCCTAGAAAGCTAATCGTACCCATGGCTGCATAAAAAGAAGCGTGGTCAGCACACTGAGAGAGGCAATTCTCGCCCTCTACTCTACTCTCATGAGACCCCACCTGAAGTACTGCATCCAGCTCTGGGGCTCACAGTACAAGACAGACATTGACCTGTTAGAGCAGATCTTAAGGAGGGCCACAAAATTGATCAGAGGGCTGGAACCCCTCTCCTGTGAAGAAAGGCTAAGAGAGTTGGGGTTGTTCAGACTGGAGAAGAGAAGCCTTCAGGAAGACCTTATTGTGGCCTTTCAATATATGACTTCCTTATAAGAAAGACAAGAAAGACTTTTTACAATGGCCTGTACTGACAGGACAAGGAGCAATGGTTTTAAACTGAAAGAGGGTCTATTTAGATTGGACATAAGGAAGAAATTATTTACAATGAGGGTGGTGAGACACTGGAACAGCTTGCTCAGAGAAGCTGTGGATGCCCTATCATTGGAAATGTTCAAAGTCAGGTTGGATGGGGCTTTGGGCAACTTGATCTAGTGAAAGATGGCCCTGCCCAGAGCAGGCAGGTTGGAACTAGATGATCTTTAAAGGTCCCTTCCAATACAAATCATTCTATGATTACTTTAGTTATAACTAGGTCCTTTCAGACCTTTTTCAAGGTCAACTTCTAAAACACGACCTCAGGGAAACAAATGGAAGTATAACCTTCCTCTATGGGAGCATTAACACCAAACACCACAACTCATCTTTAAAAGCAAGAATTGTTTAAGAGCTTTCTGTTCTAGAATTAAGTCCCAACAGTTGAATCAACTTCAAGACTTAAGAATGTTGAATGATAAAGTATATGAATAAATATTTCATGAGACAGAATTACTCACACAATCTGAAGACATGCTAGAAAGTACTGGCTATCAAAGTCAGGCACATTTTGCCAGATCCTACTATTTAACGTGACAGGCAAATAAATATCCACAATTTGTCTGTTTCACTGTATGGCAATCGGATTTGGAACAGCTCTTGGTTGTGCTCTCCCATTTACAAGTCTCATGTTAATCCAGGGCTCTGCTTCTTTACCTAACTTTGTATGCCAAAGGAATGAACTCCTGTTCATGCTGAAGAAGACAGAACACTTGAGAGATAGAAAGCAAAAAAGCTGTAAAGCAACTGAAGTTGCAGAAAAAAAAACCAGGAAGGACACAGGAGGATGAGTGGCAGCAGGAGGCCCTGATTTCCAAACTGACTGCAAAATACCGCACTTAACTTGTTCCCAAATTTACGACAACTTGCAGACTTCTCAAAGACACCACATTCTGCTGCAGAACATGTTTTCTGTAACAGCCTTGCTATCAAAATTTGAGGCCAAGAATTGAATTAGTGTACATTTTCACTTGTGAATCTTGAAATTAAATTAGAGCAGTACAACCCTAAATTACATAGAAAAATACAGTCCCTCTAACTTTTAAAAAATACATAGGCACTTAGCCAAAACATACAGTTCCAAAAGCCAGTATGGCCTCTCTTACAGAAGTAATCAGTGCTACTGCAATCAAAGCTACTATTCAGGCAAAGACAATAGGCTCACTGCCTGATTAAGTCATACAGTGCAGAGTCTAGCAATAGTTTGAAGGCTACTGAAAAGAAGGAAGATGTACATGAGATGACAAAGAAAAGCCCTGAAGTGAAAAGGTTTACATATTAAGAGCCTACAAAATTATCCCATTATTTTGTAAAAATGCAGACAGTAGATTCCTCATCCATTCCTAAAAAAACACCACACATGGGCACACCTACAGACTTACAGATGTCAGGGCAAGTCCAAAACTCGTAGACTGATGCTTCAGCTGGATTTCAATTTTGTGAAGTAGAGCTTCAATCCTATCTTCCTCAAATCCTTTCCTTTGGGAAGGAAATCATATCCATTAACACTAATCACTTTCAGTGAAGTTATGAAAGTGAATTATAACATCGATAAAGGAAGCATTACAACATAATGTCTTCCACACTGAATTAAATTTGATATGAAATAATCTTATCATGCTGTGTCATTCAGTGAAACTGCACTAATATCATTAAACTCCTGAAGGTTATGCTGATGAATATGCTACAACAGAGGAAGCAGCAGATACAAGTTTTAGGAGTACTGAACAATATTACTGCTTCCTTGGCATATTTATTTTAATATAACTAATTTTTAAGGCATATTATTATATATAGTCTGTATCATTATATGCCTATGTATTATTATATTATTAATATCTAACTGTAAAAGACTGTATTAAAGAACTAACAGTATTCTCGAAAAATTTAGCATTACTCACGCAATAACTTCATCAACTGTTCTGGCAATTATCTGTTTCACTGTATCAATGTCTCTTTGAGCAATACCTTGTAGACCCACACTGAAATAAGCTTCTCTTGTTGAGCCATTAAACCTAGAATAAAACATATTGAACTCAGTGACAAGTACTAGAACTTAAGCATTAAACCTGCCAGCAAAGGCAGAAGAAGGGGCAAAACACCCATCATTTCCACATACAATGGCTTTTAAAAGCTAGATAGAAAGAAAAATAATTACCAAGAAGGCAAAAAACATAACTTAAAAGCATTTCTTTGTTCAATTTCAGTAGCAGTAGCCACTGTTAAGAACACATACAGCATATGATACTAGAGAAAGAAAAACAGTTACAGAAGAAAAGCTGGTCTCTTCTGTTCATCTTCCCATCCAAATGTAAGTACTTTCAGGTAAAGAAGTCTCTTTCTTTAAGGTGAAAATTTTAGCTGCCTCTTAGGCCAAACACCTACATTCTGCTTAAGCAGGTGACTGGAATGGTACTTTTAAATGTGCAGTTTTAAAGCAGTATTTGTAAAGTAAGTGGTGACAATGAACTGTTCCATGTGTGTTGCAATTCTTTTCAATGGTACTTAAAAAAAAAGTAAAGATAATTTTGTCCAAGCTGTCAGGCAGGGTTAACCATAAGAACTCATCTTTAGAGAGACAAATTGACACTTGTGGAAATACAGAACACCTAGCAGTTCAAACTAAAGACAACAAACAAATAGCAATAGGTGCTCATCAACTTTAAACATTCACTATTCCATGTCTAAAAACCACAGAAGGAATTCAATGACAGACTCAGGTGTTGAAGTCTGGAATACTGATCTCTGGACTCAAACTTATTCTTCTAGATGGATTCATCAGCACAGTCACTAAGACTAATTTAAGCCAATTCACTGTACGGCTCAACACCGTATTAATATAGTCAACCTGGAAAAGGTTCAGCTGACAAAACATACAACTGAATCACTACTTCTGTGTCTAAAGATGGATTTCTGCTGCCATGCTCTGTAACATTAAGATGTCTGCTTAGCACTGGCAAAGCATGACACAGGACTTGCAGGAAGCCCATGACTTCACATAGAGACAGTTCAAGCCAGGCAGAGTACTCCAAGACATAAAATCATGAGTATATTAAGGTTTCCCACTCAAATATCTGAGAGTCAGTGGAGACAAAGGCGTGATTTTTGTCATCCTCAAGCTGAAAAATCACTTAGATGAATCATGCCCTGAAAGCACTTCTTTCTTTTTGCTGACAATAAAGGCAAACTACGATGAGCAGCTGAGCCCGTAGTTAGCCAAAGACAATCCACGCACCCTTAGTCTGCAGCACAGAGAGAGCTCAGAAGACTGGCTGCAAGAGCTACAGTTTGAATAAGTAAGTGTTGGCAGAAATACCCTTTTGTACTGAGGCGATAGTAAAGTTAATGGCACCTAATTGCACAAAAGTGTATTTGTGACAAACCTACCTACTACTACATCACAGAATTAAAGCAAAAAAGCAAAGGTAACAGTATAGAGAAGAGCTAGTAAACTCTTCTGAGTAACACTAAATGGGCAAGATGAAAACCTCAAGTAAATTAGGGCACTGAAGGTATACCATGTTTTTATCTACCCATTTTTCTTGTTCATAAGCTTTAAACAGTACAACTTTGTATACACTAACATATTAAATTATTTTGACAAGACAAAAATTACACCTCAGAATGGTTTATAGTTCATCAGTAGAAACCCTTAAGAAGTTTTAATATTAAAATAAGCTTATTGTGGTGTAAATAACCAGTATGAGAGATGACTTCTCCCAACTTAATAGTGGTTTGTAGCTTTTCAAATATAGTTTATAGTGATGAAATATAAATTGCAACACTTACCCAACATCAGGAGAAAAATCTGTACCAACACCAGACTCAATTAAGGCTTTGTAAAATGGAGAATTCGGCCCATCAACCAACAGTGAAGACAACAGGCTTAGTGTGAACGTTTCAAAAGTGTCTGTAATACTGAAGAAAAATTAATAGTTCTTAAAAAGCATCAAGCTATGAATATGTGACACCCAGCATCACTGAGTTAATTTCAGAAGAATTACTTCCACAAAACAATGTAGAGGGAGCAAGGGAGAAATAATTATCAGTTATGAACACTACACCAAACCTTAGGGAATTAAGAGAGTTCTGCATCTTTCATTTGTTATAACTAGCAGTAAAGCAAGTTAAATTAGGCTGCAAGGATAGATAAAGTTAGTAGCAGGGTCACAGAGAAAAGCCTGCACATGGCATAAATTGAATGACAGGAAGCCAGTGTTCCCAAAGTCTAATCAACTGAACAGTCCTGTAAGGTAACAGCTAGTTTTCCTTATGTCTATCTGCTAAAGAGAAAGATGAGAAAAATTCTGCTTAGCAATTAAATTTTCATCTATTAAAGCAGGATTTGTCTAGCTTTCCCATGGCATTATTTACCTTAAAGATGACATTTATGAAGAGGGATTGGGGGACATGAAATACGCCTGCATCTTGCTTGAAGTTCTAAAATGAGACTTTGATTCAGAATTTCATTTTGATACACTTACTCTGTCAACAAGTAGCTGACGCTGACAGTTGTCTGCTTGGAAGGATCGGCAGCAAATGAGTCTAAGCCACATGTTACACTGTGTTCTCTCTGTAAAGTATAATACATTTGATGCAGACTAAACTCAGTTACAAATAAAAAAAATGACTGCTTGCACCTTTGTAGCATCTTCCTTCCAAAGATTTAAAATAATTTTACAGATACTCATGAGTAAGTTCAATATTCAGAAGTAAATACATAAACACTGGATATCTTCAAAAATATGAGTAGCATCTCCATTTCTACAAGTGGAGAACAGAAGAAAGGATCAAGAAAATCTGGCCATAATTAATGCTCTGAGCTGGGTTTCAAAGAAATGCTTATAATTCTGGACAAGCCAGGGAGGAAAAGGGGGAGGAGGGAGGGAGAGAATGAAAAAATTGTTTTTGACACAAATGTTTGGAAGTTTAGGTGCCATTAAAGGGCATATTTCCTCACATTAAGTATCAATATTTCTATCAGTAGCACTAAATGCTTTCCATTAATAAATGTTTCAGTGCTTCAAATGACGAGGGACTTGAAAACTGGAAAATAAGAAAAATAAACAACTGCACGCAATCATTACATCACTGAAACTCAAAAGTAAATGTAATTTTTCCCAACTGTAACCAAAAATAAAAATACTTCAGCTCATTTACATACAAACACACTTGTAAACAAAAAAATAACTCCAGCAGGCTGGGCTAAAATATTAACGTGTTATATTTGGTTTCTGCAGTTCCAAGATTGGATGTGCACCATTTCTTTTTGTTTGTTTCAATTTTTTTTTTTTTTTTTTTTTTTTTACTTACAGGCTTTTCCCAGAGCTTCTGTTTTGGGATTTCAGTATTTGATTCAATTCTTTCAAATTTTATCAATGCTTCCTCATGTATTTGTTTCAGGTGTTGTTCCAGTGGAAAATTACCATAAGTGAAAAATCTGCATTTCAAATGAAAGACTGGGGTTAAGCATCAGATTTTACATGAAATTTACAGTAACAGCTTTTATTACATTTTGGATTTCATGTGGTTTTTCAGCAATTCAGTTGCATCTAGATTGGAACATGCTTTGTAGGGCCCCTAGGTTAAAGACCCACCAGTTTGCCACATACATAAAACTCACAGATTTCCTGGTAAAATTCCACATTTTTCAGCTTCTGGTTTATGCTTCGGAGGCCACAAAAAGCTAAACTTCGTTTCATTGCAGCAATATACAATGTTCCAAGAAAAAAATATTAGTAATTGAAGCCAGAATCTCAGTGCTCTGAAGTTTCAGAGGACAAAATTCTTATGGTCCTCACACACAATGTATAAAATACAATGATCCACATCTTAACGGATCTGTAAAACATGCTGGGCTCTGGGAGGTCAGTCTACCAAGCACATTCCCATGCCTGGCTTAAATACAAGCACAAGGTATGTCTCAGGTAAATCTTATTCCCCGATTAAAATCTAAATACAGGTACAGTAAAATACTTGGGATGATGAGAAAATCAAAGGATGGTAAATTCACTATCGTGACACAAGATGATGTTCTGTAAGTGCATTAATCAGACTAACAGATTGACCACAAAATTGGTACAGAAGAAACAACAATACTATAGATTTCCCTCCATATCACTTTCAAATTGACTTTTAGCTTAAATACCTTATTAGTACCAACAGAATTAGTATCTGACTCAAATGAATATCCATTATCTAGAACATGATACAGTACTGTGTGATTCAGGAGCAAGTCAACAGCCACTCATTTGGAAGTTCTTTTTATAACTTAATCTGTGTTGACTTCAAGGAGGACAGGAACCCCTAGACTCATCTACACTATTTGCATCATAACTCCCTAATAGCATCACCAAGTACTTATTAGTATGTTCCATTTCCCGCCGACCCATATAAGTTCAAGGTGAAATATCTGTGAACAGAAATCCTCAAAACAAATCGTCATAATCAAGTAGGCAGCTGCACTCTAGAAAATCAGCCACCTCTCCTTCCTGCCTCCAATTCACCCTTCACTGCTCTTCCTAGAGCAAACTCCTTGCTTCAAGGCCGTCCTAGCTGCTGTAGGGCACGCACAAGTTATCCAGGTTGCTGGCCATGTGAATGAAAACACTGTATTGCTGGTTTTCCCTTCACAAAAAAAAAAAATATGAACAGAGTGCTAACACACTATATAATCTAGAAAGTTAGTCACAGATTTCAGATACCTGGAATTGCTTGGATGATAATGTGTGGCATGGAACCGTTTAAGCTGTTCCCACGTAAGATCAGGAATACATAATGGATCTCCACCAGATACTACACTGTAAGTGTGATCAGGGAGGATTTTATTCTGCAGGTGCTGTGCAAATATCCTCTCATTATCTGTCTTAAGAGGAAAACGCCGCATTTCAGTAAAAGTCATCGGAACACATTTTAAAAATAAAAGGTGCTCAATAATAAGACCTTAGAGCTCTGACTTACACAAGAGCTCCTCCTCACATAAGCATTTTGTTCTGTAGTCCCACACACTTTAATAAAACTAGCTATGTTACCATGTCAATTTAAAAGAAAGTTCTACAATACAATCCATTAACAAGGTGCTTTTTTTATAGGTAAACAAAATCTTGACAGCTGAACTTTAACTATGTAACAGATTGTTGACTTTACTGAGGACTTAAATTTCACAGAGGAAGAATAGAAATCTCTAGTGCAGTAACACTATTAATAACCTGCAGCTTAAGCCACTTCACCATGTATAAGATCTTAAACCAAACATTCACAAAACTTACAAACGCCCCTTTCATTTCATTAAAAACAACTCCTTTGAAGACTAGAGGTGTCTGAGGATCAGCTGGGTTCTCATGTTCTAACCTCCAGCCTTCTTGCCTGAAAAAATTAATACAGGAAGTGTTGGGAGTTTTAAGGGGTTTTTTTTGGTTTTGTTTTTTTTTTTACTTTGAGGTTTCCATACACCTCAAGCTGTCCACATCTTACCAGAAATCTAGTTGCCGCAAACATGGAAAGAAAGCTGCATCCAAGTACACCGACAGGAGATTCTGAAAATCCTTTGGATTTTGTGTTGAAAATGGATAGAGTGTGTAATCACTAGCTGCGTATAAAAAAACATAAAAAGATCAGAATTTAGAAAGTCTAAGATGCGTTTTGCCCTCATTTATTTTTAAATTCTCATCTATATAAATAGCTGGAAGAGAAGAAACTTACTAAATGAAATACACTTTTGCAGAGGAACACACAGAAGTTTAACACTGCAATTATTTTACCATGAAAACTTTGCTTTTGCCATATATATATATAAAAAAATAATTAAATGTACTGTTGTATACTATAAAGATCCAGCTCTATCAATACTTTGTAACTGCCAAATGAACGAGATCTATTTTGTTGCCTTGCCTTGTTAGTTTTTTAATATCTCACTCACAACGATCATCCTTACCAATAATGGCTCTCCAAAGGGCAATTAAGGAGAGCCGACAGACAGCTCTAGTGCAATAAGAACGCAAGCGTTTTAAGTGATATTACTTACTGTGGGCTCACCTGTGAATGCATTCATAAAAGTGGACAGTGACCTGTTTAACATTTTAAAGAATGGATCTCTGCAAGGATACTTTTGAGAACCACATAACACAGTGTGCTCCAGAATATGTGGGACCCCAGTGCTGTCCATTGGAGTGGTTCGGAATTGTATGCTGCAAGGCAGAGAGCACAGAGAGGAATGCAGTTATTTGTGATGAGACGTCCACCCACCTCTTAACTGCAGCTCTGATTTACGGGAACATTATCACTGTCCAGTAACTAACTCTTGAGTTCTCAGCCACCTCTTCTAGAGGGTGTACAACCTCTGCACTTCTACTTCTGGAGGGGTACAAAAATTTTCAGCATGTAACTAAACACATTTCTTTTTTAGCCATAAGGCTCAGAAAAAAACCTTCATGGAACATTATGGAAAAAAGAACTGGTTTACAACCTGCAACTAGAAGGCAGTTTATTGCAAAGTCCAGTTTTCGGCTCACCAATATAGAAGAGATGATAATAAATTGGAAGTAGTTTAGTGGAGAGCCATTAAGACAGCTGGAACCATGCCCTGTGAAAAGAGGCTGAGGAAATTAAGCCCATTTAGCCTGGAGAAGGAAAGGTATCAAGGGAGTCAATAGCTGCCTTCCAATACCTACAAGGAGGTTGCAATGAAGACAGGTTCTTTGCATAGATACGCATGATGGAAGGACAAGAGACAATGTTCACAAATTGAAGCAAGGCAGGTTCCAACTTGATATTAAGGAAAAAAACCACCTTACCATGTGGACAGTCAAACACTGGGAACAGGTAGCCCAGAGAGGTTGCATAATCTCCATCTTTGGAAGTTTTCAAGGCCCACCTGGATAAATGCCTGAGGAATTGCATCTGAATTAAGTGCTGACTCTGCTTTGAGTGGCAGACTGAACAACAAACCTCACGACATCTGTTCCAACCTGAAAAACTCTTAAGTCCCGCAAAGGAAGTACTGTCATCTGTTATCACAGAAAAATCCAGTTATGAAGCTGGATTACAGTTCAGAAACTCCAAGGTGATGCTGAGATGGAATGTACTATACATATATTAATGTTTACCTGAAAAGATTATTGGAGTCCTCCCGAGCCACATGTAAGTACCTGGCTCCTGTACTGTCATGACTAAGCTTCACCGCAGTCAGGAATAGCTCAGGAACAGCTGTCACCTGCATTGGAAGAAAACATCCATATTACAGTGTGACTGCAACTAGGTCAAATAAATAATGGATGATCTAGCAATGATCAGTTTGTTGATCTGTATGTAATACTGCCATATACAGTATTAAATAAATTCTTTGTTCCTATAGTTTGTGAAAGCAAAAAAAAAGGAAGTATATAAATGGAAAATAAAGTTTAAAAAACCCAATTAAAATACACTACAACTAAAGAAGAACTATACTCTTCTGTTACAGATATCATGACCAGAAAAATTTGATCAGAAGTACAAAGAAAAGGCATATATTCAAATGCCACAGCAAGGGCAGCAAAAAAAAATAAAAAATAATCAAGGAACCCAGTTCTACCACTAGCTCTGTCACTAGCAATCACTTTTTTTGCAAATTACCTTTACTCTCCGCTTCTGCTTTTTTCTTTAAAAAAATGAGAAGAAATTTGACACATTAGTTCCATTGCAGGTTCTTAACAAAGGTATTAAAAGCAGCTTAGGAGATAAAATATTACTTGAATGTATTTCATAAGGCAGCACACAGTGAAGGTCAGTTATCTGTCAGGGCTTTCAGAAGAGCGAACACTCAACCCCTGCAGCAGGCACGCAAACTCCCGGGGTGCGTTATGTACTCGAGAAGAGTCAGCTCCCGATGGGAACACGTCTTCATGTCACCTAGAGAATCTGGTTGCAGAGAGTTAACTGCAAGGAACTACGGTACGGTCTTTTAACTGAGCACCCAAAGCATCTGTGCAAGTGTGTAGTGTGCAGGCTCCTGGCCTCACCCAGGCGCTTTCCCGCCAAGGGACAATTTATCCACATGCACCTGAGGAAAGGCAGGCGAAGGGCGATGCTTACCTGCCTCACAGTGAACCCGTGGATTTGCTCGCCCACCCTGTACCGCAGCGCTCTCTCAGGAGCGGAAACGCTCTTCCACCTCCACGACTTCCGAGTCAACGACCTGAAACAACACTTCCCGCTAAAACAAACACGCTGCGAACCACAGGCCGTCCCCCGCACACGCCCTGCGGGACGGAGGAGGCGGCGGGGGGCGACACACACGCACACAGGACGAGGCGGAGCACGCCGCCGCCCAGCCCCGGGGTCCCGCCGGCCTCCGGCGAGGAGCTGCCCCCCGGCGGCGGGCGCTCCCTGCCTGCCCGCACCGGGGCCGTCTGCTCTCGGGCAGGGACAGGGCCCGCCGCTCCCCGTCCTCCGGCGGACCGCCAAGGAGCCGGCCGCGGCGCGGAGCCTGCCCAGGCCCGCGGCGGGGCCCGGGGCAGCGGAGGGCGGGCCGCCTC
>JANZLQ010000078.1:32083355-32094415 GCA_026212715.1 Elanus axillaris | reverse complement strand
GAGGTGGGCCCCGAGGCGGGACCGCGGGGCTTGGGGGGGGGGGGGCGGAACGCAGCCCCAGCAGGTCAGCCTTTCTGGGTAGGATTGACCTTGGCGGGGGAAGTCTCTTGGAAAAGGTTTTGCCTGTTTGGAAGTTCTCAGGAAAATCAAAAGCTGTGTTGGTCGCAAGGGGAGCGAGCGACCTCTGAGTAGAGCCTATCGTTTGCTTTTTCGACTTAAAAAACCACCCGAGATCAGTGTGTTCCAAGGGCTGCATCTCTTCTTGACCATCTCTTGCCAATGCACCTCACTGTATTTATGCAAAGATTTTGTGAGGAAAACGAGCAAAGTAAACGGGACTGAGTGGGAAACTAAACCAGGATTTAATCCTGCAATTGTGTCTTTATCTGCCGCACAAGGGCTTGCACACAGGGAGAGCACGGTTTAGGTAAGCTGGCAGAGAGGTAGGTGCACATCTTCCAGTCGCAAAACGCCTAGGCTTTTATTCCTTCCATTTGGCAAGCTAATAGGATTTTTAGACAGTGACTTGATAATCAATTTCTCATCACATGTTCATGAGGTTTCCCAGAAGGCCAGCATCTGTGAAGTATGGCCACCAAATTACCAATCCCTTGTTCCTGAACATAAGAGCCTGATTATCTATTTAGACATAAGAGGCCTGATGGCAAAAGAGGAGACTGGGATTTTAAACAAAAGCAGAGTGAACAACAGGTGCTCTGCACATCCCACACCGCTTGTCTTCAGTTCTTTGGCTATGATAACTGAAACAACTGGAATTTAAAGTATCCTGGGAATTTTGTCTCTACCTCTTCCTCTTCGCTTTCTTGCATGCAGTTGTTTGCCTCCCACTGCTACCTGTGATAGTCTTGGGGGATTTTATCATCCTTGCGTGACTCAGCACTCCCACTGCCTTTCTGCCTTCCCCGGCCCTGCTGCCAGGCACACTGCCCTGAAGCACATCCTCCATCTCCCCGCTAGCTGTGTGGCTCCTGATCGCTCCAGCACCATTCATTTCCTCTGTTTTTCTCATTTGTGTTTTCCATGTAATTTTCCCATTTCATTAATTTTTAAATTAAATAAAAAAGCCAATAACTGGCTGTAGTTAAAGTCTGGATGTTGTGCATTAACCTATGTAACCTGTCATCTATCTTAATTAATATCTTTTTCAATCTTTTTTAAGGCTAGTGAAAAGGTCCAGTAACTTTAATGTAAAGCTTAGATGCTGGGTACTAGCAAATGCAATTTGTTTGCTCCCTATTTTTTGTTATACCTGATTTCCTCCCGGCCTTCTACCATTTCGCCTCCTGTGGTTTTTGTGCTTTTTTTCTGTATTTGTTTCAGATTAGATTCAAGTCACACCACTTTGATATGAGCTACTTCCCATATATATTTCTTTTCAATATATGTTTCCAGAAAGTGTATGTTCCTAACGCCATGAAGAACCAGTCCTGATGGGAACTTCTATGTTCTTTCAAGGTGAAAACAAACAATGACAAACATACAATGAGCAAAGAACAATAAACATATGAAAAAAGTATTTCTGAGACTCACATAGAACCATGAGTTTACACTGCATGGTTCAATTTTCAAATATTTCTAAATACTTTCATATACTTATGGTTTACTATTAGTCACAACAATGTTAACTTGCAGCAATTTTTATTTTGAAAGATTGTACTGGTTTTTCTGTTGACTGTTCAGTTCCTTAGTTTTACTAACAGTTTCCTAATTTGACCATAAGCTACTGTCTCTTGTTACAGATCTCTTGTCATCAATAGTTAGTTTGCTTCATGGTTTGTAACATTCATCTTAATGGAACATCAGGCTGGCATTCTGCTGCAGACATTTATTTATTTTTAGTTGATGTTTATATTGGAAGGATGATTTACTGGCTCTCTGTTTTCATATCAGTGACATGGCATTTGACAGGCAACCTTTCACAAACTTAACCAATCTGAGTGGGCAGAATTTCAAAATACATCAAACATCATTCCTAAACTTAAATTTAATCACAAAATGGAAGTCTTTTATACTACCCCCTAGACAACTTTAAAATATTCTTTCTTTCTCATGCTATTGTCTGATGTATTTCGTACATCAGAGCTTTACTTCTGGAAAGCAGAACAGAAATTGATATGTTACACTATCTTTTCGTTTTCTTGCAGTGTAAGATTACTGCTGCACTGGTAAGAGTAGTACATTGTATTCTTTGTACAGGCACATGTGTGTGTGTATATATAATTTCATAAACATGACTTGTGAATCTTAAGAAAAGGGTAATTCAGAAAAAGCTCACTGCCATGTAAAAGCATAACAGGTATAAAATTATCTTGGTCAACTTGTCTTGATAAATAGCATTAAACCATTTGGATTACCATGACTAGATTTTGCTTTCAGTTAATTAGCGACAAATTCTATGTAACTGCAGTTACTTCAAAGTGCTTTTCCATTGGCAAAAAATGAGATTACAATTTAATCCTTAGTGTTTGACTAGAGAGATGCCTTTACTTGGTGTTATTTTCCTTCAAAAGATTTTGTTTTCAATCACAAGTTTATCTGAATTAAATATTTGGACTAAAGAGTCCCATGCCTGCACAGGCTGTTTATTTTTAAAAAGTCAATTAAAACTGTTCAGGAATGAAAATACTGTTTTGTGTTTAATTAAGAAGTTTCATTCTTTATCCTCTGCAGCAGAGGTTGGTCCCTCCCACTTGTCAAGTGTGTCTTTTCTTATGTTCATAGACAGTAAGGCCCAAATTTTGCCAAGTTAAAATCTCTGAAAACTACTTAGTAGATGCTGGTTACAGCTGGAAAACTCTGTTTTCTATGATGACCCCTACCAAGCATGCTTTGATTTCAGTATTTCTCCCTGCACACGGCATAGACTGTGCCTGCACCTTTCTTCTAGGGTTTTCTCAGGGCTAAAGTTAATAAAAATTATTTCCTCTGTGACTGCTTCACCCTCCCAGGAGAGAGACCAGTGATATTCTGCACAGCCCTGTACTACATGTTGTCAGAAGCAACATAAAACTCCTTATGAATGTCAGCAAAAGTTAAAGGAAAAAAGGCTATGCTCAAGGTCTACTGAAAGATAGAAATTCAAAGGGTTTACAGTCAGTATGTCAGAAGTTGTGCTTTGTCAGTGGACAAAATAATGAGGAGACTATCTGCCTGTCAACCCTTTTCTGAAGGCCATGAGTAAAGACTCTGTGAAGGGAGTTCCTGACAATGGTGTAGCAGCTGTTGAGTTGAGAATAATGAACTTTCACATCCCAGATGCCAGCCCTTCTCTTCCCTGTGATTACCACCCATCATCTTGCTGAGAGGGGGTCTGATAAGAGTAGGTCTTTGACAGGACATAAGCATGACCCCAGCTTCAGCTGTATCTTGAACATCACTGAACCCTACTAGTACCCTTTGTGTATCAATTTTGTTTCCAAAATTATTTACGTGCATTCCTATTTTTAAGTGTATTCTCTTCAATAACAAAACATTAGCAAGACAAGGGTTTTGCACCATGGGTGTCAGCCAACATTCAGCAGGGCCTTGAAATCAGTATTTTACAAAGCCACGTGGAGAGAAAAGTTTCCCAGGCCGCAGCAGACCTCCTAATTTACTCTGTCTGTGTTTTCTTCCAGACAAGATTGCAAGTAAGAGGCAGAGACAGAACCTGATGGCTGTACTGCTGCTGTTTTGCTGCTTCCTTCCTACCTTCACAAGCATCTGTTTAGCCCGAAACTTAGGACTTTGAGATATCCCAGAGATTGTCTGCCCATTAGCAGGACTCCTGTCCGTGGCAGCTGGAAGACTATTAAACAAGTACGTGGTAGCGTGAAAGAGATGGAAGTGTTTCCAGCAAAGATTTTACAATAGAAAACAGAATAAAAACTGAGTGCAATGTTCAGTGTGGTCATTTTTTGACAATTTATCTCAAAGAGATCCCACAAGGTGGAAGTAGACTCTCCACCACACTATGTGACCGCACGCAGGACTAAGGCTGGCATGTGCAGACCCTGCTTTGTGTTGTACTGTCAGAGAACAGGATACCTCCCATTGCTGCAGTGCTAGGAGCAGGTTTGCTCCCAACCAGTGATGTGAGAGAATGAAAAAAGGATAATCATGTGTCTTGCTAAAAGCCTGGGATGATGTAGTGCATCAGAAGTGCTTCTGTGGTTTAGGATTATCTTAAGCAGACCAGAATACCTGGGTACAGTCAACATGAAAATCTTGCTTGATAGTTTACATTTCAAATAATTTTACTGCCCTCCTTGACATTTTTTCCTGCATCTTTATTAAAAGATTTAAATATTTTGATTGCTTCCCTTCCTAATAAACAGCATGACAGTGAGGAATTCATGGACAGGAAGGAGAAAGTAAAGGGAAGGGTAGGGGTTGGGTCAAGGTTGATGAAAATTGCATAATATTATGCATACACATAAGTGAGGAAAGCTAAGTCACATCAGTATTATTTGTACAAAACAGGATATTACAAAGGATTGTCACTAACTGAATACTGTTGCTATAGAATATCACAAATGTAGGAGTGGAAAGTTGCTCAACACCTCAGCTTCTCAGGCGTTAAGCAGAACTTCATGCACAACTTGTGTGCTGCCTCCAAATTGCAGTTTAATTATTCAACCTCTGTACAAGTCACTTATTGACAATGACATCTAAAGGAGTATGAACCTCAGGGATAACAAAAACAGTGAATTAGCAAAGTGGCAGCATTTTATTCCATAGAGTATGGCTTAAAAGTTTATAACTTGCTTATTTTCTAAGGTGATTGTGTTTGGAAGGATCTTTGCTGGTTGCTTATAATACCCAGAAATATTCAGCTGTGTGGCTTACATGTTCTTATTAGGCTTTTCATTCATCCTTTTACAAACACTTTGGGAATATCTCCACTTCAGCCATTAGTAATGTTACTTGCTGTAGGAAGATATCTGTAACATAGGTCATCATGGTTACATCAGAGCCCATTTTTGCCAACAGAAGAAAAAGAAAAGCCCCACTGCTGAGAAATTCCACTGTTGTTGTCTCAGACCCATTCATAAACTATAGTCCGCAATGCCAAGAAGAGGATAAACAAGTTCTTGATACTGCAGTGATCCACATTTTATGAATTTTCTTTTAGCCCTAGTTGGGTTATATTTCATTTCTTTTAACTTCTTTGTTGCACCAGAGTGAGACAAGCCAGAACAGAGATTAATGCTGTGCAGATGTCGTCTCTCACATAGCTCTAGCAAGGTACCTCGGTCTTGCTGCTGTCACCATGTTGACAGAGAGCCTTTATTAAGTCCTTAACAGTGCAGATAACATGTATAGCACAGATACAGGCCAAAGCATACTGTTTGTGTGTGGGAAAAACAATGTCTGCATAAAGGGGTTGTGGAGTTTATGTGGAGTTAAAGATTTCGTTTAAGTGAACTCACTGCCCATATCTGCAAAACCACATGCTAGATCCCATGGAGCTGCAGTAATGGAAAAAACCATGGAATGTATGCCTTGGTTTAGTACAAGTGAAACAATTTTGAGAAGAGGTGGCATCTAGTCCATGTCTGATGCTGTCCGGAGTAGTTGGAAAATCACTCTGCATCTGTTTACATTTCAGCTGCTACACGCTGGAAAGAACTTTTTCTTGTTATCTCTTACCTTTCATTTTGGAGGGAGGAGGAAAGGGAGAAAAAAAATATTTAACCCTCAGATTTCTTGCATTTTTTTACGTACTTAAATGTCAGGGTAGCAGGATATCCCTATGATAAAAAGCATCGTCTAACTGCAAAGCAAGAGAAGGTTCATAAAAATTAAGGTCTGCACTTGGCCCTTGGTCTCCTCTGGTCCCTATGTGGCTCTAAGACATAGCTGAGGGGAGGGGAATTTCAGTTTAAATTACCTGAAGCAGTGAGAAAGCTGTAATACAGCTTACTGGGGCGGTGATTTTATGATATGAAACTGTGCAGCATCCCTCCATGTGTGGGAAGAGGGCCTTGAAGAAATCTGAGGTGCAAAGCCCTGAGATTAAGTCGGAGGGTTGTGTAAGGTGATGGCAGCCTAACCCAGTAAAGTCTTGTTCCACTTGCCTTTTAGAAGAGGTCTTTGAGCAAACTATCTCCATAATCTTACCAGATTTTGTTTCAGGACTAGGTTATTCACTCCAAAAGAGAGCCTGAGAGTGAATATTTATGTGATCTGAACCATCAGGGGATGGTGTAGCCAGGGTCTGTACTCCAACAGCCAGAGGAGCAATTCTTTACTAATCTTCAGCTTTCCTTATTTGAATGCTTGTTTGAACCCTTAGCGTACTCAGCTGGGTGTATTCTGACATGCTGAAGTAGCAGTAACAGGACAAATACCATATTTGCATCTGTGACTACTTTAGGCATCGGAAGTTTGTTATGTGAAGAGGTAGGTGTTTAGACAAGTTTTTCCACGACCAGCAGGTATAACCAAATATTGTTTCTTGTTGGCTACATCCGTTACATTGAAGTAAAGCAATTCCCCATTAGCTGTGCTCGTATTGCAGTGCCCTCAAGTATGCTCTCATCCCTACTATGATTTTCCATTGCCTTTGCCAGCAGTGTAAAATCATATGCTGTAGCTGATTTGGGGTGATGCACGGACAGATTGCTCAGCAAACTGAACATATAATGGATGGGCTCTTCCTTCTTTTCCCTCATCTGAGCACTTAAGTTTTTCTGCTGCTCATCTGTCTCTTTTAACAAAACATGGAATTTAATATCTCTGGGACTTCTGCTGTCATCAGGTTCCATAGCAATTAGTCAGTTGGTGGAGGAGAGGGAAACTCAATGATAGACAGCAAAAGCATGAGCTGCAAATCTAATTTTCTTAGAAAACAAAGATGTACACATGATACCAAGTTAAAGTAATCAAAACATTCTCCAGTTCACTGACTGTTTCTGAGAAAAGCAAAGCAGTGTTATATTTGAAGTCATGCTCAGTTTTAGATTTTGTGCTGGCTCTTACACAGCTGTTTAAAATGCAGCACAAAATGCAACCTGACTTACACTTTATTATTACAAACAAATGCTAAGCAGAAACCATCTGTATCTTCCACTGTTAATGTCTACATGGTGCTGCAGTTGGCCAACTCTTATAATCACATTCTAGACATGAGACACAATTGTAAGTCTTGTTAAACGTCTGCATTTTGTGCCATCATTTTGTACCACTGAAGTTAAGCTTTAAAATGTGGGTCATTGTTCCGAAGATTCAGAGTCAAAACACTTCAGAAATGTTGAAGACAGTGCATAATGTTTTAATTTGCTCCACGACCTTGTTTTCAGTTAATCTTTAAGTCTCATGGGTCAAGTAATTTCTGCTAACTTACATATGGCGTAGTCAGTCATACTGAAGTAAACAGCATTTCATGAAGTAAACACCAGTGAAGTATTGCCCCATGGCTTTTGTTCTTTATAGTGCTTCCTACTTACCTGTAGCTGTAATGACAGCTGTCTGGAAGCGGGGGTGTGCAAGTACCATTACCACCACCCTGCACTCACAGAAAGGCAGAAGAGCATGCCTGCTGATGGACAGGGTACATGCAGCTATCGTTCCTGCAGCAGTGGCTCTCTGCTGTGTGTCACTGAGTCAGACTGCAGAACTGAGCCAGGGTTTTTATCATGCACGTTTTATTTCTGCTTACGGTTTTCAGGACATGTAAGTCTCTCTCCTTTGAATAATCCATAAAGTCTTCAAATAGGCAGTGTGACCTAATCTGCTGAATGATCTCATGCTTTGTCAGATGTAAAATATTATCCAAAGTGAATGAATGCGATGGTTTGAAGTTTTGAAAAGATGTCTTTGGAATGTATGAACATATTTGTTTCATCTTCCACATGTAACCCAAATAAAGAGCCCATTATGATGTACTCCACATAGTATACAGTTCATTATGTTCAGCAACATGTCTCTCCCTTCTTGTGTTAAAGCAAAGTATTCTCTTTCATCTCTGTTCCTGATAAAGACCTGCCACCTTTTACTGCTTAATAATTGAAGGAAACCTACTACAGAAGCTTAGTGTTGGATGGCTGCCTGCACCAATAACATGAAAAAAAAATCGAGTTATTATTTTTGATGGCTTTAGTAGTTATTAAAACTGAAGACTGTATGTCATGACTCCAGGAATCTTTAAACTCTGCCACTGACTTACAAAAAGAAACCCTGGCCTTGCTAAGGTTAATAGTGACTTCTGTATCACTGTAAGACCTGCTTCAGTCACCAGGTCTCAGTTTCACAGTCTCTGAAGGAAATCACAAGTTAAGATAGCTATTATTATCTATTTTACAGATAAGCTAATAGAATTTCATTCATTAATCAATGGGATCCTGGAACAAGGTTCATTTCTTTGTCAGAATCACATAGCACCTATGTGTTGACATATATGGGTGAAACTTCATCTGGACTTCCTGCAGAACTGGCACGCTTTTTACAGATGTGCAAATTTATTTGTATATATTTGAAATTCAGATGTGTTTATCTTAATTCTTCATTATGACTTTCAAAACAAGGTAATTTTCAGAAATACTTGTTTTGCATAAATGGATTTTCTTAACAAATGGATCTAGTTTGAACAAAGACTTCTAAGACACCTCTGTGGTGGTTTTAAATATTTTGACTGTTGGTTTTTTTTAAAATTAGTTTTCTTGGGAGCATGAAAGCTACTTCAGGGGTGAATCTTTCACAGGACCAGCAAATTCTCCAAAGTTTGCCTTTGCTCATTTTGACTGAAATTGTAGCAAAACCAGCGTAAAAAGAACTCATGAAATCAGCATTGTAGCTTCAGTCTCCTACACTGTTAAAAACCAAACAAACAACATTTCAGTATGGCTTGCATCCATCCATACGTGTGTGGAATGTATGCGTCACTCAGCTTTTTATCTGTTGCAAGGTCATTTCACATGTCTTCCACAAACAAATGGAGAATGAAGAGGATGTGAAAATTGCTGATCAAATCAAGGACCACTCTGCAAATAAGATCAGCACAGCAAGGTTTCTTATGTAGGCTTGTCCTTTCATTTTATCAGAAGTGATACCCAGAACTGCACTGCACTATGACTACGGGGTACGTTGTCAGAAATAGAAAAAATTGAGTGTGTAGTTGTGAGGCTATGACAAAAGGGAATTAAAAATAAATTGGAAGTCTAATTGTAAACATGTAGCTGTGAAAAGTGAATACTTGAAGCTGTCAACACTTACTGTCAATAAAATATGTATAATTTTTTTCATTTTACCCATACTGTATACTTCACATTTCTGTGTTTAGCAAGTCTGAAAGAGGCATTCTGTTTCTGGAGCATCAAATACCGTTTTCCAATTCACCCTGTAAAATGAATACCTAATACAAAAACTAGAGATAGGCAGCATGTAAGTGGCAGAAGACTGTATCCCTACAGCAACAGCTGAGCATAAAAGTGAACATGAGAGTAACTTTGACTTACTCAACTCTTAAACGTAACTTAGGGTGCAATTGCATTTGGATGAGATAATGTTTAACCTTGGCATACAGAAGTGCTGCTATGGGCCAAAGTTTTTGCCCTCTTGCAGTTTGTGTGCCATTATTATGATAAGCTTTTCCATTGTGATGACTCAAGCAGATGCAGTTTGCCATTCAAAACAGAACCAACAAAGCTTTCGCTAAATGGAATAACGTATACACTGAATGTCAGATACAACATAAATCATTAGCAAAATCACTGTACATGCAAAAATCATTGAACATGCATGTCCCAGGCGTGCTTACAGAGATACCTTTCTTTCAATAGTTTGTCTATTGATAATAGAGCTCACCAGATGCACATTTTGCCTTCAGGTAACTGTTTGGCTAAGATAAAATATTTACCTGTGTGCTATGTAATGTATCAAGCACCCATGTGTGTATCATACATGTGCAAACAATTTAAATAAAATACCAAATATGCAAAGAATATATCCAGTTTGGGATTATAGATTCTGCTGTCCTAATGTTGGCCCCAAACCTTCTTATGGTACTTCGACAATTTTCAGAGGGAGGCTTGTTGTAATTAAATCACAAGAAAGGCTGCATTTATTTGCAAAACTGGACAGTTACTTTTTCTGACCCGGCTTAACACATTGTTCAACATAGGAGATGTTAACTCCAGCTAGGAAATCAAATACACTTCCATTTTCAAAAATAACAATTTTACACAAATAGGCTTTGGAATAATATCTCATGGGTAAACTTGTTTTGAGAGAAGATTAATTGGAGAATTACATAATGTTGTTAATAAGCAATTAAAATTCAACTGAGCCTTAAAATTTACACCTTAGGGAACCCTAGTCGAATTTACACATATTTCAAAAATAAAAGTACAAACTGCTTCCAAAGTGCCATTACATGCCATGCATATTTAAGAGTTTTCTCTTAAATGATCCATTTAGCCTTGCTTAAAGGATTTTGGGAATACTGTTTTAGATTACTGACTTTGGAACTGTCAAAAAATGCTTTGTCCTCCATGACCAAACTTAGGTTTTATAAAACCCAGTGCATTCCTCGGATGGCAAATTTTTCTCTCTTCACACATATTAATGGCTCAGGTTTTAGGGAACTGATACTGGCAATGGAGAATTTTCGGTCTGCATGATGGTAGGTGTTGGATTAGTGAAAAGTTAAAAAACTTCCCCACGTTCCATGCCTTTTGAGACTGTGGAGGAGGTAGAAGGAAAACTACAGAGCGCAACAGAAAGCTGGTGCAGACTTGTGCCACCCGCGGGGAAGTCAAAGCTGGCCAGGGAAGGGGCAAGAGAAGAGGAAAGCTGAGGTTATGCCATGGGAAGGGGGGGGGGGGGGGTAACACCAGTTTTTAAGTGAGATTGAGGAGTGTGGCAGAGTTGTTGCTCAAGAAACGGTACTGGAAAGTGACAGCTGCTCTGATTTGTTCCAGGAAAGTCACGATCTGCAAATTTATTGCTCCAGAATCCTCTGAACCAGTGATTAGACCGACAGCAGTGTTTCCCGTGACAGCTTCTGGGAAAGCGCACGGCGTTTACCCACCTCCTCTCCGGCTTCTTCAGGGGCGGTG
>JANZLQ010000078.1:32064764-32083329 GCA_026212715.1 Elanus axillaris | reverse complement strand
GGGGGGGGGAAGGCTGCGGGGGCAATTTCGGCGACTTGAACCGCTTGGCACCGCTCAGGAGCTGCGATAAAGGACCCGTGAGTCTGGAAGAGCAAGAGGTAGCCGGTGGCCACTAATCCTCTAGAGGGCGAGTGCGCCCTGTTGTATCTTAAAACCTCGCGGAAGCAGGATTTTGTCGTTTTGTCCTGTGTTAGGGCATTGCTTCTACCCTCGTCTCATTTAAAACCGATGTTATCACCCTTTCTTACGGCAAAGCCTCAGCTTAACCCTTGCTTTCTTGCCGGTCCCACTGCTGGTTTTAGCTTCCTTCCCTTCGCCGCTCAGATCACCCTATTGATTGCGCTGCAGGCCAAAAGGAGCTTTCGGTTGACACAGTTGGCGATGAGACAAGCCGTGCACTTAGAGCTCATTAGATAGGTGGGATTATATTCTGAAGCTAAAATCTGACACTGCAGCAAAATGGTAAAACTCCTCCAACGCTATTCACTATCTTCTCTGAAAATCGAGTGCAGTTATTGCATGTGCAATTTATAATTTGCTTTTTAGGCCATCTGGGTTAAGATGTGGATTTCCACTGAAATCACGCAAAATTCATAATACGGGGTCTAGGCTGGGTTTTTATTGTTTACCTTTCTACAAAACTGGCCATGCATGACAGAGCTTTGAAATGAGATTATTTTAACTTGAAACTGAAAGCAAAATCTGGTGGGTTTGCAGATGGAGCCAAAAGGAATTAAAGTGCCATAAAAATGCTGACAGCTCTGAAAAATCAAGCTGAAGATATTTCAAGACGGCAACAAAAGTGGATAGTCTTGTTCCTAAAACAGGAAGAACAATATCTACTTTTTCACAGCATAGTGAAGGTAAGGCCATGTTTGTGTGATACAAGACAACACTGCGTTCCAGATTCCACTGCTAGCGTCAAGTAGTTTGGTATGGCTAAAGAGCAAAGTGCATTCCCTTGTGGAGATACTTGTCTGAGTTACAGAAACAGTGTGATTCTCATACCGTGGCAAAAACATCTCCCTAAGACAAGATGCAGTGTGACACTGATGCATTTAAAATGCTTCTGGTTTTGTCACTAGCCTGTCCAGCACTCCACTGTGGACACACCTAGAGTTAATGAATATTTGTGAAAAACTGAGCTATGACTATGAAGAATAGCATGTGAAGGACCATGAAGAGGTGAAACATCCCACGTACCCTTATAGCTTTAAGCGGCACACAGTAAATAAAACCACAGTGCTGAGTGTCCTGAGGATTCCTAGCAATACCAGTTTACTGTGTACTATCCATTCTCAGCACTAAACAACACTGTGGAAAAAGACAGTATTCGTTAATTAACAATTAGCTAGCGATCTTCAGTCTCATATTTTCTGTGTGCTTGGTTTTGTATACCAGTTAAAAATCTCTTAACTTAGTTTTGTGAAATATAATGCAAAGATAGGTATCTAGTGAGTATTTCTCTAAAGGAGACAGGACCTCTGAGAAATGCCCTACTCTGCAGCCTCAGAAAGAGGTAATTCAGAAGGAAAATGACTGAATTATGAAGAAACTACCTGAAGAGTCAAAGCCAAGACTGTGGAGTCTCTGTAAAGCTTCCTGGCTGCTACAGATCCAAAGGGAACAACAAATCAGAAGAGAGCAGAGGCCTCTCAACTTCAGAGGTAAGAAAAAGTTTGGGTGATCACTGATCAGTGAATACTGCCCAGTGCAAAAAATAATTCTTTATTTAAAACTCTTCCTGTCTGCCAAGGGAGAGGGCACCGTGTGGTTGAGCGGGCAGCTAACTTTAACAAGTAGATTGTAGGATTCTCTATATACAATATTTTTTTAAAGAACCGGAACACTGTGGTTGAAAGGAGTGAATGTTCCTGCCCTTTGCACCCTTCAACAGAGGGAAGCACTAACTGTCCTATGAGGCAAAAGCCAGCTAGGTTTTCCCACGTCCATTCAAGCTCTTGCACATCTGCACAGAATTAAAAGTTGTAATTTGTGGCAAAATATATATATGTATATAAACTACGTATTTATTAATTGTAGTTGTGTTTAAAGGCCATGATGAAAGATCAAAATCTTCTTGCCTGAAGGACATCACATGAAAATGAAAGGACAGTCTTTGTCCCCAGACTGGCCGAGTGAAATCCAATTAAAATATTTCCCCATCATGAACTATAAGTATGATTAAGAAATGCCTTGAAATAAACATAATGAAAATGTTGTCCATCATTTTCAGTTGTGGTTTTCCAATTAAATCAGGGCATAACCTCTTTGACAATTAGAATGCAATGAAGTCTGTCCCTAGTGGTAAATAAATACCAGTTCAACTTTGCTATGATGAAAGCTTTTATTTTTTTACAGTTGAGGCATGTACGTGCTTGGAACCAGGCTGATACTAAATACGCCCATCTGGAATATATATCCCACTCACTGAATGGAAATCCAGTGTGAGGTGTTTTCTGTGGGCAAAGTGCAATACAAAGGAAAGGGAAAAGAGACCAATATTGTAAGGGATTTTGAGCTGCACAGAAAATACTCCATGTGTTGGCAACTGAAATTGCAAGGCAGAGTGCTGAATGACACAGGGTGGCAGCACAGATCAGCAATACTGGCTTCTGCCCATTAAAAGGATTATAACATCCCCCTCCCTGCCTCCTCCTTGCAGAAATTTGTGATTTTGGGGGGGGTGTGTGTGTGTGTCTATGTTTTTCATGCCTTATTGTCACCGTATGGTCGTTTTTCTTAACGGTCGTTCACCTTCGATTGGATTGAAGTCAAGCTAATCTCTGTGGCTTGGTCTAGCTTTGAACGAAATCAATAGTGGGTGAAGAACCAAGCTCCTAGAGAATGCTTGTTCTGGACTGAGTGAAGTTAGATGTCCCAGGTGAAATCCTGACATTGTTGAAATAAAATGAGTCGTTTCTTATTGACTTTAATGGACCAGATTTCAATGCTAGGCTAGGATTTTCAGGAGATCAAAGGAAAGGCCAGTAAGATTCAGGCATTTAAATAATTTAGTCATTTAAGTTTGAAGACAGTGTTGCAGAGGAGTGATCTAACTTGTTTGAAAATCCTAATCCCAAATCCACATTCAGTCACTTGCCTAACTGACCTGTTCATAGGGGTTTTACACGTTTGCACTCCCTATTGACTGAATGCAAATACGTTGAGGAAGTGTGTAACGTTACCTTTAGGCAACATTATTACTGCAATTTCTATACTTTAAAGGGTTTGAGTTTGCAAATTTAATATATTGTTTTAATCTCCTTGTATTCCTGTTATGTCATGATATCCACAAGGTAAAATTAAGCTATCTTTTCCAGCAGAAGTAAATTTATTATTTATTTCTACATAGTTAGTATACAGAAGTTCAGGTTAATTTCTGTATTAATATCAGCTGCCTTGTGCATCTGGGTTTCCATCCCACCAAGACTTATGCAGCTTCTTAACTTTAAGCATGGCATTTTTTTCCATTACAGTCACATGAAATTGCTTCCATGTTTAAAGTGCATGTTAGCAGGATCAAGGACTTTAGGTGAGGTTGTGAGATAGTGCACGTTCTCTAAATTCTGTGACTCAGTGGGGTGTAATAAATTAATAATGACCTTGCATTTTCATGTCACAATGTCAGCATTGCTTTAATTTAATCCATTGTATTTATTTTCTCAGGAATAAAAATCTCATTTAATAGTAATCTTGAAAAAGAAAAAAAAAGGGGTTTTCTTTTGTTCGCTTAGTCATTTGTTCTTCTTTTATGTGCATTCAGCTCTTGTCCATCCTGAAAGACTCTATGGTAACTGGAGATACAATGAAATTATGACATCTCAAGAGAAAAGAGGCTGAAATCTGAATCTTCTGAGAGAAGAAAGGATTTTTAGCCACCCTTTTCACTTGTTTTGACTGACATCTATTGAGCAGCAGTGTCTACTAAACATTATATGAGAAAATAGGTTTTACTTTCTTGATATAGTTAACACTGAAAATAGGTGCTTTTTTACACATTTTACTCCTTGTCTTTCGAATTAAAAAACAAAACACTTCACCCGTCCTTTAAATGCAGCAGTGAAGATAAAGGTCAAGTGCTTTATCTTCATATAAAGATGATTACAATAATCTCCTTACACATTCCCTTCAAAAAGCTGACTTTTCAGTGCCCTCCATATCTTTCTTGCAGTCCTTCTTTGCTTCTGGACATCCTTGTTTCATTCCCATTTACTGGGGATGCATATAAGCACACTGCTTTGGTCCAAATGACTGCACATTGCGTCCGCTATCGTTAGATACAGTGAAGATAATAAACAAAAAAATAAGTCAGCAATAAGCAGGAAGAATTCTGCGACGAGTTGAAGCAATCTGTGTCAATGTCAAAAGAGGAAGGACATTTGCACAGCATACATTATGCAGCTCTAAACACTTGGTTGAATATATATACATTCTGAGCACATAGTCTTATGATAGAGGTTGTAAGGGGATTTTTAACTTTTATTCCTCAGGGCTCCATCCTGCAATGTGGTGTTGAAAGGCTGCAGCTCCTTCTGAAATCATGAAAGTGGTGACATAATATTAGCTGATTTAAATTATTGTAGATCCATTGAAGTCTTTCTCCTTATTTCAGTAACAGTTTACACCAGCAAAAATCCTAGGCCTTAGAAGAAAGAACTTAACAATTCCAGAAGTTGTTCAGCCCTTTACAAGATCAGATCAGTAGACATCAACAGCACCATGAAACTTATTCCCAAGGGACAGCTGGGATTTCATACATCTTGGGCATCTGTAGGAATTCTGGTGCTAAGAAAGCAAGCTGCATGATTTAAAGAGGGAGAAAAACCTGTGCAGTAACTACTTTGTTAGTAATAATAAAGTGGCGTCTGATATTTGAAGGTCTAATCCTGTCATATTCTGATGGTCTCAGATTAGTAAATGAATTTTTACAATAGCCAAGATGGCTAGGGATAATTACAACAAAATTGTCCTCAGCATTTTTTTTTTTTTAAAGAATGGTTGACGGTTAAAAAATTGCCCAAAATAGGTCCAGATATATTATCTCACCTCCAAGTAAAAGTACCCAAGACGATTCCAACAGCACATCGGAGCACTGAGAATTTTTATGGAGATGTGAGGTGTAATGGATAATCTGACAAATGTAACTATTATGGTTTGAGCACACCACCAAAATAGCTCCCTGCCTTCTGGAAAGTAACAGTACGTTTTAGAATAGCCCAGACTCAATTCATATTGATCCACATAAAGAATAATGACCAACCACACTGTTTCAGTAGAATTAATCCAATCTCTTTCCCTACTTCCCTTGTTGAACCCTCAAGAGAGAATTATAGATTTCTTTTACTGTTATGCTCATTCACTTACTATGTGGCAATGACCTACTTTCTGTTTAACACAGTGAACATGGGACTCTGTATGAACATACAGCATTAGGCTTATGCATATAGTGTTGTGATTGTCAGAGATAAAATCTGACATCCAATAAATCTTTGATCTTGAAAGGAAATGGTGCCTATTTGCATCTAAGTACTTGGAAGCAATTGCAGGTAATCCAAATGGAGAATCAAAGACAGAGAAGCTTTTTGTGGGTAATTCACATTTAAAAATTCTAGGCAAAAAGCAGTTTGTGTTTGATTTGCTCAGAGAAGCATGGACACTGAATTTGCACAAGTTTACAAAAACAACTTCTTTCCAACTCCCTGTGACCTTGCCTTTGGTCATTGCAAAAGAAATGCTAATTAATGGAGCATAAAGTGGTATTTATTTGTTACTTGTAAGTCTCTTACTTGAGAAGGATGCAACCTGGAGGGGATGTAGATATCCGTTATTATATAAAGCAAATAACATGTCTCCTTAAATGCTACAATCTTGCACATGTACTGGAAAGAATGGAAAGCCAGGTAATGAATAACAGAAAGGTTTGGCTCAAAGGCTTGTGAACTGCAGTGTAAACATCATACCTCAGAATTACAGGCACATAAGCAATATGGTTGACACATGGTATGCTGGGCTTTATGTCATGACTGCTTTGGTGCAGGGCAAAGCTGTGATAATCCTGCATATTTTTATGCCAAGAAGAAAACTGATTTGCTTGAAGTGTGGAAAATTAGATGATCCCACTATAAATGAGTGATGTCCTTCATGTGAAAGCAGGAAGGATCAAAAAATCCAAAAAGGATTTCTGAGATTTGAAAATTTGGCTTGAATAGAAGAAAACTTCAGCTGCAAAAATTCTCTGCAAATGGAATTTTCACCAGGTTTTTTTTTTTTTTTTTTTAATGACAGTCTGGCTTTTTATAGAAAAGTAATTTTAAAATAAAAATCAGTATTTTACTCAGAAGCACCGGGCAATACTTTGTGACATGGATAAGACTTTCCTTCACTTTTCTTCTAATTTAGATTCCTCAAATGCAGACTGTGGTACACAGATTCTGACTGAATTCATATTGCAAGGCAGATTTTAATATATTTCTTTTCAGTCAGTATTCCTTTAGTGTCTTCATAAGATTTCTGGTGAGGCTGGGTGTTGCTCACCATAGATAAAGTTATCAGGCTGGCTGTAGGTGAGTAATTAGGACTTATCTACATGAGAACATTTAGCCAAAGTTAGAGTTTAGTTACTTGTCCTAGTGTGCATGTCTAGTTTTCTACGATTGTAAGCTTGTGAATCATGGCTGCTTGACAGTGGATGTATATAAAAATTGTGTAAGTCAGAAGTTTCTTTATTTTCTATTGTAATTGTTTGAGAAATGTAACTTATTTTCATCTACACAAAAAGAAAGGAACTATGAAAATGAAAAAAATCACTTTATTTTTTATATAATCTTATGAGAAACTTAAAATATCAACAAAAACATTTTTATAATTTCTGGAATCTTTTAAAAATGAATTTTATTTTATTTTAATTGCTCCCTTTCTCATTTTTACCAAAAATGAAGTTTTGTCTTGAAAATGAAAATGAAAAATACTCCATAATAATTGCAAAGTGATACTGCCATTTTCAGTGACAGGTCCTTAAATTTACTTTTAATGTTCATGTATGACAACACATTTCTAAAAGTTCAGAGCAATGCCTCCATAGCTGCTACTTGACCTGTATTATTTGACAACCAAATCTGTTACAGTGCATCAAAGACCATGATCACTAGTCATTACTGACACCCCAAGTTTCAAATACAAGTTTGTCTGTTTTTTCAATGATCTCTCTGGGGGAAAAGTGCTCATATAACTATTTTTCACAGTTCAGAAGTATGGTTTTTCACCTTCTTATAATTCAAAATTTCTAACCAACTTTACTCACTCTGTAAAAGTTAATTAGCAGCTATTATAACATTCCTTTTACTTTCTGACAAGCCGTATGTATATAATTATAGTTGTACATCCTTTCATTCAGTGCATTGCATCATCTGAACCTGCATGGTAACTGAGAATTATTGTCTCTCTGTTTTCTAGCGATATTAATGTTCAAAGTCACAGTGAAATGTCCTTCATATAAAGAAGTTTAATCCTAGAGTAATTAGGTTCTTCTTTTATCTTCACTCACAAGATGGAAAAGGGAAAAAAAATTTCCAAACCACTAAAAACATACAGTCATTGAATAAGTCTTTCCATGATGACTGTAAACGAACAGATAGACCGCAAACTTTTTGAAACAGTCAAAAGAAATCCTTTCATGTGGTCTGGATCTCAGAAACCATGTTTGAAAATATGTCATGTATGAAACGAATAATGTTGGAAGTAAGACTGCTACACTCCAGCAGCTTTGTCCACAGTGCTTTCTAGGTTGATTGAAAACAATCAGCTGGAAAGACCTGCATACACAGGGAAA
Source organism: Elanus axillaris (assembly GCA_026212715.1). Taxonomy (NCBI): domain Eukaryota; kingdom Metazoa; phylum Chordata; class Aves; order Accipitriformes; family Accipitridae; genus Elanus; species Elanus axillaris. The sequence continues at coordinate 32,075,498 of JANZLQ010000078.1, read as the reverse complement.
TGACACAAGTGGCCCTTACTAAGATATGTAATTTTCCTCTTATTATGCTAATTAAAGAAAATTGCCTTCAATAATACAAAATGATATATCTGTATTGGTTCAATTTAACTAATGTTCCATAGCTGCATAGGCAATCCATGAAAGCAAATAAAAAGATATTCAGCTAGAATTTATGGAGAGTGTTCAAGCAACTCTCCAAGAGGAGGGCTGAGATTTACAGTTTCCCCACTACAGATTCTGCTTTATGCTGTTCAAGAGATTTTCTACATTCTTTTTCTAATTTTATAATATAACAATTACTGACTCTCCTGATAAATCTGATTCAATGGAGACAATATTGCAAAGTGACAAATGCTGTCTTTCTTTTTTGACAAAGAGAAAACCCGTATTTTTTGTCAGAATTATGTTATTTCACTTCTAAAAACCAAGAACAAATAAAAGAAAAATCTCTTTTAGGTTTGTCCCAAACTACTCAAGATTCAATGTGTATCTTTTAAGTTAACTTGAATAGAATTTCAATCTAAGCTGCCTTAATCCTGATTTAGAGTGAATAAAATAAGTTATGCTGCAACTACATTATGCAATGTGGAAAATATAATGGCTGTGGCCAGAACCATAGTTTTATATTTCCCGATTTATTTCCAAATTCTTATTATATCTTTCTGATATACTTTCATGTAAATTCCATTTGTTTTAAGAGATTAGAAAACAGAGGAAAATGTATGGTTATTGAAGTGTTCCCATTTATTTTGAGCACAGAATCGTTCTTTAAATCAAATGTAACTTTACTGATTGAAATTATTGTAGTTTATGTTCCAACGCTAAGTATGACAAATCAACATTTTCCAAATGCTACTACAGAATACTATCCTTTTTTCTCTATATGTGGGGGATAGTGAATTTACATAAAAAAGGGTGCAGTACTTTAAGTTTGTTGATGCTATATGGTGACCTGGTAACTACTGCAGTGTAATTTGGCTATCTACAGGTGTGTTAAGTATAGTTGTGTTAAGTTTGGCAACCATAAAGCTTATGCCATTTGAGGGAGGGTCCATTTCTGTGCTGCACGTTAGTGTTTTCCTAGCACTATGTCCAGGAGCTGTAAAACACACCTACCGCCAGCTAATGAACTACAGCGATAAAGTAATGACACTATTGTTGTTAATAGACCAGAGCAACTGCCGAGAAGAGTTAGAGTTAAACCTTAACTTGTGAACTGAAGCTCGTGCGGGAAGTGGAAGGACTCCCAGTGATTCCAGCTTGGGAGCTGAGCCCGTCACCTACAGCAGCAGAAGGACCTTCTGCACTCATCGACACTTGGAAAAGATTCAATTTCCAAACCTCTTAAATCTTAACTTGTTCTGCTTAGATTGCCAAGAAGTCAGACAGTAAGTGTCAGTTACAAAGTGGTTTCCTGTTCAAGGAATGAGGTGCAAGGTGTCGATGCATTTCATAACCAGCCCATGAGAGGTTACACTTTGATTAGGTTTTAACCGGTAATCAAAGTTGAACGATTCTGCCCAGTTGCTAGTTTCCTAAATCATTAAAACTCCCACCTCTGGGCTAAACTTATCAGCAGCAGCTCATATTTTAAGTTAAATGAATATTCAGAAACTTAATTTAAAGCAAAGTGGCAGCACGATGAATGAATTAATTTATTTTGTAGCATTGGCAGAAAAACGGGAACTGGACAAAGTAAAATATTTCAGCTTTGCTGGCAAGAGATTAAAAAAGGAAGACTGTGTTTTTAAGTAGTCTGGCTTTTAAGTAATGCATGTAAACTGTACATTGGGTTCCAGTCAGTTCACCTGTTTTTTTCAAGTGACAAGGCTTCTTGCAAATTCTCCTGTTTCTCAGAAGTAGCTGGAATTCACACTTTGTCTTCTGACTGTACTCTCGTTGAAGCATTATCTGTTTACCTTTCTATATCAGCATTTATGGTTTTTTTGTGTCCATATCTTCTAAATACCTCACAGGATTTAATTTTACACTTAGAGTACTCCTATTAGGATTTATTTTCAGAATTTTGCAAACATATTATCGCAATACAGAATAAGAATTCTCCAAGGTCACCCATGTTGTGAAACTGTACATTTCAAAGAGATTGTATCACTTGCCACTCCCTGCCTACATCATTCCTACATCAAATCAGAGATTATATCACCTGCCACTCCCTGCCTATGTCATTCCTACATTACATCATTTCTTGATTATGGTTCTTCTTTTATTCTTTCTGCTGTGCAACTTTAAAAACCTTTTAGAAATTAGAGATGGACCAACAGCTTCTCTTTCCTGCCCTGTTTACTTATAATCAGAAGAGAGAAGAAGAGGGCAGAAAAGCCAAATACCAGAACCAAGAAGACTGCTGGCAAGTTTTCTAAGCTCAGAGGAGGGGAAGATCAAGGCAGGTTTCAGATGCACAGTAAAAAGGAAAGGACTGGAAGGCAGACAATGGGGAATCAACTTCGTGCCCAGATGTTCAGCAGATCAGCTTGGGTGGCAATGTGCTTGTGGTATACAGAAGGAAAGTACGGGCTGAAGGCCTGTACTTTGGATCCCAAAAGCAGATCCAAAGTGCTATTACGAATATACACCCTGTCCAGTCAAGTCTACATGCCAGTAATAGACGCTGTTCTCTTTTGGGAACAAAGCACTGTGCTGTTCTCCAATTTCTCCAGCGTGCTTAGCCCCAACCCTGCCTGATCCATTCAGACTGCTTGGGGGAAGCATTTTGCACCCTGTGTGTTCATGCTTTCCCCTTTTGCAGGACACTAGGCATCCAGTTCATCTCATGCGTTGATGGGTAGCAAACGGGTGAATCTGGGTCTGATGCTGGGTTGAGGCCGTGCTCGTCTGACCATGTTATGGCTAAGGAGGGACAGCATGCATCAACTGGAGCCACTGAACTACTGTGTGGTTCTTTGGGAGAAAAAGCTAAGCTCTAGGGACAGGTGGAACATACACAGTTTTGCAAAGCCTCAAAAAGGAGTGTGCTTACCTGTGTATTTGTCTGGGGCAAATCGTGGTCTTTGCATGTGGTCACAGCTGTAAGGCACAAACAGACCTGGGGGTCCAAACAAGGCCATGGAGTGCAGCTTTCCCAACTACAAATTGAAGGGAATGTGTGAGAAAAAAAGTTACTGTCATGAGATGCAGCATAGTAATACAATTTATCCATAATCTGTGGAGTTGATTCTACTCCTCATATTGTAAATTTTGCCAAAAATCACTGCTCTGATGAGAGAAAAAAAAAAAGTATATGAAAATTAAAAGCAAGGCAGCAAAGATTTGCAAGAGGTCATTTTGTGCTGAGAGAAGTAAAAGATCTTACAGTGACTTTTAGGTCAAATTGTGCAAGCTTACTGATGTTTCCCTCAGAAAAGATCCACCTAAACTCTTACAAATCTATTTTTAAGATTTCCTGTGTTACCTGTCTTGAACTTCATTTGGTGTAAAAACTAGTTCTGATAATACCAGGAAGACAAAGAGATATCAAGAGAGAAAAACCTGTGCTCTTTAGTGAGACGATAGAAATTCATTATTCACAGCTGCATACACACGATTTTGAGTTCTAACAGCTAGCAATTAGTTTAAACAGTAATACCACCAAGGGAAGCATAACTTAGTTAAAATTTACATTTAAATGAGATCATTTGGAGAAATCAAATGCAGAACAATCTGTTATTTTTATATAACAATTCGTAGTAGATTTTCATAGTAAGGTATTCCTCACAATACAGTTTTATTACTTACTGGTCTGAAATTACCATGATACATTTGTATGTGTAGGGAAAAAAAAGTCTCACTTACCATTTGTTCATTAACAACCTGATGCAGAAAATTATCTCTGTTCAAGAAAGCATATTAACCAAATTTAACTTAACACTTGCACTTGGCCCTGCTGAAAGCTAAGCATGTACTTAAGTGTTTTTCTGAACATGAATTGAAATTCTAAATGCATTTACTTGCTTTCTTCAATTGTGTTCTCAACCTACAGTCATAGAACCCATTTCTGTTATGAAGCTCTTTGAATTTGTCAGCTCTTTTTAATTCTTGTAACCAGTTAAAAACCAATGATACATCATCCTGTAGTAAGACTTCATGGAGATTTTTATGCCAGACAGGAATCCCTTGAGATTTAATTATGTCCTTTGAAATTAGAAGAAAATGAAAATTAGATATTCCTTCTTCTGGGAAGCTCCTACATTTCACCCTTATTTTAAAACTGAATTTTGGGCCATTATCATAGTTTTATAGTTAAAATTTTCCACAGAATAAAAAGTTTCTAAATAAACATTCTTGACATGCCCAAGTGAAAATAAGTCCATTCAGTTTTGCTTAGGTGTTAATTATTAAACTACATCTGCCAGTGAAGGGAGAGTATTTTGTAGGGTTTGTGGAATCTCTTTTTCCCATTTTCCTCCATGGCTGGACTTCCTGTCTGGATGTAATTTTTAAGAACTCTGGAGAGTAACTGGCTCTCCTCTGTGAGAAAACAAAATTTCCAGCTCTTAGCTTAAATAGGATCCGGGCAAGGGGAAAGCCTTAGGGGCAGAGCACTCTGGAAAATTACCTTCCAGAAAGATTGACAGAATGGACCCTAAATTCCAAACTAGGTGGGGAACACTGCCATCCAGCCTGGGGAAATGAGCATGTTTCTGTACGGGGGCTGTTTCTTGGCGTGCCTGCGTAATTCTTGGCCTGAGCTGGCAGGTAGCGAGGGCAGCCTGTGGGCAGCGTGAAGAGGCACCAGCAGGAACGTGGCTTGTGCAGTTTATTGTCAAAAATAGCATCAGCCAGGACTGCATCTCCTACTGGAAGGGCTGCAAGAGTGTCATGTCTATGTCCACAAGCCACTTTTCTGCTAAATAAACTGAGTAACTCTGTGACAGAGTAGACCAGAAGCCTGTAATGGATGACTTCATTATCCATTCAGCACCTAGAATGAGAAAGTGTTTCATATAAGACACAGAGTAAGATGGGTCCATGACAGAAAGCATTTATATAAAGACATGATGGAACAGCTAGTAATTAAAAACAGTTGCATGCGCAGAATAAGAAGGTCCAGAACACAAAGGTATCTGAACTGAATTTATATTAATAGTGAAGAGCTCTGTAAGCTATTAATTATGGAAGAATCTAATCTTTAATTTCTTATTTTTATCACTACTATTTCTTGTTTTCCTCCCTTTTTGCTCCATTGACTCACTGCAGTGGTTTTTAATGCATCATCAGCATGGCATTTTCTGACTGAATGCTAAACCGGGCTCTTTGAGCTTTCCTCTCACCACTAGACAATGCTAATAAAACCTCTCTTGAAAAGCATGAGGTAAACCTATTTTGAGATGGGTAGTTGGATGGGGATCAATAAGGCCTGTGCCAGCAAAAAAGTTAAAAAAAATAACAGCGAATTGGCAAGGCCAAAAATGATATAAATTAATGAAAACTTGGCCATCCTCAAACCCGAAACCCAGACTCATCACTCATTCCCAATCACCGCTGCAAGCTCCAGTGTAATAAAACAGAGTTTTAAACAGTCTCATTTTGACATGTTTATGCATTTGTGATGCACTCTTGTCTCTATCTGAAAACGACCCCCTGGCAATGTCAGCAGACAGAGAGACCAGGAGTGGGATAGGCACGGAGGCTCGCATCTCTAATGGTCAGCTGTCTGCCCTGGTCAAGCGGGAGCAGGGCATTAGAGGGAGCCAGCTCTGATACTGCTTGTGCTGGCCTCCTACTTTGGTCTCCTGTGTACCCAGCCATGCCACTTACAGAAAGCACTAAAATTCATGGTTAAAAATGTCCCTCTGAGGAATTTTAACAGCTGACGACAAAGCTCAAAGTGATATCATCTGCTGAATTGAGGAATTTCTTTTAATTACCAAGTTACTCTTCGTTGCAACCTCTTAAATGCATGGTTTCAATGTTTGTTTTCCTTCTCCTGGACAGGTCCTTGTGCAGAACCACAGCTTTTCTCTCCTCGTTGTAGGCAGAGTGACATCTTGTCAGGTTTTATTATAACAGTTGCCAACAGTTTTAGCTCAGAGTTAGCGGAAACCTGAATTTGAATAACTTTGGAGGCTCTGGCATTTTCTTTATGCAGCACAGACATGTTATGCAACCAGGCGGTCAGGCTGGGTGGAGTTACATGTGATAAATATTTGGCTGCTTGTCTTGATCAGTTGATACCAACTGAGCAAACTCCTAAGTGTTGAAGATGCTGCAGGATGGATGATTCATGCTGGTTTGAGGCCTGACAGCCTCCTGGCTTTAGTATGCTTTGGATCAGACCCTGAGCTTCCAGCAGGCCTTCAGATAGCCCTTCTGCTGTGCATCTGTGGAAGGAAGTGGGTGAATTAAATTCGAATTAGCTCCTTGCTGTGAGTGAATTTTACTGCAGACTGTTCGTGTGAAAAAAATAATCTGAAATGGCTACACAAGTACTGGCTTTATAGAGTAGAGCTTTCTTCGTTATGTCATAAAATAGGCTTTCCACTACGCTGTTGCAGCTGGCAATTGCCTTGCCAGTGGATCCTAACGTAACTTGAATTTGCAGTCCCCAAATCTACAAGCAAGGGTACTTCTATCTTCAACTTGTCCCATACTGAAGTTGGCACAACCTGGCTTTGAGAGAAAACTGATCTTTGCAGGATGAGCATACGCTTGTTTCCTTGCACACAAACATCTCCCTTCCTTGCACAAGCAGAAGTATTTGGCCTTACAAGAAGAGTGGATGAGGTAAATATAGGCTAGACCTGTAGTTTCAAGAATTCATACCCATCAAAGTTGGCATGATACAAAGGTCTATTTGAAACATTGCACTTGATTTCGATAATATGACCATTGTTGTCCGTAAGGGATATACCAGTCTTCCCATGTCCAGAATTGGACTTGAATTTTTCAGCATTTTTTAAAGAATTAGAACTGAAACTGCAGAAAGAATCACTTTTAGGGTATTTCCCTTTTTGAAGAACTTTCAAAAATAAAAGTATACTGCTGCAATATTTTTAAAACAAAATGAAACAGCTTGATTCTTAAAAATTGCCAAAATTTTTACTTTCTGTTCTGTAATGGAAAGGAAAATTTTCAGGTCTCAATCAGACGTCTTCAGAATTCATAAAGTATTGACTTTTTTTCCTTTCAGCACTCTCACTTCTTAGATCTTCTATAATCGTGGAGTGAAACTCAGTATGCATTACATCAGACTTTGGAAAATGAGCTATGTGTGTCAAGGAAATGCTGTTGCAATGCAAAAAGGTACCAGTTTTCCACTAGCAGTTTCCACCAGGTCTTCACTAGCAGTTTTAAGAAATTGGCCCTATCTCCACTGTCACTGGGCATGAAAAGATCATGTTTGTCTTTTCCCAGTCAAAGTTATTGTACTGCATTACTGCCTGGACAGACGCTGGGTAGATACTGCTAACTAAACCAGCTGTGCTGACTGTAGTGCAGGTGAACAGAGCAGGAGAGAAAAGATCTCTCCTTTTCAGGGAAATGATGCCCTAACTTCCTCAGATTACACAAGTATTCATGCCTGGGTCAAGGGGGGGATGCTCAAATGACTCAGAAGTGAGCAGGGGCAGGCAGAAGCCATTGATCTGTCCTTTGGTTTAGACAAGATGGTGAATAAATGCAAATATGGCCTTCACTTGTCTTCTTTAAGGGAGTTTTGTGCCTCCTGAACTCTCCCAGGGTTGTGTGGAAACACCATGATCAATGCCAGGCTGTGTACTCACGGTGGTTCCCGAGCTCATTTCTGCTTCAGCAGAGAAGAACTTGATGCAACGTGGGGGATGGTCTGGCACAGAGTGTATTGCTGAATGGTAATTGAGACTGAGAGTAACTCGCATGAGATTATGTTTCTCACTCCTGGTTTTGCTTCTATCTATTTGAAGTGTAAAATAAACTGGACATGTTCATAAAAAGTTTCAGCAAATGCTGGTTATATCTTGGCTCTCATTTTGTGTGTGCGTTGATCAAATATAGACAGATGGAAGCTACTGGTGATTTAAGACATTAATGCGGCCAAGGATTGTGCTGTCACTGTAAACCATATTATAATCCATGTTTCATATGGAAGCTGAGATTCTAGACTGAATTACAGTTTTACTGTTCAAATACAATGCATTCACTGTCATTTGTAATGTAAAAGGACAACTGCAGAGTAAGAAAATAAATAAATATATGGCGTTACTTGTAGGAAACTAGAATATTTATCTATTTCAGCTCAAAAAGGTGTCTCAGGCTGTGATTTAAGACGGAAATGATTGCAATAAATCAAATGAAGCAGGGACCTAGATTAAAGATGAGAAAGCTAACATAGCAAAGATAAATGCATTTGAGTATAGTTACTTATATGTGATATTTGCAAGACTGGGTTCAGCAGCTGGTGTAAGACTCATCTTTAATTTTCCTGCTAACAGAACAAGTTTATAGGCTCCGTGTTGCTTGGTCTATAATACTGTGAACATTTTAACTAGAATTCTGTCATATTAATGCCTGTTCTCTTAAAACAATCTAGTAAATCAATTTCAGTGTCTGGAACATGCTGAGGTATAGCATGAACTGGCAAATCTTTGTAGGCACAATTCTAACTCAACTGTTTCATTGACCAATGTCCCTAGGACTCATAATGTCCCCAGGCAAGTCAAATGTATTCTATGTACATGTGCACATGTATATTTCTAGATCTGTGTATGTGAGTAAGTGGTTTTGTATATTTATCTGTATTTATATATATAATAGCAATTTTGTTTTTGTAACCTATTCATTTTCTTTACTAGGGCCTTTGTCTCAAAGAACATATTTTGTTACTAATATTTTCTGTCCCTGGTCTCACTGAAGAGTTTTTTTTTTTTTTAAAAAAAAAAAAACAAAGCACAAAAGTTTATAATTTTGGTTTTTTGTAAGCTTCAGCCATTTTATCTGATTTAAGTATTCTAAAATGATTTCATTTTTCATCTTCAGGTATACAATGAATAGAGTAGTGCAGAAACTCATAACAGAAATTGAAAACACTGGGATAAAAAAGATGAATAAGGGAATGTGATAAAAATACGCAAAATAACAAACAGTATAGATGTAGATCAGGAGCATCTGTTTTCCCTGCCTCATAACACAAGAATGTGGGGACTTTTATGAAATTAAAAGGTGGTAATTCAAAGTAAGTATAAAGAAATATATTGTTGTACAGAGCAGGTAAATATGACTTTTTGCAAAGAATGCTGTTAAGGCTGAAGACAGTAAGATTAAAAGGTAGTTGGATGTTTATATAGTTCCCAAGAATATCCCCATTTACAATGGTGAATGATAATATAGATTCTGAAAGACTTAATAAGCTTCATGACACAGGTTTATAACAGTCTTTATCTGTCATGACCCTGGAATCCATCTGGCAGGTATTATGATGTTTCTTGTATGTTATGTGATCACCTACTTTTGGTGATTCCCTGGGAAAGGGCTGCAAATGAGGCTGATGCTCCTATGAGAAGAAATGCTCTTTCCTTATAATATTGATATTCAGAGTGTTTCCTTGTACTCCTCAAAAGAGCTTTGTATAGAAATGTAAAGTTTTATAGAACTCATGGGCTGAGGCTACAGCTGTGTACAAAGTCCGAGAGGAGCACTTACCTCTATACCTAACATTCGTTCCTCACCACCAAGGACCTGGGTGAGTAGTGAACTGGGAAGGGCTGAGCCTTCGCTTGTCCCTGTTCCCAGGGAGGTGATTAAAGCTGATATAACCTGACTCATGATCATGAGACTTGTGCTGCAGCTGAGATCATGGGAACTTCTGGGCAGCAGCAGGATAGATTTACTTAAACACCTTTGAAGGAGAAAGAGTGAATTGTAGAGTGTAAACTGTGGTAATTCATAGAAATGTTCTGAAATACACTGATCACGAATCATGCATTTTCAAGGCTATGACCAAATAAAAAAATCTCACCTCTGTGGATTACAAAAAAAATTCAAGGAAGATGGCTTATAGATTTATAAAATTATAAACATTTAATAGTGGGAGGAAATTGAGGTTTGAATTTGCAAAGAAGTACAGAAGGATTAGTCAGATCCTATTCATTTTAATTAACAGATGAATTATTTCCCTCTCTTATCAGCACTAAGAATTAGATGATATTTTAAATGGACAGTCTATACTATTCCAGCCCTGGCAGCGTTCCCCTTGCCTCTGGGCACTTGACTGGCTGTTCTTGGGCCTCACATGCTTGGCTTACATGCAGTAAGCACCTTGGATGGGATTCATCTGACTAGGTGTAAGCATCTACCTTGGACATAAACAGTATGGATATTGACAAGTAGAGAATGTAAGGCCTAGCTTCTCAGTCTGAGTCTGCTCCTGTACTCATTGGCCTTTTTGACACACATTTTTGGGAAGTGCTCATTGCCTGCCGTTTCTTCACTAGGAACAAGCACCATTCCTAAACCAGTCATTCATAACTTTAGCCTAGAGCAATAAAACACTTCTAAGCATTTTCTTGCTTATTGCCCAGAATTTTCTTTAAGCTTTTGAACAATAGATGGAGAGACCTTCAGGACCTCATGAATCACTTCAGAAGTGATATGCCTGTTCTCCACATTGTGGTCTCTTCCTCTCTGTCCCTCTACTAAATACTGAACTACCAACTTCCTTTCCATGATGCTTTTCTTTTCTTTTCTTTTCTTTTCTTTTCTTTTCTTTTCTTTTCTTTTCTTTTCTTTTCTTTTCTTTTCTTT
>JANZLQ010000078.1:32021496-32064414 GCA_026212715.1 Elanus axillaris | reverse complement strand
TTCCCTTCTCTTCTCCTTGCTGTCCAATTGTGCTTAAAAATGGCTTACCACTTACTTTGTCACAGTGATTTCCTAAGCAGTAGCTATCACCACTAGTTAATCTAAGCCAAGTCTTCAGACCTGAAATATTGTCACTTCCTGATCTGTAGGCACTGCCATGTCCTGAAGTGCTTATTATAAACAGATGATAATTAAGATTCAGATGATAATTACGGTTTAATGACCATTCATTATTGTCCATGTGCCAGGTGCAAATTTACTTCCAGTAGAGTGAAGTCAATATAGAATGAAAGACAGCAGGGATGGTAAACAAGCATCACATTTATCATGACATAGTGAAAAATCCCCAGTATCAAGTTGTACATAGTGAGGTTCTTCAAACACACAGTTCGTCATGATTCACATTATAGGTATGGATTAGTTGTCATTTATTACTCCCTTGTTTGACTAACCTGCAAGAAAACAAGTGGGGGTCCGACATTATACACAGACTAATTATTATTTAAAGCCTTTCATCACTTCTCTGTGTTCATGATTTTTCTCAACTTTTCTTGATTTTGAAAAGCCGTTGATGTCTTCCAAATAGACCCAATTCAACGATTCAACATGAGAACCTAGCAAAAACTTTCTTGACTTTTAAAGCGATGGTCATCCTTCAGAAGGATATATTTCTTACAAATAACAAAATTAGACTTCAAACCTTTCATTCCTCCCACACTAATGTATTCCTAAACATATGCAGAATCCTTGCTAAGCCTCTCAGTTCAGTTCTTGAGATTTAACCAGCTTCCCTTAATTATTCAAATAAATTAACTCCTTGTTTAACCAAAATTCTTGGAAATCAAGTCTCCAGGTAGAGTTCACATGTGGAGCTCTGGTGCTTCAGCAGATTATGTCCTTTAAGACTGGGTGAAATTCTGTAGCAGAGACAATAAAATAAGCCTAGTTCAGCATATATTTTGTGATACCTACATCCAAGAATGATACCCCAAATGCTAAGAGCATTTCTCCTACAAATCAAATGAAGCTGCTGACTAAAAAAAAAAGTGACTGCAGCCTGCGAGAAAATGGGAAAAATCAAATGGGAATGAATAAACTAGCACCAAGGAACATAAAAGAGATGGAAATGTTTGTAAAAAAACCAGCATCGGCCTTTGTAGGATAAATGTTTACATGGGTGCTGGATGCTTGCTCAAATCGCTGCAAGAATTTCTTCCCCATAGCATCTAGAATCAACAACTGAAATGAAAAGGGAGAATTAAAAGGGGTGTTTGGTTTCAGAAAACATGCCTGTCCTGGGAAAACATACCATGCCTGCAAATATGGCAATACATTTCAAGTAAAATGGTAATAAGCATAAGGATAATCCTTTTCTAGTGTACAACCTCTTCATTTTTAACCCTACATGTACTCCCAGATTTAATTGCTGTCTACTACCTTACAGCTATAGATGCTAGAAGCTCAGATGTGCTTAGCAGCTAATTAGTTAAAATATGTTTATGGTTTTTCTAACATGAAACAATTTCCTATTATAATGAGGTCAAGGGGCTTTGGAATGGAATAACACACTCTTTTTTCTCTGAAAGATGAGCTAAGAACCTGACTATGACTTTAATAGAATATAAATCTTCAATAAGGGAATGATTTTTATATAACCATCACATGCCTTCTTTATTCCAGTCTGCCTTACAAGTTTTCATTGAAATGACTCAGTCTGAAGTTACTGTAGTTTTCCTCAGGTATTTTACAGCAACAGGCTATTTCTTGCTCATTAGCATGCAATGGCCATGTTATAAATTATGATAAAAGTGCTAAAATAATTATTCCATTTTACAAGCTTAGGTTCACCTGAATGAATATTTTAAAATAGTCAGAGAATGAGATAACATTTGGTTACCATCCAGACAATCTCTCTTGCCCTTCAGAATATGGCCAAATGTTGTATACTGGTCATGAGTCAGAAACAAAAGGTATTTTTATAGCTTTTAAACACATGTGAAAGGCCATAATCTTTCCGTAATCTTTCTCTTTTTAATAGCAACTTTAAATGTTTTTGGTTTGATTTTAAAGGCAAATGTGTATGTCTGAGTAATGATTGTAATACATTCAGAAAGACGTTCCCTTTCTTCTTTGTAAGGGGAAGGTAGATGAGGGTTTAGTCAGCGCCTCAGATGAGCTGACCTAGGAAATGGTGGCTTACTGGTCTGTGCAATTATACTTAGTGGAAAAGTTCCAAGTTTGAGGAAATCTGGCAGTAGGAGGCAGACAGAGTTTTATGCTGATGATCAAACATGGCAAAGGTTTTGGTACTCGTAAATTCCAGTCACATTATCTCTCCCTGAAAAAAGATTACTTGTTTTGATAGTGTGTCACTAAATACATGCCTCCTAAATTAGGAGCCTGGGCTCTGGAGGAGTGAATATGGGATAGGAATTTAGGAATGTTAAAGTCTAAACCCTGCTCTGCTACTGACCTGTTATGTGACCAGAGGCAAGGTCATCAGCTTTCAGCCTCAGTTTCCCCCTTTACAAATGTTCTCTAATGGTCTAAACTAAACATTTATTATGGATAATGATAATTGTCTCATAGCAGGGCATTGTGAGAATGGTTTCAGTTCTTTCACTGCGCAAAAAGGAACATGTAGTACCAAATGATCATTTACTCCTGGCTTCTTTGAAGTCAGCAAGTCTCAATTTCTGTTTATGTGTTTATTTACATTGGACTAAAGGAAGCAATCATTTTGGGGGCGGTATTTTAATGCCAAATCTTTAACTGCTGTTAAATAGTTAAAAAGCCTGTTGAATGTATAAAGTCCCCAAATATGAGTTGTGATATATCAGTCATTCCTGTTGTATCAAATTCTAGCTTCTTCTGTATTTTTCAAAGGTTTTATGAGATTTCTGGGTCAGATCCTCAGCTGGTTTCAACTGTCATAGCTCCAATGAAGTCTGTGACAATGTCTTTTAAATTAGACCTGCAGGGCCTGAGGATGACTGCAGCCAGCTGCATCAAACTGTCATATTTCACATCATTCTGTATCAAAGCTAAATGCAAATGCTGCTCTTCCACATGATACAGTGCAGGGAAGTCACTCAAACCCAGCCAATTTACATCAGCAGATTAGCTTGCCTGCTTTGTATAACCAAACACTCAACAATCACAAAAACCTTCAAGAAAGAAAAGAGAAATCAGTGCATGGGACAGTGAGACCACTGAGCAGAGGCACAGGCTGGCCCTGCATTCGGCTGCAGCATTTTCAGCAGTGGGGCAGGAGGGATTCCTGGGGTTTAGCTCTGTTGCTGTCACTGATTTATTGAGTCACCTTGGAAATGTCTTTGTGCTTTGGTGACCATCTGTAGCACCACTTAAATACCTTGCAAGCTTAATTGCTGCTTCTAAAGCATTGTAAGACCCTTCAGTAAAAGACATCATGTCTGTTTAATGTCACATTGTTTTATTTGAAACACAGAAATGTTCAGAATATGAAAAGCTGAATGTAAAGCTGTTCAAAACCAGATGTCTTATTTCAGTAATTCACTGTAAGTTCCTAGGGGAAATACTATGCAATAAAATCCCATGTTACCCTTCCTCAGATACTGTAGTTGTAAGTTATCCCACATGTCTGTAGATTTCAATCTGAGGGCTTGTCTCAAATTCCAGCTGCTTTTGCAATTTTTAAATTAAGGATCTCATCCAACTCCCACTGAAATCAAAGGAAGGACTTCCACTGACTTTACAGGATGCTGGAACTGGCCTAAAAAGAATATTGGGGAACTAGAGCCATTAAGAGGCATTCATGCAGCGCCATCATGTTGAACAACAGAGCAGAGATGCACAATCTCTCCTGTGTCAGCGATACTCAGTTTTTAATGGCAATTAAAAGGTGTTTTGTGTAGAAGGGCTAAAGGTAGAGTGAAATAAAGTTAACTACACTATGTTGTGAAAAGAGATGCACAGTTAATTTTCATGTGGAATGATGCAGCATATGATGGCATAATTCAGCTGGTTATGATAGGAAACCTTCAGGTCCCAATGGCTAATTTGCTACAGTGAGTCAGTATTAGCGTGGAACAGATTCATTTTTTAGTTTAAGTGCAAAGAAACCTAATCAGCCTCTCAGGAAGTGCCCCTGTCAAATGTCAGAGTGAAATTCTGCTTTTTACAGTGTGTTTTATTTATACTTGGGGGCTTGTTCTTAATTACAGTTGAGGGAGTAATTTGTAGAGAGTATGTGATTTGAAAAATAGAGCTTTCCTTCTGTTGACAGAAATATTTGCGAGTGGATGACAATGTCCTCCAGTGTCTGCTCTGAAGTTCGTTCGGTGAATCTCTCTTCCAGGTACTTCCAGGCTCTGTCTGGGGGTTCTCTGGAAGGAAATGTTACCTAGTTAGCAGCAGTACAGATGATAACACTCTGTTTCTGTTCAGTAGCAAAATGCTCAGGGACACATACTTCCTCCATTAACCTAATACAACCCCTGCCCCCAGATGATCATGATGTTACAAGGAGGTGGTGGAAAGCCACCATTAACTCCACACGTCTTTCAGATTTAGTGTTCTGGTACATAAGATGAGGCAGCTACTTTGGACTCCAGGATGAAAGGCATCTTTACCTAGTGATCCCTTGTTAGGGTCTTGCTGTGTACTGAAAGAATGAGAGCAAAAATTTGGCTGTGGCACACACTAAGGCAAAACTTAGGCAAGATAGCATAATTTGAAGATTTGTAAATTTATGGCACTTGTCCCTTTGTATCCCTTAATTTTGTCTAGCTTCGTTCTTCTAGGAAAAAAAATATGTTCATCTTCTCCATGCTATGGCTGAGCTGTTGATAAGAGCCTAATGCTGTCACATTTGCCTAAACCACCGCAATAAACACCATTATTAATCACTACTTCATAAAGCATTTCAAAACATGAAAAACAGTCTATAAAATTCTGCTCTGTTTTATTTGCGATATATTGGCCTTCCTCAGTGCATGGAGTTTCTTACTTGCTGTACCAGAATTACCTCCAGCAGACTCCAGAAGATACAGAGCGACCCAGTGCTCTGGTGTTCAGGTTATGTCCAAAAGACCTCAGCATAGACTGACGAAGGACAGACAATCAGTCATAACAACGCTTCTCTTTGCCACCCTTGAAGCATAAAAGGGCTTTAAAGAAGGTAAAAGTGGTCCCCAGAGGATACTTTATGAGAGGTTGGGCACAAACAGCCTTACAGAGTGGCTGAGCACTTTACGGAGATTTTAGTGTGTTTGGGGAACATTGCTAAACACTGAACATCGCAACTCCTCTGTGCTCTTTGAGCATCAAAGAAAGCAAATCTGTCTTCTACTAAGAGCTGGGCAGACTCATGCACAGTCCCTGCATTTGGGCAGTGAAAATAAAACTGCAGCCTGTCCCTGCCTCTCCCTTGCCAAAAGTAGCAGAGATCTGAGTCAAGAAATATCCTTAGACAACGGAACCAAGTATATCTATTGACAGCACTGGAATTAGACAAGTATTGCAAAGTCTGGTCCAAAGTACAGTATGTGTCCTAATCTTGCTGCTGATTATTCTTGTTGCTGATTTATTAAATCAGAGGTTATTTTAGGCAAATCCATCTTGTAATCCTAGATCTGTCAGAAGGCTCCTGTCTGGAAGAAGCAAAGGCTAGAAGTAAGTGCTACTTAAGGCTCCTGGTAGGAGTAATTTCCCTTTTAATATCATATTATAAATCAGGTGCCTGCTATGCCTCAATAATATAAAAGCTGGGGTAATCAAATTTAAAGTAGGATGAAAGAAAAACATGTTACTTTGCTCTGTCACATGCTGTTTCTATACTATATACAATGGAAGCAGGCATCGAAAATAGGACTACTACATTAAATTGTATTTAACATTTGCCCACAGTGGTTTTTCATTTAGAGATCTAGAGGTAGTGTCCTACCCATTCATGCATATAGGTCTTATTTACAGCACTGTGAATGACACAGGACCCTGCATAAGAGAACCTATTTTCCAAACAGAACTACAGAAGTGATGCTTTCAGTTGCCTAAAGATAAATAACAACAGCAACAGATAGCCCCAGACTTTCCTATTGGCCTCCTTCAGCTAGTCTGTGATTTATTTTATTTTATTTTATTTTATTTTATTTTATTTTATTTTATTTTATTTTATTTTATTTTATTTTATTTTTTGTCCTCTACAGAAGCCTGCACAGCATTGCAGCAGGGACTAAAGAGCCCGGGCAGCACGCTGACTAAGGAAGGGCCCGCAGAACGGAACGGCGTTTGCTGGTGTCGGGCTGCCCACCGCAGCGTTCCGCTAGGTGACAGTGTGGTCCTCGGAATCCCTCTTGCAGCCTGCCAAGTGATGGGAGGCATTGAACCTTGTTAGGACTGTAATCATCATTTGAAGAAAAATGTCCCCCAGAATAATAACTAGGAAAACTGCATACAAATTACATTGTCTTTTCAGGAAAAAAAAATCTCCTGTGAGTTTAAAATGCACTAAAAATAGAACTTGAATACATATAAGGAACACGCTGGTTATTATGTCCTCACCTCAGGAGATCCATGCAGTTAACTGAGGCTAGAATTCAGATTAGAAAACAATATGAAAAGAAAACAGTATTTCTCTAGATTTTTTTTTTGAAGGATAAGATGCTTGAAATTAAGGGGGAGCGGGAGGGGGAAAATCCTTCCACCCTTCCTGGTTGAAGAAGCAGAAAATCAAACAAAATGCAAACACATGTATCTTGGGGAACATCAGAAGATGGCTACAGGGAGAGATGCACCCGACTGCTGTCCTGCAAAATGAGTCAGCCAGACTGAAGAGTAAGAAACGGTGTTGGGGAGTTGCAAGTTCTCAGCGATTTCCCTTCCATCCAGAGAAACGAGTTGTGAAATTAGCCCGTTATTCAGCACAATTCTCCAGTCTTCTGCAAATCAGAAGGAAGCTAAGATTTAGTATGAGCAAGCTGATCATGCAGATCCACTTAGAAAGAAGCAGTGTGATGTGCTTGAGGATCAAGGTGTAGGAAAATAAAACAATGTGACTCCAAATCTGGAAGGCATTTTCACACTGATGTGGTTGTGTTTTTGCTTTCAGCAAGACCACATGGTGTGTCACCACTGCATGCACTGAAATACCTGACTGAATTAGAGAGAGTGCCAGAAGTAAGGTAACAGGACTGAGAACAGCCTGAGATCCTACAACCTCCTGGAACTTGCAGATCCTCTGGAAACTATTCATCACCTGAACAAAATGCTCAGTGTCATAAAAATAGCCTTTCTTTACATTAGTCTGCAGAGTGATTTCTTTTAAGGTGACTTAATAACATTACTAACATTTCAAATCATCCTGTGGCTTCACCAACATCCGCATTTTCTCATCAGTAAATTTAGTCACAGCTTTTTATGCTGGGGTTTTTGGTTTTTTTCCTTCCCATTTTTGGCTGCTGATATGAGTATTCTGGGTATGGATGTGATATTTGGGAAGTTATGCATGTGCAGTGTGATTGCTGATATCAAGTGTGCTTCCCAAAACCACCAGATGTGGTTCTAAATCAAGCTGAGCCTCCAAGCTTTGGGAAGTGGCTGATATCACAGAGCCTCAGGAAGACTGTAAAGAAGGATGCTGCCAAATGGCACCCATCCAATTAGCTTCCTCAGTGGTGTATTTAGGAGAATTAGGGGAGACTTGTGGATATGATTCCTTTTTTTGTTCGTTGTGGGTTTTTTTTTCCCCTCTTTTTTTGTATTGAAGGTGTACAACAAGCTGTATGTTCTGGTAAAGTTGTATGTCTGATAGTCATCGCACCAAATTTCATACTGTTGACTCTACGTAATAGTGGTGTTACATTTTTAAGAATCAAAGGCATAATATAATTAGGAGACATATTATTTTGTGTTTAGCAGAGCACTAAATTAATGATATATGGGCATGATTCCGCTGGTGCACATCCCTGTTACTATGGCAACAATATTATGTCATGTGAGTCTGTCCTTGGTGTTACTTAGAGCAGCAAGGTCTCAGCAAGCTCCTCATTTATTTCAGAGACCTAAATAGATGCTTTCTCTGTGTGTGGAATGAAATCAGTTTTATTATAGCTACAAATGTTATATATTCCATTAATTGCTTTTCTTATGTTATCGTGTTAATTTACTTTACTTACACGGAGCATTAGCATTAACATAAAACAGATAATTAGTGAACTGCAAATGACTAATGCACCCATATTGTGCAAATTCCTCTTTTCATATTCAAAGCACTACCATGTGCTCCAACTTCTTCAACCCCAACCATTAACCTCAAGGGTTTGCGGACCAAAAAAGGAGATGGAGTCAGTCCAAGAGGAAACATTCCCAGCTCCAGAAGCACTATCTGCTGATTCACAAAGAAAGAATTTCAGAAATCCAGCCTCTCTCCTTCCCCCACCACTTCTCCTCCCAGCTTCTAAATAAAAAGAAGAAACAGTTTTTAGAAGGATTCCTGCTAGGGGCGCATGGTGTCAGGTTCAGTCCTCTGTTTTCCAGCATGTAAACCAAAGTTCTTTGATTAGGATCGCTGAGACTACTCTAAGTCTGACAAGGAATTGCAGTGTGAATAGGGGCATATCCTAAAGGCTGTATCCAGATTAGATTTTGATCATTTTGGTTTCTCGTTCTGTTTTTCCAAATGTACTTTGATTTGCGATAGTAACCTCTGTAATGTCTGAATCAATGTCACCATAGAGCGCACTTCTCTCAGGTTAATGCAATTGCCTGAGCTAATGAGGTGATTTTGCGAAGCAGCAGCCAGCAGATGGCAACCTGCCTGGGAAAGCTTCGGCTAGTGCCGTTCTTCTAAAATACGGGAAACCAAACCAAAAGTACATCTACTCTGTGTGCACTGGGAGGAGGAGGAGAGGAAATGTTTTGCAAGTCAGAATCTACAAATAAAGGAAAACGCCTTTTTGTTTGTTTCTTTTGCATAACCTAGATGTGCTAATCAGATTTGTTCTGTTCTCAGTCCTTTTTGTACTGAGTAATGCTGAATCCTGGTTAAAACAAAATCATTCCCCTCCCCCACTTCAAGCTTTGGATAATTTAGAGAAATACTGTATCTCCAAACTACCAGCTGGCCAATCAATTTATCTTGACATTTACAGCTGGGAAGTTCATCTATTAATAACACATGCATCACGTACCAAAAGACGATTAATGATAACCATATATCAATACACTGACTGTACCTAAAGCCATACTCCTCCTCCTAAGAAAATAGAATAGAGCTACAACATAAGAACTCTAATATAAAATCTTGAATCATCCACTGTTTGTTAATTCCTGGAAATATAGGGCAAGATCCTCAGCCTGTGTAAATCATGGTGGCTCTGATGAAGGCAGCTGGAATGACAGTGATTTGGATCAACAGAAAATGTGACTCACAGGCTTATCTGCAGTTTTTCTTACTGTTACATCTCTCTCTCCGGAGTCCTTCGCTTTCCAAAAAATTCAGTATCACCCGCTGCTAAAATGGATCATGAAAGGCAAAATAAGGTAAAGAAAGAGATTCTTTATACACATGAAAGAGTGACATTTATAATTTCTGAGAAGACCCATTTCCTTGCTTAGTCATTTCCCCATTTTGGGTCACTGCAGAAGGTTAACACTTTCTGCACAGGGAGCTTCCTGCATATCACAGAGCTGTCCTTCATCACAGGAAACTGGAGATCAGTGAAGACAGATTTGATTGAATATCACTGTGAATAAATGCTTGTTTTACCTATGTCCTCTCACTGTGTCTGACTCAGGTACTATAACAATGGTTGGAAAACACACAGAGAAATCAACATTATTCTAAGAAAGAGGCCCACTTACCTCTCCCCCATCCCTCCTCATCCTTCAGTCATCCTTCAGCCTGATCTGATGCTTGCTAAGGTCAATGGCAAAACACTGTTGACTTATGGCTGAAAATTAGGATCTAAAAGAATGTTTTGTCCCTGCTCCTTTCCCTTTTTTCTCCTTCCTTCTTTCCTACTACCATATCCTCTGGTATTCCATGATAATAGCCACCGAGACTATCTCCATTTTACTGTTGATCGAGTATCCCTTATTCCTCAAACATGAATTTATACCAAGGAAGGAAATTACTTACATGAAGACCATACAGCTGTGTACAGTATCTGTGCCACATAATGTAAACTTAATTTATACAAATTGTCCCATTGATTTTATTTGGGTTGCTCAAGCATTTGCAGTCCAGGCTTTCCATTGCTAATGTAATAAGGGCTGTATGGCCAATAAACCTTTGTGTTTCCTCCTCTCTTGTTCAACCTCTTTTCCTCTTTCAAATCCATCCTCAAAACTTTTCTTAGCCTGATGGCTATCACATGCCCCCTGACAGAAACTATCGTTGTCATATTAGTTCCATTTTTCTATTCCCATTTGTCTAATAAAAAGTGAAATACCTGTTCTGGCTGCATACATAGCATGAAAGGACCATGATCTTAGTAAACAAATAGAAAAATAAGGAGGTCTGTATTCCTATCCCACCTTTATTTGCTTCCTCCTCCAAATAATATAGCTTGATAGGTGATTTGGTAAAAGTGTTAAAGGGCAAATTACCAATCCCATAGGTAATACTAAGAATAAAGAATAAATATCAATAAGAAACAATCAGGTTCCCTTGAGCAAGCTTTCCAAAATTAAATCCTTAGCATGTCTGTCTGTCTGCTTTCCTCTTCTCACTGAGGAAAGTTAAACATTGTGTTTAGTTAAATCATTTTAGCGAGGTCATTACTGCAGGCTACATAGGTTAGATGGTTATGAGTTTCTTTTTGTAGATTTGCTGTTCCTTTTTAGTTACTACTGACAGTTTCCCTGTTACCACAGGGCACATTCTCATTGGAAGGTTGGTTGTGCAGCAGATTTTATTAATGATCTTAATCTGCTGTCATGTCAGTTAATGCATTCGCCAAGTGGTGTGACAAGGATTGACTGAATCTTACAGTGAATATGAGAGTAAGAAATGCAGGTGTGAGGTAAACACCCCCTATTAAGACTTTTTGGAGAGAAATATTAGGAAAATCTGACAAAGAATTGAGAGCAATGGAAGCCTAGGTAAATTCCCCTTAACTTTTTAAATCTGTGAACTTTGAGAGCCTCTTTCCGTTACTATTGTTATTAATAAGCTGCTTCCCATAAATTTTATTATCCTTGTTTTAAAGGTAACCTAAGACAGAAGAGGCCTAATCCAGCAGAGCAGGTACTTTGTTTTATGAAAAGTTAACAGGAGAGAGACTAGAAATTAATGAGATAACTAACTTGGCATTAGGTGACTAATACCTCTTAAAATACTTACCCTTTATACAACCTCCCAGAGAGTTCCTATGAAATAGCAAGATTTAGAATTTGAATCCCTAAGGGCCAAAGCAGTTCTTTAGCTTTGAGACCATCATGTGCTGATTTTTCTTTTTAAATAAAACATAAATTCTGACTGTTAAAAGGCAAAGTGCTGGTCAGATTACATTACTGTGCCTCAGAAACACTGTGCACAGCCTGATCTTCTCACGTATGTAGTTCTATTGACTTCAGCATTTCAAAGGCCAAAAAGAACTGCCTGTTTGAAAAAGGTAGGACATGGGACAAGTAATTCTAGGGCAGGCCTGTGTGATTTTTTGGAAGACAATATGAAGAATATTTGAGGCTATAATGCAAATTCTGAACTGGAAGTTGTCAACCTCTGCAGAGCTGTGCTTGGCTAGAAAGTTCTTAACATGCATCCTCATAAAGCTTTGCTACAAAAGACTGGTTGCCCTTGATATCCTCAAAGGAATTGTATTTTATCTAAAATATCTGGTCAACTTCTTTGTTAAAAAGAAGTACTCCTTATGTAACTCCAAACAAAGCAATAGGTCACAAATGAATTGCGGTGTTTCAGACTGAAAGTAGGTGCTATTTATGTGTCTCTCAGCTGAGGAGATTTACAGTAGAAGGGGCTCAACATAAGCCCCCCCCCCAAAAAAAATTGGAGTTGGAGTAGAGAATAATATCAACCCTCCTATTGTAAAAAAAAGAGCACAAGTATTTAAAAGCAAGATTATGAATTCTTCAAGTTCAGAAAATTCCTGATTTGGGGGACTGGGACCTTTCTCATCTAAGTGAAAGCACAGTTATTTTATGCTTACCCAGTTGTTGACATATACTGAAACATCAAAAAAAGAGGATGCAATATAACTGTGAATGTAGTTGTTTCAGCAGGGACACCTGTCTTGTATGAACTGATGCCAAGACACCAAATTCATCTCTGGATCGCCACCCTGACAGTAACAAAATACTTTCTTTGTCAGAAAACACAAACTCTCACTGCTGGATGCAGCAGGGTCCTCAAGATATTTTTTAAGCAATATCTGGTCACTTAGTGTTTTATTGTTCTTAATAATTGTTTAAATTCCATTGGTTTTGAGTCCTTGTTATTCCTTTGCCAGAGAGTCTCCCTTGCTGCTCTGCCAAAGACTCAAGAGGTTTCTGGACCATTATACAGCAGGCGTGACAGAAGGTTAATAATAAAAATAACCCACCTTGGCAAAGCATCAAATTAGATGAAAGGAACCGCCTAAGTCCATGCATTTGCCAAGTGACCTGGCACAAAACCAGGATGAATGGTTACAACTTGTATTAGTGTTTCTTGAAGAAAATAGCTCAGTTGAAGATTCAGAGCTGCTTTGTGCCTTGGGAAGACATATTTAGGATTTACAATCCATTTCAAAAGGGAAATGAAAGAGATTTCACTGATGATGAACAGAATTAAAACAGCAAATCTGGGACAGTGGTGAGTTTAACAAATCCTACTTGCACCAAAGATGCTGCAAGTTGTGGTGACTGCTCAAGGAGATGTTACTCCACCATCCCTTTCAAAGCCTAGGACAAAGGGCAAGCTTTCTTTGTCTCCTTTTGGCACTGGTGTTAGCAGTCACAGTGTGATACTAGTATCAGAGAGGTCTGAACCAGAGCCTGAGGCTCCAATACCTCTCACACTTGACACTATTCACATTTTATGTTGGACCTTGTTTTTTATTAGAAGCCAGAAAATGATCGCTCACAATCTGCAAAGTTTCCAGGTTCAAGCCACCCAGCATTTATTACAGAGATTCTGAGTAGAAATAGTTAGTGGCCACACCTTAGGCAACCTTGGTATTTTTGTAAATTATAGTAGCTTCTGAAGGCTATCAGTGGATTATTGTGCTGCCCATCATCTAAGTAATCTTTCCTACATGGCCCTACACCAGGGTTTGTAAAGGCAGCATTTTCTGGTAGTGTCAGCTTTTTCCCTAAATACCTTCTTGGAGAAGGGAAAGAAGAATGGTTTAGATACTGGGTGTTTGGACTAGTTTTCTGAAGAAAATTCTTGTGGTGTGAAAATCTGAGTGGCAGTTTAAGTTTTACTTAGCCCCATCGTATGCATACCTCTAGAATTAAGGCAGTGGTGGGAGTTTCTTGCCATTTTTCACTGAAGATCAACCAATTTTTAATTAGAGGTTAGATCAGTTAACAAAAAAATAATTTGGTGCAGAGCAGCAGCACCGACATCTGTCAGCAAAGGATACATATTTTGGCTAAGACCATGGGAATACACAACCAGCTTCATGATATAATTCACTCTGGCTAAGCAGAATAGGGTAAAATGCTGGCAGTGCTCACACAACTTGCAGAGAAGCTTCTAAAAATCAGTGGTGAATTATTCACAGACAGTGTTCTTCTGGTGCTCCAGAGCTGTGGTCAGGAACAGGCCTGAGGTGGGATTGTGCTTTCTAGGAAAATACTGCTTCTCCTTTCTGCCATGTAGAACATATTACATGGTCTCAGAGAAGAACAAATGTATGGAGTTCATCACCATCCAGATATTAAAACCAGATTTATTTCACTTTGCTGTTATTCATTAAAAACTGCCTGGTTTTGCTGATTGTTTACCAACACAGGGCAATGTGAATGCATTCTATGTCACATGGCTATTTTGAACTAACAAAAATGTCTAGTAACTTTCTTCTAAATCTGATATGGCCCATTAAGTGTGAGGCAACATGCTCTATTTTTATATCAGTGACACTATTCAGTAAGCATTAGATTTGTTTCACTACTTAACACGTGGTTTGTATTTATGAATTTGACCTCCTTTTAAGGACAACTTGCCTTTTGCCTGAGCTTCTTTTCTTCTCCTATTATTATTACTGGCTTTACAGTTTCATCTACATGTTTTTCTGTTAGGAACACTGTACAAAAACACAGTAAGAAATTGGAAATCGAGTTGTGAAAAGCTATTTAGTGTTGACTTGGAGTTGTCCTTGTTTGGCTGAGCTAAATAAGTCAAGCTTCCTCACTTGTATATGTTGTTGCCATAGCATAGTCCACCTGGTACTGCTCACATGTGAAATGGGGAGGTTTTGTAGTTTCTACTGCCAACTTTCTTTTTTTTTTTTTTTTTTTTTGTTCTGGGACAGACTAGGAGGTGTGGGCAGTTGGGAGAGGAGGTGAGGCAGAGTCTGGGAAAGAAAACTGTGATATCTTCCATGTAACACATAACACCGTTTAACATCTTCATCAGTGACCTCAACAATGGGACAAAACATAGCCCCAGCAAGTTTTCAGTTGGCACCAAAGCAGGGAGATGAATTGATAATTAGCAAAGGGATCTCAAGCAGCAGGAGACACAGGTAAACAAAAAATTCAGAAAGTCCAACAAAGAACAGTGCAAAGCCCTGAACCTGGGATGGAGCAACGCCACACAGTAGTGCAAGCTGGGAACTGACTGTCCAGGTGGCAACTGTGCATTGCAAAAAGGGCCTGGGAGTCCTCATAAACAACCACCTGGACACAAATTAGCAGTGTGCCCTTGCAGCCATGAAGGCTTGCAGCGTGCTGGGCTGTATTAGCAAAAGAGCAGCTAGCAGTTTGAAGGAAAAGGGTTTTTTTCCTCTACACAGCACTTGGAAGGCCACCTCAGGAGCAGGGTGCCATGTTGAAGTGAGTTCAGCAGAGGTCCACCACAATGGACCTGGGGTTGGAGCACTTGCTGGGCAGAGGGGCTAAGGGAGTGCAGTTTATTCGGGCTGGAGAAGGAAAAGCTGTGATTGTTGTCTTCAACTATCCTGGTGGGTGGTTATATGCAAGACAAAGCCTCACTCTTTGCAGAGGTTTATAGCAAAAGGACAAGGGATAATGGTCACACAAAGAAATAATTCTGACCAGGCATACGGAAAAGAAAGTAACAGTGAGAGTGGTTAAGCACTTGAAGCATATTGGTCAGACAGGCTGTGAGATCTCCATCTTCAGATTAAAAACTCAGCTGGACATGGCCTTGAGAAGCCTGGGCTAACTTTTAAGTTAACTCTGCTTTGAGTCTGAGGCTGGACCAGGTGACCTTCAGTGATCTCTACCAACATAAATTATTCTATTGTCTGTGACTTGAAGTTATTGCATGAGATTAAGGAAAAGTCTAGTTCAGTCCAGTACATAGTGGCAAAAAGACCACTTCTGGAAGGAGGATATTCATCTATTATTAACAGAAACTGCTATTCCAGTATTAATGACTGATAGAACAGGCATTTCCTGGCATTTAATGACCTGATGAGTGCCTAAGAAGTAGCTGAGAGCCCTTTGCTTGGCCTGTCATTAGTTGACAGAAAGTGACCAACTTGGAGAGCACTAGTGCTATTGTAGACACTGAGAACGTTTGAAAGAAAAATATACATTAATTGGACTAAATTCTTTTCTCAGTTAGATAATGTCAAGAGGGTTGAATGTGTGTTACCAAGAGCAGATTTGGGGCCACAATGCTTTTTCCAATATTTTTTATTTGTTGAATAACTGAAAGTAGATCCTCACATTGCTATGGCTACAGTGTTTATAATAGACAGCCACATTCCTTCCTGATGAAAATCTATTGAATATGTCCTGTAATTGCTAAGGGCTGATGCTGTAAGGAGCAGGATGATAGGATTCCATTCGCATTAACATGCCTTTTGTACATCTTTCTCTTCAACCACCCACTACGTCTCATTCCTCTGTTCTACATATAAAAGATATAGGTATCCCGTGATATAATTACTTGATTATTGAGTGCATAAGCAGTGCAGCTCACAAACATTCATTGCTTTATTTCTTTTTTTTCAGTAACAAAAGCAGTAATCTAGCATGCAGGTATAGGCAATTGTCTTTTGCTGGGGCTTGACCTGTGTGCTCTGAGCACACTGTTTTGTGCATCACCGGGAGAGGATCGGAAAAAATGAGAGGACTGTAGATGTGGTCCTCAGATGCAAAGCATAGAGACACTGATCTATATTCAGGGTTGTGGGGACAGTACACTGTTCTGAAAATGTTTTTACAGGCATTGCTGCTATTTAAGAAGAAAACAACCAAACCTCAAACCATGATGCTTAGATCTTTTTTGTAGTACTAAATACTCAGGAGTATGCAAATGTAAGTTACTGCATTAAAACACAGTGATTTACAGCATACCTGAAAAGAAATACTCAGAATAAGAAGTGTACCTTAGTACACCGAGAAGCTGATAGCAGGCCTTATTCTCTGCACTGTTAGAAGGAAACATTAGTTTCAAAGGAGTTGAACCTGCCTATATATGACATATATAGCTCATGTCCCTAACACAGCATTAGCAGATAAGAATCAGTGTTTTTACGACATGGCTATTCAGATTGAATAGTCGTTTATAATGAAGGGTCAAACTCAGGCTTGACTGGTCTTGTAAGAGGAATGTTATAAAGCAAACAGGGAGACACCTGGGAGCCTTGCTGCATGAGAGATGTCCAAGGGAGGGGCAGTTCTGACTGTCCCCTGATGTCACTGTGGCACTTCAAGCCAAGATAAATGGTGGAGATGTCTGAAGTGACTTCCATTGAAGGGTACAGAGAGAACTGGCTAATTTCCAAGCAAGGCTGCTCTCTTCTATCCAGGAAAGGTCATGGAGGGTGGGCAGAGGTCCACAAGGATTGGAGGAAGGCAAATATTGCATCTATCTTGAAAAAAGACTAAAAGGATATCCCAGGGAACTACAGGTTGATCAGACTGAAAATCATGAAGCAAGTCCTCTTGGAACAGATTTCTGGGAAGATGAAGGAGAAGGTGGTGAAAGGGAACAGTCAGCATGGCTTTTCCAAGTATAAATCATGCCAGACCAACTTGATGGCCTTCTAAGGTAAAATGACTGGATTTACTTGACTTTAAGAAGGTTGCTGTCACTCTCCCACAGTATTCTCATACTCAGGTAGGGATGTTTTGGTCTTGATCAGTGGGAAACCAGATAGGTAAAAAAACTGGCTGGGTGGGCTGTGCTGTGCCTGGAGGCCCATAACAAGTTGGGTACTGCAGGGGTTTGTCCTGAGGCTTACTGTGTTTAACATCTCTATCTATGATCTGAAGGTGGCAACTCTGATCAAGTTTTCAGGTGACACCAAACTGGGAGTAGGGGAGGGAAAGAGGATGAACATGCCTGAGAAGAGAGCTGTCATCCAGAGGGACCTGCATAAGCTGGAGAAGTCGGCACATAGGAACTATGTGGAATTCAGCCAGGACCAATGCCCAGTCACACACCAGGGAAGGAGCAGCTCTTTCCAGTGACACAGGATGAGGCTATGGTGGCTGCACAGTAGCTCTCCAGGAAGGGCCATGGAGCCTGGGTGTCAGTGAGCTGGGCAGGAGCAAGCTGTGCACCCTGACAGCAATGAGGGATGGCCACCTCTCAAGCTGTGTGAACAAGACACAGCCAAGAGATGGAGGGAAGGGATCATCCCCCTCTCACATGCGCTCAGCACATGTTCAACCATATCTAGATACCTTGTCCAGTTCAGGCCCCCCAGTGCAGGAAATAGATGGATAAACTAAAGCAGGTTTGGCAGAGGCCATTGAGGCAACTGGGGCTGGAGCGCTTGCCCTGTGCAGAGAGGCTGAGGGAACTGGGCCTGGAGATGGGACCTTTAGGGGAGAAGGAGGCTTTGGGGGCCCAACATTAGCTCCCCAATACCTAGGCAAGGCCTTTGAGGAAACAGAGTTGGGCTTGGCACAGTGTTGCATAATGGGCTGAAGAAAGCATGGGCATAAGTTGAGAAAAGAGACATTCTGGGTACAAGGAAAACCTTTTCCCCATGAGGACAGTCAGGCAGTGAAGCAGGTAGCCCAGTGTGCAGTCTCCATCCTTGTAGGTTTTCAAAACCTGACTGGACAAATCCCAAAACAACCTGGTCTGACTTTGTAGTTGACACTGCTTTGAGGAGGAGAAGACTGGATTGCTTCTGAGGTCCCCCCCAGCCTGAATTATCCTATGATCCTCTGATTCCTATGAATGTTGTGGGCCTGGTAATTTCAAATATGAAGCTGTTATCAAAATGTCATTGGCTCTCACTCTGTTCATTTGTTTGGATAAATGTGCAGGTATATTGAGCTGGGCAATTCTTGTGAAGTTAAAGAATATGACTTGAGCAAGGTCACATGTCAGGGTAGATTTTATCTACAAGGATATTGTATTCAACTGTGAGGTGCATATTCTGACTGTTAACTCAGAGCCATGCCAGCAGCACAATGAACCAGGACTTAGTCTAACCACAACTACTTCAGCATGCTGGCAACACACGCCACTGTGTGAATCCATCTATGTCTGGAATGAAACATATGGGAAATCAAAAAGGCTGTCGGACAACTTCAGAAAGGGCTATACGGATCATCATAGGTGTGAAATGGCTTCCCTGTGAGGAGTGGTTATGTAGGCTGTGACTCTTCAGTCTGCAAAGGAGATGCCTGAGGTGGATATGATAAAGGCCTGTAATATAGCATGAACAGAATGAACAGAGATCGGTTGTTTAATCTTTTCTTAAAGAACTGGGTGGCGTGGAGTGAGACCAGCATGTGTGAAGTTCAGAACAAGGAAAACGATTCTTCATACAGATACAGCTAAGCTGTGAAATTCCTGGCAACAGAATGATGTGGATGCTAAAAGCTTTCATAGGCTACAAGGGTAAATGGATGAGCTAATGGAAAAGAAATTAATCTGGGGCTACTGGACACAAAGCTGAAGAGTTCTATGATCTGTGCTCAGCTGGTGGCCAGGAGAGCCTTCTGGGGATGTGAACAGTGAACAGTCTGCACTTCCACTAGGACTGTATGATTGCATGGATATCTGCTTTTGAGCACCAGCAGAGACAACTGGAATTGGTGCACCTTTTGTCTGACACATTATGCCCACTCATGTATAGCTGTGTGCTGAAAGCAGAATATTGCATATAAAAGGGAAGACTGTTTACTTAGAAGGTTTACCTGAGTCATGTCAGATTAATAGCATGTATTTGGAAACAATTCAAAAGACAGAAATCTCAGTCAGAACTGTGAAGAAGCAGAGTTCATTCTGGAGAAATGGTATGGCCCATGGTAAAATTAAACAAGAGGCTATATTCAGCTGTGACACTCATGCAACATTCTCTCTGAAGTCACAGGATCCATGCATGCATCAGATACAAGGCAAGAATAGACAAGTAGCAAAAACAGATCCAAAGGTACCTATGTGAGGGGAATAATCTTATTCATGGGAAAAGCTGCAGTGTTTTTTTCCTGTTCAATCCTTTGTCACAGATTCCTAAAGGACTGATGGATACAACCCTCTATCTAGTCAGAAATGAAGGGTAATAATGAATACTTTTCTAAGACATGGTCCAGATTATTTACATTCAGAGTAATTAAAAAAAATTACTTCTCTGAAGATGGCCTAGGGATGCATAGCTGGATTGATAACTTTTATTTCAACTCCATGGAATGCCTTGGTTTCCATGCCAGCTTGACAAAGAAGTGCTCAATAGAAGCTCAAATACTTAGTAGTGTTTTAAGTTTTTTAGAGTAATTTGAGGAAAAGTTTGATTATGTATATATTTGGTAGGTTTATATTTATATTTAACTAGGTCTGAGAATGGAAAAGACATTTTAATTAGGGTGTATCTATTAATTCAAGTTGAAGCTCTAAATAGAAAATGGTGCAAACACAAATCAGACTGTCTTCTAACTTCCAGAGAGGTGTGTTAAACTAATCTGTAGATGCAAAAGCAATTTTTTACTTCTCAACTGCTGATTACGTACAGAGTTCGTCTGCCACTGGTGCTGAAAATGTGTGATATGTAGCATAAAATATTACAATATTAACAATTTTCTGAAGTGAACTTTATGGGTACAGGTGCAGAGTGGAAAGAATGTGGCTCTAGTAATTTTTACTTGCTTGAGGTGTTTCTTTCTGAAGTTCAGGTAGTTCCATGTTAAAGTTTCAAAGCATGTTTCAAGCCATGGCACGGCATTCTTTATAGGAGTTTTTGCAGATGAATTCCTCGTCCTTGTGGCAGTCCACTGTATAATCCCTGTGCTCCCTTTTCTGCCCTAATGTGCAAACTTTCCTGACTTCCATTACCAGGAAGGAATTGTGATATAAAAATTAATTCTTTGGCCCCTGACAGGAAAAGGCCCAAAAGTATTAACCTCCAGAACAACTCATCGAGGTCATTTATTTTCACATTGTTTGGAGAGTGAGTGGAGACCAGCAGGTAGCTTAGCTTTTGGGGGGGATATAGGACTTTTGTAGCTGGTGGTGCTGATGATTTATCTGCTATGTTTGTGGATCAGGTTTTATCAGGCTCAGTTTATATAGGAATTGCATTAGACACTCTGGAGGGTATAAATTAAGAGAAATGCAAAGAAATACAAAATGCTGGAAGGCCATGGGGAAAAAATATACAGGCAGATGAAATGGAAAATGTCAAATCAAATATTTGATTTTTTTTGGTTCATTTTATTAGTCTTCTACATTATTAATAACATGAGTAAAAGAATCTAATTTTAGACAACTTAGAAGTTGCCATGTACAGGAATTTGAAGATCATTATTTTCAACACTGCATTCTTTCTTAGATACAGTTTTTGATATTATACACCACTCAAATCCCTAAGCCACCATAATCTGTAACTCAATTTCCATTTATACCTAAAAAGCTTCTGACATCTGTTTAAACACCAATATCTTCACAAGTACACAGAAATTTTACTCCTGCTGGGTATCAAGTGAAAGAATCTGAAGTTTAAAATGACACTAAGCTTAACAAGCAACTCCTAGTGATTTTCTGCTGATGTTGGTTTTTAAATGGGTATTTCCTTCAATATTTCCTGTTTTGTCAGTGGCCTTAGATTCTTACTGAGATCTTTCAAATCGACATACAATCTTTTGACTTAATATTGAGATAATTTGATTAAACTTTTCAGCCTTTTTCCTGGTGGTTTGTTATTACAGACACGTGGGCTTCTTTTTCAATGCTTCATCAGCTCTCATGAACAAACAGCACCAGCAAGGCAGAAGAGCTGAGCTCTGAGACTAATAAATGGACTGATCCAACTAAATTTTACAAATGCAACTTCTTCCTCCCTCTTTGGCACTTGTGCCTTATCTTTTATGTGCACAGTTTGTATTTATCTCCTTGACTGTGAGCAAGGAAGCAGTAGAAATAAACAAACACATATGTATGATGATGTTAAGTAACTTACTCAAATAATATAAATTAATCACAGCTGCAGTACTGTACCCTAAGTATGAATTTACCCTCTGGCTGAGAGGTACATATGGTTTACAGTGGTTACAGTGTCCATTTTACCATGAATCCAGGAATTGTAAAGCCTGCCTCGTAAGCCATAACATTTGATCTTAAAGATCAATCTATTGGGCTGTATGAGTATGCCAACTATGAGCCAGCTTGCTGATTTCTTTTTTCTTTTGAAATTATTTTAGGAGCCCAGAAAGGAGCTGTGGGGATTAAATTTGGGCCAGATAAAGGAGTCAGTGAGGAAATAGTGGTTTCAGGTGTTTATCCAGTTAATAATTCTATTTTGCAATGATTTTAATCATTAATTTATTAATTTATCTCAAAAGTTACTTGTCTTGACATGCCTATGCTTACAGTCAGATGTCAGATCTGCTTTTTGGTATAGAGCTGATAACTGGTTGTTAGGTGAAGGTCAAGATTATCCTTGTCATAGTCTGCATATTATTTCATTGTGGTCAAAATCAAAGGTGAAGGATTAGTGGAAGCATGGCATTTTAAAGCTCCCTGACAACTGCTCTTTCTGCATGAGATATTATTATCATTGTTTTCCTTGACTATTGTTAGGATGTCACCATATCATGTTCACTTTGTCCACTTTGTCAGCTTGACATGCGTTAGCCTGTAATTCTGCTTGATCCCAACCTGGAAAGACTGCATTTTTATGTTGTGCAGGAAATGAAATAAGAAAAATATTCTGTCTTCTACAGTCACATTTGTAAAGATGTGTTTTTGTACTGCAACCAGTTTGACTTTGCTTGGAGAAAGAGTTGACAGCAAAGGTATTGTAACCTGCTTCCCAGATTGACTAGACTGTATCCAGACAAGCCTATTTCTTTGCCTCTGAAAGCAGATGCATCTGCGGAAAGCAAAACTTGTATTTCTTTAGATGAGCTTTTTCTGGGGTCCTGAACTGGTGATCTGCAGAAACTGTGTGGAAGCTCCAGGTTGTAAATCTGAGCACTTCGCCAGGGCTCCTCCTCTCCCAGCCTCAAGGCTGTAATTGCTCAGTCTGCATGTTAAGAAGGCAAAGCTCAGTTTACCGCACAGTTAGTGTTTTCACATCTGAGTTCTGAAAAACTGAAGTGATGCCCTAAAATCTCTGTCATCACCCTGCTTGAGGGGTAGCTGCACTTAAATGTTCTTCTTGATGTGTTTCAGAGAATTCAAATTTTCCATGGGATTCCCTATTCTGATTTTCCTCTTTCTCGCATTATATTTAGATCTCATCACAGCAGCTTTCAGCTTGACTGGAAGATATGGACCTGAAGTTTTCCGAGCCTGCAGGTAGCATGCTGAACTGAGCTGTGGAGAAGAAAGTCAGCCTCTGTCCCAGGGGTTTTATTTTGCCATGCCCATATTAACTTTTCTGTTGGCTTAAAGAGAAAACTTGGCACCTGGACTGCCTCTCTAGCTTAGCAGAACAAAACACTGCCTTCTCGGCTAGTTTGAATGTGTCCTTGGCTGTTTCTTTATATGGAAAATTCTTACTGCTGCTAACAAAAAAGGATACTGATCCCTAGCCTTTATATAGCACATACTAGCTCAAGCTCACAGTACCTTTTACAAAAAAACCCAGAAGCATGAATGCTTTTTTTTTCCTTTTTTAACTGTTGGGAAAATTGGGGTAGAGGATGTGGAAAGGATTTATCCAGTGTTATCCAGCAAGTCAGGGATGCAGCTAGGGCAGAATCGGAGAGATTCTCGAGAGCCAGTGCCTCAGACACTGGGGCTGCAGTAGCATGTAACTGAGAAGCTGCACAGTGGAGACCACAGCAAGAGCTGCCTCTCACAGCCTGTCTCACCAGCTTCATTTGTTTCCATTGTTTTCAATCTTTCCATGTCATACTCCCTTTTGGGTGGGGAGGAATTTGGTGGCAAAGCATTTGAAAACATGGGAGGCTCTGTTCAGAGTGAGGGGGAGATGACCTTCCAGGTTCAGAAGGACCTGTAAGTTTAGACATGGCAGAGCAGCCACTCAGCCCTCTCTGCTGATTCTGCTCCACTTTTCCTGCTCAGGTAATGATGCAATTGTTCTGGAGCTATCAATATAGTTATTTATCCCACTCTTTTTTCAGGGATGACGGATAAATCTAGGCTGGCTCATCAGAATTCATTCATTCCTTCAGAAGTTCAAAGCTGGGTCAGCACAAACCAGATCTTTGGCTTGGAAGCATTTAGGCTCCCCCCCCGCCTTTTTTTTTTTTAAATCTTGCATTAGTGCCATGTTTAACTATGTCCCCACATAAAAGCTTTTTGGCACAGAAGCCCTCCATTCAAGTCATTCTCCTTCATGTCACCAATTAATTCAGACCATTAACTAAGAAGCAAACTAGGTAATCATTTGTCCATATGTGGCCTGCATATGTAGCAAGCTTGTAAGCTTATAAGTGCAGTTGGCTAGCAAAGAAACCACTGGCATTTCATTACATTTTTGTTTGTCTCAGCACTTTCTGCCCCTGCCCAAAAAAATGAAAAGCCAAAGCACAGCCTGTCTTTACAATAATTCCTACCAATGCAATCAGAAACAGAAAAGCTCATCATCTGAGTTTCTAGTCCAACTTCCAGAGCTCAGATTTTTTTCCTAAATGGGCAGTCACCCGGTCCAAACTTTGGTTCATTTCTTGCAACCTACTGTTGGCAAAACTTTGTGATGATTGTTAAGTTTATATTGTGAATAAAATCAAAGGGAATTTGGATAAGTAAAGCATCAGTGATAGCTGAAAGTTAGAAGTTAAGTCTCCTGTTTTAATCTCAGTCTGTGACTTTCAGATTTTATTACAAGCTATGCTTTACTGAAGTCTCTGAGCTCTTTCCCATCAAGTCCCAATTCAATCAAGACTTATTTTGGCTGATTCTCCTTCAGTATTTTTATAGTTCAAGTCTATAATCACTATTCAATAATTTTAATTATAGCTACTGCTCAAGAGACATGAAACATAGCTTTTCATATCTTTATGAGATACTTCTTGTACGGAGTTTTGAAGATCTCGTAATTTAAATGCTATTAGAAAAACCTTACATGAAGTGGAAGTGAAATCTGGACCATAGTGAATACCCATTAATGGCTTCAGGATTTTATTAATTGTTTTGTGCTTGGTTCCTATAACCATCATGGACTTAATAGGTGTGAGGTGCATGTGCATACTACAGAACTTTGTGTGGGTCTTTGGAACAGGAGCCCAAGCTTCTGTAGCTTATTTAGAAAAAAAACCCAACATCACAAACTCACTGCCTTCCCTCCTCACAAAAAACCTTGTGTGTCTGTATAAGCTGAAAGAGAGTTATTTTCTACAAGGATACCCTCAGGTAAAGGTGGTGAGAAACAGACTGTACAGGCAAACATCTGCTCTGCTTTACCTTTTCTATCATGAGATTTGGCCAGCCTATGGAGGTGACTAGTGATCCCATGGGAATACTACCATGCTCCATGCTTCGTTGTATTTTCTCAAGGTTCCCCCCTGTTTTGGTGATATTTTGCACTCTTTGGCAGGTATCACAAAGCTCACACAGAGTACTCATCACTGTGTCTCAGCTGCCCTCTTCTACAGGATTTTGGCTGCAGGCACAAACAATGCTTATTATGTTTCTCTGGAAGCAACAGGCAACGAGCTTACCCTAAGCCTAGCTCTGAACAGTCAAATCTTCTGAGACAGACCAGGTATATTTTTTCCTAGGAGTGCTTTTCAAAATCTCCACAATCAAATGTTTAAACCCAGAGTTATTAAGGATGTATAATACCTGGAACTACACACAAGGCAATAAAATTTCTCACAGACACTTCTAGTGACAACTCTTTTATATTCTTTTATATTTACATATAGAAAATGTGATGAAGTGTCTTATTTGTCTGCCTTCATGTGTCCTCCTGGGTTGGCTTCATCACTTCATTTGAAGGTGATAATTTTTTGTTTTGTCTTCTCTCTTTTTATCTCTCTTCTGTTTTCCTTCCAGTGCTATTCCAACTCCAGACTAGTGAATGTCAACATCATATCTAATCCTCTAAAACGGAATTGTCCATGGTTTTGGTTTTTATTATCATCTTCCAAGGCAAAGTAGTGTCTATAATCTCTGCTGGAATGAAAGCAGTGGAAACTGAAAACAGTATTTGTCTAGTTAGAGACAACAGAATCACAAAGTTTTCCATAATGCAGCTGGCATGAAGCTTCTGTATTTTCATCTGTGGATAAATGTTTCTGTGATCAACAAGGAAAAGTTGCTAGGCAGTTGTAGACTACAGAAGGAACTAAGAACTGTTCTGTCTGAAAGCTTTAAACTAATTTAACATTATTAGGCTGTGGGAAAAGTGATCAGAAAAAAAGCACACAATCAGTTAATAGAAATTTCTCTAGCAAGGGAATCTGTAAGAATCCTGTTTTCATCTTTAGCAAATAAGTAAGCCTCATTTTTTTTTTTCAAAATAATAAAAAAGAAGAAAGTGAAGTGAGAGAAAAGAGCACTGAGGAGGTAAAAATTATTTATCTGGAGAAAAATGAGCTATTTGTTGATATAGGTCCATTTCTGGTTACTGAAAACAGTTGTCTGATGCAATATCTGACTGAGGGTGTGCATGACAGAGGAAAGATTACTTGCCCTTCTTCTTTGGTGCTAATAAGAAGTTGCTCTACTCCACTTTCAGAGACAGAACAGCTGGCTTGGGCTGACCTAGTGTAGCTGTTCTTGAGGATAGTATGTCCTTAAGAGGAAAAGGGGGGACTGAAAGCAGTAGAGAGTGGAGCTGTGTCAGAAGTAGCAGAGCTATGGGAGAAAAGTTAGAACAATCAGCTCTCCGTTGTATTGCTTTGAAGATACGTTTCTGAGGAAACAGTTTTGTTCTTGGTAAATAATGCTATGCTCTAGAGAGGCTTTTGCCAAAAGAGACCAGAACTGCAAGATTTGGACTAAAGTCAGACCTTCTGCAGTAAATCTTATTTGCGGTGTTGAGGCTGTGTTGGATATCCAGGCTGAGAATGGGAAAATTGTCTGACTCTATCTTAAGAGGCAAATGATGGGTAAAGACCTGAGCAGCAGAGGGAGTGTGGTCAGAGAGATAAGAAAATGTCAGAGGTACAGTTTTCTCAGACACTGTAAGAATCAGTGATAAACATAAGAAGGCACTACACACACAGATCCTTAAAATACCTTAAAGAATCTGGGTCTTAGTCCCCAGGATTATCCAGGCTTTTGATTCTGATAAGATGATTTATGAAGGTGCCAATAAGTACTGCTTACAGAGATGCTATTTATGATGTTTGCATTCAAGGCCATGAGTTCAGAATATGGGACATGCTAGGGAGATAATTTGCAATTGCATAATCTATTTGTGAAAACTCTATGCATATAAGTTTGATGTGAACTTAAGTCCCACTGGAAGTCCCTGTTATTTACCTACTACTTATTCCATGACTTTTTTGGACTGACAGGTACAAAACAATACATCTTCAAAAATTCTTGTCTTTAGCAATATCCTATTACAGGTATGCCTATGTTAAGAGGACGTACTGCCTGGTGGTCAGAAAAGAGATACTGCCTTCAGCCGTGGTGTCTCATACCATAGTATCCTCTCTGACCTGTTCTCTTACTGCACCATTGTCATCATACTATCTCCTATATAAACACAGAATATAAGAACAAAGGTATTTGGATTATACCCATCTAGCTCTGCATCTGAGAGTGGCAAGTGGCATATGACATGGAAAAGCGCAGGGTTTCAGCGTGCCCAGCAGAGTGATATGTAGTGATTCTGCACCTCAGAATTTCCATCAGTTTATCTCTAGCCATTCTGCCAGTGTTAGGTCTGAGCGCTTTTAATACCCAGCAAAGCCCCTTTCGCCAACGCTATACTGTTTCTTACCTCGGTGCCAAGCCAGGAGTTTTTATTAGAGCCCTACAGTAGTGCATAGATATGTCCTTGTGCTAGAACCAGGTATTTAGCCAGGCACTATTTTATGGAAAAAAGCAATTCTTAAATAGAAACTTTACCACAAAAAAAAAATAAAAATCATGTTTCCCTTTTCCTTTTTGTTTTAGTTTCAATCAGTTCCAAACTCCATTACCTATGAATCAGACATTATGCTGAGCAGAATACTGAATGTATTTCTATTACTTTTAGTTACGCACCAAGGTTAAGTGTAGTTGCTGTATTAGTTCATTTTCATTACAGTGGATGATATTTTCGGCACAGAAAACATTTTTAATCTGGCCTAGTGTGCATGCAAAACCAGTCTGGTTCTATTAGTCTTTTGGTTCACCAAAGAATAATAGCGAGGAGTTTCCCCTAGCTCCACAACACAGGCTTACAAATGCTTGATAAAAGAGTGAGTACTGTTGCAGAAGGATTTCCTGGCCTGAAGTAGAGGAGAGAAGCTCTTTCAGCTTTGTTTTGCTTCTTTTTGCTAAGGCATATTTAAATACCGATCCCTTTCTTTCCACAGTGTCATAAAGTTGCTGAACCAGAATGGAGAGAAAAGTGCTCCTGTTGCTGAAGCAGAATATAGTAATATATCTGCTTGTCATGTGTCTTTATCAAAGAAATACTGCAGCCAGGTTAGGTAGAACATTTTGAATCTCACAACCGTTTACAATCTCAGTCCAAGCCAATGAAAGTTTATAACACAGTTAGAACAATATGCCAATATCATAATCCATTGTCTATTAGTTTATCAAAACATTTTCTTTCTTTTTTTCCTGTTTCTTTCACTACCTTCCATTATCTTTGTAAAGTACTTGGGAGACAGGTTACTCATAGAAGATCAGTTGCACAGTCATTTCTGCAAATCCTTGTCTTCCTGGACTTCTGCAATACATAAACACACTTAAATACACCCATGACAATAGAGTTTTGCTCCAGCCTGCAGCATGGACCCAACCCTCTACTTCCCTCCCTTTCCTCTACTTGTCCACCTCTGGGTTCTGTACTACGTTTCCAGATGTCCTCATCACATTTCATTCAAGTACCTTCTGCTCTATTGCTAACATGCCTGAAAAGAGATATCCCTGTCCTTTCTTATTAAAGCCAAGGCTAATCTGAAAATATTTTTACTCTCCGATTATATTAGTAATGGGAGTTTAATACAATGGATCTCACTTTACTCCTACTCATAGCTCCATTTCACTGTAATATAATCCTGTCAACTAAAGTGGCATTTTTATATTGGTGTCACCAAGAGAAGGGAAAGGATCAGAAATCTGTGTAAACCAAGTTCCCTTTAAGAATGACATTTAGAGTATCTCTATGTGGAGAGCCTCTTTGAACATGGATGGTCGGATTTCAAGGAAAAAAAAAATCACAGCTGATTTCTTCGCTTAAGAAAAATGATAATAATAATAACAATGACTCTGGTAAATTGCTGTTTCCGGGGGGGAAGGGGGGGACCTCTGGAGCAGAGAGGCGTGAGGCACACGGAGGGTGGGAAGGAGAGTGGTGGGGCTGCTGCCCTGCCACGTCCTCGCAGAGCCTGCCGGGCTGGGAAATCAGTGGGGGGGAGCAAGCAGTGCCAAAATGCTCCTCACAGCACTGTCTGACAAGGGAACTCAGACAAAAGCTGTGCTATTTTAGTAAAAGACTTTGGATAAAAATAATACCATAATACAAAGCAGTGATCTAATCGTTTGTAACAGGTTTATTCACAAGTCCTCATTTAGTGTCCACTTAGGTAAAACTCCAGTTGATTTATCAGCTAGTCAATCAAAAAGCAAAATATTTTGTCAAATGTTTAAAAATAAGTAGCTATTTAACTTCAACAAAGGAACTTTTGCCCCATCCAGCTGTTGTTTTTGTAGAGTTTTCTATAGCCATTTATGGTATTTCTTTTCTCTTCTGCTCCTATGGTTTGTTTCTCTTATGCAATGAATTGTGAGAGTAAGACAAGCTAGGAAAGGAGATAAAGGCACCATGTGATTTTTCTTTATTTGTTCTGTAAAGCATGTAGCTCATTTTATACAATTGCATAAATGGCAGTAAAATAATTGGCTCCAGTAGGAGCTTTATTTGGGTAATTTCTACATAAGGATTGCAGTCTCGGGCTCCCACTGTTTTAAGCAGTTCCAA
This sequence comes from Elanus axillaris, assembly GCA_026212715.1. Taxonomy (NCBI): domain Eukaryota; kingdom Metazoa; phylum Chordata; class Aves; order Accipitriformes; family Accipitridae; genus Elanus; species Elanus axillaris. Next base: position 32,034,769 of record JANZLQ010000078.1, on the reverse strand, counting down.
ACTACTGAGATATCTTTTTTTCACATCTGTACAATATCTAATATTTATTTCACATCTCTACAGAGTTGGGGTATTTGGGCAAAAAAGGGAAGCAAAATGAAAACACCAAGTGAATGCATTTAAGGAATGTGTAGTGTTGGATGGTCTCCCTTCAGAGCTTTGCTTGTGATTTCCATTTAAAATAGTGTGTGAAAGTACCTAGTAGTTCTGATATTTCCATTTTTACTCCCTAAACAAAAATACCTTAAAGTGACCTTTCATTCTGAAAGAGAATAACAAACATTTTAAAATAGCTTAACCTAGGTACACAAAACTATTCATTACATAAAAATCTTATCCCTGTCCCAGCAGAGGACATGGGGAGAGGCAAGATAACACAAACTACAACAGCTCTGTGTTGTAATGGTACAGAACAGTATTTTGCAACAGCTGCTCTAGACTGGCCGTGCAGAACCCTGTGCTCCATTGGTGTTGAGGGGTAGAGCAGGCTGGCATGTGCCCTAGCACAGGGGTCAGCTGTTGGCCGGGTATAGGACTTTACATGAATTTCTTGTTGCTTTTGTAGAGGAACAAACAAGCCAGATAAGGATTTCATCGAGGAGCCAAAATGTGACGTGAAGCCTTTTTATCTGTCTGAGTCAGAGAAGCACAAAATCTAAGAGGCTGCTGACTCTCACAGTTTGAGAATTGATTTTTTTTTGTAGACTCTACTCCTTTATGTAAATAATAAGCTTTCCAAGAATAACACTGAATTCTTCTTTTAAGTATTTAAACTCTGAAAGAGATTTGGCTTAATCACTAGAAGAAATACTGGACCAAATTTACATCAACCCCACATATTTTGCAGCAGAGTCCCCTATTCCCTCAATCTAAATCAAGTAATTTTACAGAAATATGAATAATTATGTTGTTGTAAGTTACCTGATTCTGCACAGTAAAGTAGAACTGAGGAAGTGGCTCAAGGGGCTAATAAAGAGCTATTAGGAGAAACAATTAAATATTTGGAGAGAAGAATGATATGAAATGGGGATGCCATGTGGCATTAATTTGAAATGACAATGACTTTCTAATGGCTGTTCTCCTGCAGTTGAACTGTTTTGCTAAGATATTTATTTGCTATTTAAGTGGATTATCATGTCTCAGAGATTCCCCTTGTACATCTTTGGTGAGACTCCTTTACCATTTACTTGCCTTGAAATTCAATACCTCCTTCTTGCTACTGTAACTGCCTTTCTAGCAAGTGTAGATATTAAGTGTGAAAGCAGCACAAATACAGAGGAAAGGGAGGAAGATGTTAAAGACAAAGTAGTCCTGTAAAACTTTTTTGTGCTCTTCTTCCAGCTCTCACATCAAGAGGCACTCAGGGCCCAACTGCAGCCATTGTTATAAATGCTAGTCAGAAAAGTACTTGTTCTCTTCTGCAAAAAGTGATACTAAAGTGCCATTATGGCGACCTAGCTTTTACCTAAAGACCTCATAACAGGCAGTTAAGTCAGTATGAAGGGCCTCCATCTTGCAACAAGGAAGACTTTGAAGTTTTGGTAGTGGATAATATACGCATAAGGTACAAGCATCTGAAGTATGAGCACTGAGGCAACAAAGGTACAACCTTTGTGAAAAAGAGTGAAAGTATTGTGTGGGAGGAGAGGCTGAATGGTGATGCAGCCATTTTCTTAGTCTCTGAAAGCACATAAACTGGTAAAGACAAAGAAGGGAACAGCAGTTTTCTTGGACGTCCAGTATATCTGCCCCACGTATAGGCAGCTAGAAGTTATATTGAAACAAGCAGTATGCTTTATAGAGGTTGAAAATTGTATCCATTGAAGGCCTCTAGCTGGCTGACAGCTTGGAATTAAACCCATGCCTCCAGTAGGCCAGCTAAGACTGCTGGATTTCTAGGACCTTCAGTATATTGGTGAGAGATGTATAAGCTCTAATATAATCCTTCATGCTTTCTTGAAAGTAGAGTATAATGTGCAAGGTAGCCCACGTACAGGATAGACATTTCACTTTAATTTAGAGAGAATAAATTATTGGAGTCCTATAAAATAAAAACAGGTTATAAAACATGCAGGAAAATGGAGAAGAACAAGTTGTACTGCCAGCTCCAGCACAGATGCATATGCACAACGCTGAGAAAATAAGCCATCTTTCCCAGCCACAGTGACAGTAAATAAAGAGTGATGGCTAACAAAAACAATGTGATAAAGGCTGGGTTGTGTGAGTTGTTCTTTTGCAGGAAACCCATAGTACAGCATATTCATTAGTCATATTATTGCTAACTGGGTTTTACATATAGCTCCCTGTCTACCCAGCTGAGAGCACAGTATGTACTATATATTTCCTCTGATGCACTGGTAGTGACAAAACCTAAATTGGCTCTAATGTAAGCCAGAAAGGAAAATAAAAGCAGCAATTCTTAGAAGGGGAGGAAAAGGAAAGCAAAAGAACAGTAAGGACACGTTCATTTAAAATGATGTGAAAGACTGAGAATGTGTACTGCATCAGAGAAGAAAAAAAGTATGGGAAATGGCATTCCACAAGTACTAGACAAAACCTATAGCAATTGGCAGTGCTTTGCATTCATGTATTATGTTTCTTGGCTCAGGTGCTGCTAGTGGTGGTATTTATTAGAATACTCCCTGTACTACAAAGGACCAAAAATTGCTGCCAACTGACATTTGATGATGCACTTTATGTCAAAGGTAAAGGTAAAGGACTGATACAGACAACAGACCAACAATTTTCACATTGGAACAAAAGGACTCTTGATGGTTTTAATCCAGAAGGAAGATGGCAGCTGGCTGATCAGCCTGGAGTGCTTTCTGGTCTTCTTCTGATCATCTGAAGTCATTACTGGAAGACCCTGGAGAGGTCTCCAAACACAGCTACTCAGTGTTTGCTCATTAGCTCCAGCAAGAGGAGTCATAAGGCTTGATTTTGAATGTCTAGTAACAGTAAATCCTCAGTTCTTTAAGATATTCCTTAATTTCCCAACTTGTGCTTTCAGGTTTGAGAGATGAAGAGACACTGATGAGGTGGAGTCAGATGTTCAGTCAGGTGTCTTCAAGTAACATGTTACCATGCATCAAAGCCATGGCAATGTTCTTGTGAGTGCTCTTAGCCAAAGGCATATGTCAGATGAATTGAGACAATTTTGTCCACAGTGGAAAGGATTTGAGCTAAGTGCATCTAAGCTGCTGTGAACACTGCTTTGGAGCCAACATTATCTCACTTGTCAGTACTGCTGCGACACCTGAATGTCGTCACACACAGAAGCAGAAACATTTGCCATTCTGTACTTGTACCTCATGTCACCTCCAGGATTGTGTATAAGCCATATTTCCATGTGAAGAGAGATTGTCAAAGTAGCCTAAGGAGGTAAAAATATATGAAGTCCACTGAAATTCAGTGCAAATTGAACGTTTAACAGAATAAACCCCAATAAGATTACAAAGAACTCAGAAAAAATCTGGTATTGCTGGTGTAAATTCAAATAATTGAATAGTACCAATTCCCAGTTTAACCTCACCCATAATCTAATTTTATTCAGTAAAACACATAGTTTATCTAAGATTTTAAAAGCAATTCATTTCTCTTGACAGATAAGACAATACATTATTTTCTTACATTTGGATTGTCGTCAGTCATCAAGTCAGAGCTAACCCAAAGTCATTATACAAAGCACCTATAATTTTTTCCCTTGGAAAAAAAATCACCGAATCCTCACCCCAGTTGAATTTTCTCTAGGTAGAGGAATAAAAAAAAACCCAACAGAGTGAAACCCAACATTTGCACTGACAGCTCACAGGGCTCAGTTTTATCCTAAATGAATATGACTTCTCAAAAAAGATGAATTCAGAGATTCAGTGTGTGCTCACTAGGATTTTGAAGGAAGGCTCGCTGGGGAGTCTTGTGATGGTCTATGCTGACTTTCTGCAGAGTACCACCTTGAACCAAGGGTTGGGACTGGAGACATGACACATTATTAGTTAAGCCCTTGCAGCTTCCACAGCACTTATCAACTAGTAAATTGTTATGCAAAATGTGAATAATCCTGAAGTTGTATTTTGGCCTTACTGATTTGTGTGGTGACATGGCTCCAAGCAGCATGTGAAGTTTTGTGGTTTTCTTTGCTCTGGGGACCAGGGAAGACAGTGCTGATACACACACTTTGATGGAGGCTTACACTATCTATCAGACACCTTATTGGCCAAAGGAGAGTCAAGGATTAGAGGCTTAATCCTTGAAGCAAATTTTATTTCCTAACTTTGATTTTTCCCACAAAACAAAGTCCCTATAAACTCAGCCACAGGATTTACTGGATGCATTTTTCCAGCTTGAAAGCAAATCTTTAACTCTTTATCCTGCATTTAATGAGGCAGTGTGAGATCATGAGTCCTTCAGTACAGGTCTGAGCCTCAGCTTCTTTCGCAGTTAAGCTGCCTTGGTCAAAGTGTCCCATGAGCATAGGCAGCACCTCAGGAATGGTGAGACTGAGACTGGCAAAGAACTGGATTGCAAATATAATTAGATCAGAAATAGGAGACTTTGGCTGCTTGCTAATATTTACAATCAAACTTATCACGTATTCTAGCTTAAGCTACAGTGGAGCACTGAAGAATTGTTTTGGGACATTAACAGTTGCCAATGGCCCTGCCTGCTGTGGTTTATGCAATATACAGTTTTGTACACTGAATAAAATTTACAAAGCAGCAGCCCTTTGAGGATAAGAGAAGGCACTTCATCCTGTCTTTCAGGTATCCATGTGATGGGTTTGGGAGGTTTGACCAGGGAGGACAACTGAGCAACCTGAGCAATAGGAAATGCTGAGATACTAAATGGTGCATTCCTATTGCCAGGGCTGCTCAGGAGCTGGTCCCTGATTTTGCAAGAGAGGACCATTTTTCTGGAACAACAGCACAGGAGAGCAGAGGTAACACTGTAATCGAACCTGCTTCCTGAAGGCCTGGGATCCATATGCTAACAGAGCCAGATTTAAATACTCAGGTAACACAATGAAACTGAAGATGTATAACACCTCCAGCCCTACCACTTAGGTGGCAACTTTCTTTAAAACATGGAAATGAGTGTTCATGTCAGGTAGAGCATGAAAGGCAGCATCAGGAGACACAGTAAAGTTAAACAAGGTAAAAACCAGACAAAACAAATGTACTATACCAATGTGGTAATTAACTAGCCAAAGAGTAGGGCAAGGGGAATATAAGGTCATGCTTCAGTTAATTCACATAGTGATGCATCACAATATTTGGAAGTGTTGCAATGGCACTTCGCTCTTTACACATGCAAAGAGATGTCAGTAGGCAAATATCGAGGGAAATCCCAGTTTGTTGGCTGAATCCAGTTTAAGATCAGTGGAGCTTTTACTCACTGTGACTACTGGCAACAGAATGCTCCTGAAATGAAATGTTTGACAGCAACCAGGATCTTCAGAAAATAGTGTAATCAAGTCTTAAGAAAAAAATAAGGGAAGGAGGATGTAATGTAATTTTTGCACTAGTTCCTATCAAGTCTTCTAAAAAGAAACTTTTAAAAAATCAAGAAGTGTATTTTTGAATGGATAGGTGGAAGGGAGTCAATGAAAAAAAAGGAGAGAAATCCTGTAGTCTTTCAGGAGAAAATTCTGCCTGTTCTCCATGGCTACTCACAGGAAATACAAGTACAGCAGGGGAGAACGTGCTTTTGTAGTTACTGAGATTTTCTATGTAGGACTGACTGCAAAGGCATGTCCCATACCAGCTAGCACAAACTGTACTGTAAAATGGAAATGACAGGAGAGACTTTCACCCCGTCTATAGCACATTATGGGAACAACAGCAAAACCCAGGGTTGCCTTGACCTAAAGAAAAGCCAAATAGTTTGGCAGAACATACTGTAGATTCTTCCAAATATGGAAGTTTCTTCTGATCTCTGGGCATATTTCAGCAGAACTATTTTTAAACATGATGTTCACGCCTTTCAAGTACTTTTCTTTGATTGGGAAGCAGAAAATATGGAAAGAGTGGAGTAATTCCCATTGTTTTGTTCCATTTTTTAAACAGTATGTTCCTGGTGTCAGGAATATCAAATAACACTATTGTGTGTATATAACTGAGACAGATAACAACCACATTTCTTAGCTCACTGCAGATGCTGAATTTTGAAAAAAAGAAAGAAAACAAAAATCTAGGTTTCTTTATATCCCCTCCTCCAACTCAATAATAGAAGTTATCATAACCTAGTCTGGCAAAAGCAGCAGAAATTATAGAGGATTACTATCCTTCACTGTTCTTCAGCTCTCTGGGAACTCACAAGCTTCTGTAGCAAGACATTAATTCCAGCACCTGGAGCACCACAGTGGTATTAGAACAGCATTTTGTAATCTTTGTGTATATACAAGGATCTCAAATGACACTGAAATTATGAATACATCTTCTGAGTGCTCCTGTGTAATAGAAGTAACGGTGACTATGAAAGATGGAACTGGGCATTTTTACTAACTGACACTGGTTTATTAACACCATGAACACTGTTCCAGGGTTGCCAACAGTCCAGGGACAATAATATGAGTCATGCCAAGCATTTGCTAGATAGGACACTTGTTTTTTTCTGCAACAAAAAAAACCAAACCATGTCTAGAAACACTGAAATTTTTGGAATGCATTAGTTACAAAGATACCTGATACAGAAAGGATTTTTTTTCCCCCTCTGTTTTCCCTCATAGCCAGGTGCTAGTAATGGACATAAGACATCAGGTTTTTCTTAGCTTTATGATCATACTCAAGAATTGGCACGGGACAGGGAACATTCCCAATGTCCAATCTGGATGTGGTAACTCTGGTTTCAGCAGGCAAAAGAGTTCAGCTTTATGGACAATGGCCCTGTCACACCACTTGGCTTCAGGGCCAAAGAACTTTGTCTGTTCACTTTTATTTACTAGAACAGATGCAGCAGTTGATGGTGTACAGACATTATGGAAGACTTGATTCTAGTTCTTTTGCTGGTCTATGACGCAGATTGATTCAAATTCACTTTGTGTCCTTGGTTTGCTTATTTAATGTAACATAAGAACATAAAAAGTCTTTTTTGGGTCATACTAAAGGTTTATTTGTCCAAACTCTTTCCCTGACAATGAGAAAAAGCCTACAGATGAGTTTAAGAACAGGACAAATGTAGCAAAACTTGCCAAGAATTCTCTCTTTGGTTCCAGTGATTTTGAGTTCAGGGGCTGCCAAAGGCAGAAGCACTATCTTAGTATTCAGTCACTCCCTGATAGATTTCTCTTCTGTCCGTGTGAAGCTTGGTAAACCTTTGGATCCCCCCTGTGTCTTGCAGCACTGAGATCCACATCTTACCTTCACTTTGTGTGAGAACTGAGTCCTTTTGTTTGCTTTCAGTCTGCCAAATGCTAGTTTGTTTTGATGTCATTGTACTGTAACAGTGAACAGTGACTGTTTATCCTCTCCATGTGACTTGTGATTTTATAGATCACTTTCCTTTGGAGCATCTTAATTGATTTATTTTCTAGGCAGGAGTGTGTATTTGGTGGTTCTTCCTTCAGATGCCATTTCATAATTCTGTCACCCATGTGCTCCTTCTCTGAGGCTTTTCAAGTTCTTTTTTATCCTTTTTTTTCCTTTCTTTTTCCTTTCTTTTCCCGTCATACAGATAGAAAAGATCTTTTAAGCTATTCAGGATGGGAGAGATTTTTACTGAATTTGTACGGTGCCTTAAGCATGGGTGAGTAGGTGCTGCTGTAATACAATATGAAGGAAAAGCTGTAGATCAAAGGCAAGATTTATGTAGCTACTGAGGTACCTTAGAAGGCAGAAGGTGACAAACAAGATTTACAGAAGCATCTCTGCAGATTAGATGCCTAACTTCTCTTGATAGTCTTACCAGCACAGGAGAACCCTTTTCATGTTGCTGATCTTCTGGTTAACAGCCCATAGGTCAGTGATTAAAAGCAATCAGTGATGCCATATGCACACAGAAAACAGCACTGTTACTTTCCAGGCCCAATCAGCACCCAGGCATGACATATCTGTAGAAACAGAGGAAGTCTGGCAAATATAAATAATGTAGATTTTGATGATTCACAGGGGAAACCTATCCTGTGAATATAAAAGAGGTAATAAAAAAGTCACAAGGAAAGGAGATTCAGCAACACTGGATTAATAAACTGTAAGAAATGAGCTTAGGAAATTAATGAAGTCCTAAGAATTCTTGGAAAGAAAGATATATTGCTCTTCTTTGACATATACTGTATTTCATCCATAGAGATGTTGTTCTCTCACTTAATGTTTTGCTAAAGACTGAGCTTGAAAATCAGTTTAAAATTTTTTAGTGTCCCCTTATTTCAGTATACAAAGAAGGGAACACAATGAATCAGACCAGTAAAATTTTCAGAAGATTCAAACCTGTATAAGTACCACTGCTTTCGTTATTGGGAGATGGGGAAAGAAAAGATGGCCATCACAAGACACAGTGGCAGACACTTGAGTTACAAGCTCAAACACTCAGTTACTGAGAGTTTTTCTGGTGTCTTTAACCTTAAATAACTGAATAATAAATAACTGAAAAGCATTCTCAAGGCATGGTTCTTTCCATCTGTAGACCTGACAAGTCCTACATGTTTGTCTGGTTAAGTTGCTTGGAAGCCAGGGATGACCAGCTGCAATGCTGGTACACAAAAAATAATGTTCTTGACCAGGGTTTCCTAGTGCATGACCAAGTCTTGAAATGGATCTCCATTGGGATTTGATGCATTTGTTTCTCATGAAAAGATTTCTGAATGTCATGCACTTTTCAGCATATTGTGTACAGGCGCACACAGAGCAGAGTAAGCTGTTCTCAGCAAACAGCTTGTTCATCAAATGTAGCTGCTTTATGTTTTAAAAAAATCATTTGTATACAAACTTCACTTTTTTTAATCTGGGACTACTCTGGAGTAAATTTATGCTTAGACTGTATACAGCTGTCAAAACCAGGCATTAGTTAACTGGTTTATACAAACATACTGTAGCCTCTGGATTCCTTGCAAGCTATTTCCTGTCTTAACTGAGTGTACTGTGTTTGTTATTGGGAATTTATTTTCATGCTGCTCAGTTGTATGAATTCATCTGGATCACAGCGTTGCACACATTTCCTAAGTGGGAACGGTACACCTTTCTTCCACTGCTACACTGAGCTCTCAATCTGTCTGAACTCTGAGCAAATATGCACCAACATTTGGCTTCCTTCTCTTCCTATGGAAAAGTTGTCCTAAGAAGAATTTTATTGCCTGAGAGTTTACATAAAATATCAGCCACAGATTTTATTGGGGAAAGGGCAAGGAAAAGGAGGGAAAAGAGGAGAATTAAATGTGTAGTAGTGATTCCATTACTCCTGTAATGTGCACACACTGTGGATCAGGGTACAGCAGGGGCTGCTTGTCCATGTTCCAGCTGCATTTGGCCTTGACCAGAGAAAAGGGTCCATTGGATTCAATACCGAGGTAACTGTGAAAACTCTGTGGTCTGTGTTACACAGAATGTCAAGCTAAATGATGGAAAAGTCATCACTGGTCTTCAAATCAGTAAATTCCAATGGGTGACTTTTTGAATCATAGTGAAATGAATGTTTAAGACTAGTTTTCCTAGCTGTTGCTATAATATAATGCCTGTGGACTGTTGAACCACATGCTTTATTTCAGGCAGAGTTTATGCACCTCCAAGAGAGGATTATATAATCCCCTTTCAGATCAGATGGTCTGTGAAAGTGCAGATGAATGCAGAGTACATACTAGAGAAAAACTGGAAATCAATAAGGTTACTTGGTTTAATGTCAGTGTTAGTGTCTTTGGTTTATAATAAATGAGCATTAGAAAGGGTTTCACTCACAACAAACACTTCTGATAGTATAATAGACTGAAAAAATGAATTTTTACAGGCCCTTACTCATGTAAACTATAACAGCAACTGGATCCAATGTCAGGTGAATGGTTTATGCATTATATGAGTGCGTGAACCAAACACTTCTGTTGACATTGTATAGAAGTCATTACACTTCCAATTGACTTATTTTGCCATTGCAAACACTGTTATCTTCTCAGTGAAAGACTTTTTTCTCTCTATTTTTCAGAGGAAGATTTTATATTGTCTTAAGAAGTGTTGCTGTTAATAGAATCTTAAAATATTTTCTTTTTATATAGTCGCATTGTTGATTCCTTTCAGTTAAAAGCTGAACAGAATGATAATTATTGAGGGGCCACTTCCACACTTAGCTGATAGTCAAGCATTTCTGTGTGATATAGCAGTCCCCTTTTTGTGTGACATAGTGAATGTACTACACCTGCTGTGGGCACTACAAACCCACCATCTTCCTCTTTTTTTCCCCCTTATCCTCCCATACCCTAACAATTATTTTCTGTATATTCACTATTTCACACTTTTATCCCACTTGTCGGCTTGAAAAAAATTGCAGCCCTTTAGTGTACACCTTTGCTAGAGTGCACAGAAAAATATATAGTTCTGAAACATATTTGACTGGATAAACAACGAAGTTTTATTTTCCCTCATTTCATCTACCTTAAAGAACTAAATATGTGAACTTGTCAGATGTTTTATCTTTTTTTTTTTTTTACTTTGTTGGTTACCCTGATGGCAGAATTAATATGAAGAATTTTTGAGATTCTGTTTTTCTGCCATGATTCACAGCCCTAACTACGTATAATTTAGGAGACATGTTTATATTTATTCTTTATTGTAGTCACATGCTTAAACACATTTCTGAATTGGGACTTTTGGCAAGCAGAGCAAAGAATATACAAGGCATATTGCATTTGCTGCCATGTAACTTTCTGCTATAATAGATTTTTTTGGGTGTTCACGCCATAGCCCAGGTTGTCATACTGGTGTTCAGCAACCAGTAGGGCACAGGGACCAACTCACTTGTACGGCTGCACAAACTAACCTGAAACCAGAGGAGACTGCAGCACTGGGTAAAGCCTCTTTGGTCCAGCAAGATGTTCCAAACATTCTTACAGTAGAAGTCATAGGCCAGCTACAGCCACCTGGTTAGCAATATATACTTATGGACTTGCCTAGGTACTGACTGCAATACAGAGATTGTGATCCATTTACTTCCTTCCCTGGGGGGGATGCTAGACATAACACAAAGATGCTTTTTACTACTTCCACCTGCTCAGGATTAAGGATGGTCTAATTTGATGATCTCCAAAGTTTTGATGTTATAATTCTTTAACCAATTTCTGGGTTTTGAGAAAATACCATTCTGTGGGTCTAATATGTTCCAAAAATTGCTCATATAATGATGCTTTTCATTTTGTACAGAGACAGAAGTAATAGCATGCATTCATTTCAGGAAACTTAAATTTCAGCATTGTGCATAAAGCAAAAAATAACATTTCAAGGTTTGCAATTTGACAGGGAAAATGTCTTCTTGACCCTTTTATAGTTGAAAAGAGAGGACAAGAAAGGTCTATTTGTAACTCTTGCATCTTGTCCATTAATCTTTGCTTTAGACTTTGACTCATAAACAAGCACGATAAGGTCCTGAATCAGGATTAAAATGGAAGGTCTTTTTCAAAGCTGGTAAAGAAAAGCACTTCTTCATATTTTGTGTGTGTAAATGCCTTTAAAAAATGAATAGAGTCATTCATCTAAGAAAAAAAAGTATTGACATTTTTATGGAGTTGTTTTTGGAAAGATTCAACGTTTAATATTAAATTCAACATATGGTTGTGGTCAAATTGTGCTCCTACTGTGTAAAATGTATGAATAACAACTTACTGCATTCTTCTGGCCAATATATGGAGAGAAGGTTGATTAATTTAACTAGTATCCCTTAATCTCCTGCCTTGGCTTCCATCCCATTCTGCAAGGGTTGATAAATCTTACATCCCCTGAGGAGTATTACAATTCCTAATAGTCTTATGCTATTAGGAAGAAGCAAGGCTCAACTGTACCAAAACATCCAGCACATGAAATTGTATAAATAATTTAGCTTTTCCAATTTATATATTTTTTTACAGCTTTTCTTTGCAGACCATGATAAGAGATGTTAGTTCAGTCAACAGTAAGTAAAAAAAAATAAAAAAAGGAAAATACTGTTCAGGGGAATTGCGTGCAAAGGTAGGGCTGTTCTTGTCACAGTTTGCAGCACTGTGGTAGGCTGTCAAACCAAGGTCATTCATATATTTGCCCCCCTTTTAAAAGAAAAATCTATTTTGCTTAGAGTGAATGTTCTCTTAGGACCACCAGCTACTTTTACCATGCTATTGCATGGCCTAGAAGAGGAAAATTACCCACTGATTTTGGCATGAAGTAGGATTCCCTGTCCTGCCACAGGTTTTCTGTGTGCAAATCACTGCAGACAAATCACTCCATGCTTTCTGGGGGGGCTCAGATGCATAGACAAGCTACTTATGTTGTACAAGTTCCTCTGCATCAGACGAGCCATAACAGTTGCCTGTGCTCATATTTGTAGCCCGCAGCAAATTCAGCTTCGCTTAGCTTACAATGAAGGAAATTTAAGATAAATAGCATAACCTTGCATTTGCTATAGGCTGAGTTAGCACAAGGACAGCCACCATGTCTCAGATAATGCATATTGAATTGTTGGCTGCAATATCTTGGTCATGTGACTGAGATTTATACCTCATCTGTAAACTATCTTAAAGGAGAGTGAGTTTTTGAAAGGATAGATACATTTTTTTTAAAAAAGCAATGAAAAGGACTGTAAAATTCTCAAAACCTGGGACTATAAGAACCGTGTGAGTATTCAAGAGAGACACCATTCTCATACACAGGAAGAGACAATATTAGTCATTTCTGAATAGGGATTTTTTTTTTTTCAGAGCACAGTAAAACCTGGCAAATCAGCTGATTGTTTTCTAATTAAATAATGTAAGTGATGACTTTTTTGCTTCAGTAAATATAAACATCTTTTGCATAAGATTGAGCCACCTGCAACAGGCTGAACCCTATTATCTTCATTCTAGCAAAACTGCTCCTGCAATTAGTAAGATTTTTGGAAGACTTGGAGCTTGCAATACATGTTTCCACAAAATAATGCTCTGACTTCGGTAAGAGGTTGGACTGACTAAGAGTACGAAAACAGGGCTTGATTCATGATTTATATTAATAATAATGCTTTAAATTCTTACCTATTATTCAGAAATCTTTCTTCATACATAGTTGTATTGGGTTTCTGTGGCAAGGTTTTGGTAGTGGGGGGGTTACAGGGGTGGCTTCTGTGAGAAGCTGCTGGA
>JANZLQ010000078.1:32007251-32019091 GCA_026212715.1 Elanus axillaris | reverse complement strand
CTCCCCCCCGACTTTACTGGAAACTCTTGCAGTCACTTAATCTCTCAGCTTCCCTGTCTCTGCCTAAGAAATTGGGATAAGCACGCCTAACTCAAAGAGGTGTTCTGAGGATTAATTTGTTAACATTTGTAGGGCATTTTGAGGATAAAAAATGCTGAACAACGGTATTATCACACCTGGCAGTGTGAGTGTGTGTCTCTATGTGTGTTTGTGCACACAATGAATACCATACTTCCATGAGTAAAACTTGCATATCAGATAAGCTGCATGCCTATGCAAATAAATACTTAAGCAAATAGAAATGCTCAGATAGTCCTCAGGCAACATGCAGGAAAGCAGAGGCAAAGGCAGAGGGCAGCAGAAGCAGGGGGAGATGTGAAGAGGGAAAAGAGGGAAAGAGAAGTTTGTGAGGGGAGAAATCTGGGTGAGGGGAAATCTCTTTCTACAAATGAATATGAATAAGCTCCACTGAATCACAGGCTGTGCACGTGAAAACACAGTATTTCAAAATTCTTTTTGCATTATGATTTAGCCATGCACTTTGTTTTATGGTGACATGACCTCATTGTTTAGAGATTTTTGGTGTACACTGTAACAGCCTTTGTATGGCAATAATTGTAACTCATACGTTAATTTTTGGCATTCCTCATATGTTCGTTCAGTCACTGGAATGTGCATAGCTTAAAACTAGCACATTGTAACTGAACAAACAGTGGATTAAATGTGCCTGTTTTGTCGTCTTTACTAAGCTAGGTGGGATCAAAGCTATCTGCTTCTGTGCCATAGTTTAATTATATTTTTATTCTGAGTGCCAACATTTTACAAAATGAAATGAAGCGACGACAGGAGAAAATACAGCATCATTCAAATAGGCTTTAATCAGGTCTTGGAAGAATAATAGAAAGCAACTGAAGCAGGTTTGTTAATTCAGTTGGTTTCAGCCCATTGTAAAACCAATACACATAGCTGTTATTTCAGACATGATCAGCAATGGTCTGTCTGGACCTGCAACTGCAGAGTGGATAGCAGGATAACAGCATGTTTAGATGCCCACACAGAGGTAGTTGCCACACTGCTAGCGACAGACAACTGACATAAGGGTGAGGAAGTGGCTGCTGTGTAGGAATGAATCGCACATAGGCATAGCAGTAAATGATGGTCCCTATCTATGCAATTAACTGTGAGCTACAAGCAGGCAGTGAACAATAGCAATACACATTACAGTTATTGCCTTTGTATTCTATAATCTCGAGTACAGACACATTTCTCAACATGTCCTAGTCACTCACATCATTCTAAATGTTTAGAAGGTGTGGGCTGGATTTAATTGTGAGAGGATTTCCATGTCTGTAATGGGAAAGGCTTAGCCCATGCCTCTTTTGAAATGACACTGTGAATATGATTTATAGGAATGTGCTCACTGGAATGATAGCCCTTAGCAACATGTTGAATCCTCAGGGTAAAAGCTTATTCACTGACTACAGGCAAAGGCTGTAAGAGAGTAAGGGGAAAAAAAAGACCACAACAGCAAATGCAAAAAAAAAAAAAAAAGTGTGGAATCAGGTAGCTTTTGCTCCTCCTCTCTAAAATCTGAAGTGCTAGCAGGAAGTGCTGTAATAATTATTTCTTCTAACAGCTGGCACTTCAACCTTCCTTCACACCAGGAGAAGCCAGTACACAAGAGCTGGAAAGTGAGGTAGAGTCTCAGGAGAGTTTTTGTCGCTGAGGATAGCACTTTCATGCCATGTTTGGGAAAGAAAAAAGATTAAAAGGCAAACTGCTTTCTGCATGAACCACCTGTCTTTCTCTGGGGCTATTTTAAAAATGGACCTTGATTGGAGGGGCGTCTGTTTGCAGTGCTTTTTACACGGGCTTTTCTCTCCCCGCTGGCTTATGTGGCTCCCATTCTCCCTTCTCCTTGTGCTCCCTCCCTCCTAGATGCTTCCTCTCGCCCCATGGATGGTCCTTCTCACCCCACATCTCCTCTCCAGTTCTGCCAGCACTATGGCTTGTAGGGGATTTTTGTTAAACCAGACCAGAGGCTAGACTGAGATAAAGTAAGCCTGAAAGTAACAGAAAAAGGAAAAGTGAAGAGAAAAGGTGGTTTCTAACATAAATCTGGATCCTAGCAAGGACCTGCTGGTTCTTGAAGTAGTTCCATGGGCACAGTCTTGTAGCAACAAGAAGTGTCCAGCAGCCAAAGGTGGAATAGTTGCTGAAGAAAATAATAGCTGCTTAAGAAAATGTCTGTATAGCCACAGCCTAAAACATGAAGGAGAGGGGAATGAACCAAACAGAGGAGGGAATAAGATCCCCACAGAATAAAGGAAATGACAGTTATGGTGGCTGAGTACAGGTACAGAGGTGATGAAGAAGGGGTATTAAGCACCTTTATGTGTCTTTAGTGAGTTTGCACAAGACTGTGTGATGGTAAGGTGACTTACCACCTTTGCCTTCTTCCCTGAGATATAATTTTTCAACTGTGCTTAGAAATTCTTTTTATGTTTTCATTTTCATGGCATTGCTCTGTAAATGTTAGAAATTTCATTTCACCTTCATTTAGCCCCCTGTGCATGTATGTTTTGACACAGACTTTAATTACATGGTCATCTATTATTTTTATTTCTCTGGATGGATAATTATTAAATAGTTCTTTTTATCTCCTTTATTCAATGTATGGCTCCAGGCTCTATTAATCACAATCTAAAGCCTCAGCTGAATACAATGTTATTAAGCTCCTCGTGTTTTTTATGGTACTCTTCCTGTAATTTGTCAGTTCTTCACAAACATTGTGAATTTATATTCACAGCAGCCCTAGCAATTAGGTATATTATTGCCATTATTTTACAGATGGAGAACTGAAGAAAAGATAAATTATAGACAAAGCTGTCAAAACCCTATACTAATTTTTGATGACCAGCTTTAGACACCTAGACTATAATTTCCCAGGGCCAATAGTATTAAATAGATAATCGACATTCCAGTCATCTATCCATGTGCTTCAGATTTCTGAATTTCTGCAAATCACACCCAGAAAGCAGGGAATAAAAAATATTAACAACTGAGAGCTAAATATAAATGGCTGGCTCTAATCCAAAATGAACACTGTGGCAGAGGTAAGGAGATGGTGTAACTGCCTTACTGGCTGTTAAGGGTTAAGTTGAGCTTTGCAGTGAAACAGCTAAGGTCAGAAGTTTCTACTCTGAGTGTGTATAGCTGAGTTAGGCATCTAACTTCCTACTGGTGTCAACAGAGCCTGGGGAGCTGCCTGCTCACCCTCCCCAGGAGACACCTATGCCTGATCAGCCCAGCACTCTGCTATGCTCTACCAAACGTGCTGACTAGGTCTCAGCTGACTCTACTGGGAATGAAGACACTCGGCTGATGTGCAGACACCTACCTTGTAGATAACCAATTTATTTGGCTGAATCTGCAGCCAAGCCTCTCCTCAGTGTATTTAGTAATGAAATGCTATACTTTCTACAGTATTCTTCCTTTATCCTTTCTTTGATACCTTCCCTTTTCTCCAGCAAACTGAAGCTAAGATACCACAGACACATCTTCATTCATCCTGTAGTCCTTATTCACATAGCACTGCAGATACTTGCTGAGTTTTTAGCACTTACTCGCATCTAGTGGAAATGGATCTCCTATTGTACACAGAGACTCGTTTCTCTTTGCACTTCTCATGACTGGGCTATATTGCATGATGCTGTATCTTCTTGCCCTAGCGCTCCTTCTTGACAAGCCCTGCCATGACACTATAACTGTATAACTGCATATCTGGTTTTGCAGCTGAATAAAAATATGAAGTATCAATCCATTGAGATGTTCACCAGTGAGAATGCAACTTAACCCTAGAAGGGATTTTAATTATACTAAAATTAGGTTTCCTATTTTTAATATGTTAGTTTTTGACACCAGCCAACTGCTTAGTTACCTGACTAGTCCATTAAATAAACTTTAATTTAGATGATAATGGAACAATCTCTAAAAATCATATGGTATAATTGCAAGTTTCTCCGTTACTAGGAGAGGCAACAAAGTGGTGGTATGATCTACAGAATAGTGTACAGGTCTGGGAATAAAGGAAACATCTACTATTTCCAGCTTCTTCACTGACTTTGCAGGTGGAATTATATTGACTAAATGCAGATGTCTGTACTGAAGACACCTGCATCTGGCTTCTAGCTCAGTTGATAGTCAGTGAAGAGCTAGTCAATAGAATCCAGGGGGCAATTAATCGTCTCCTAAATTAGAAGTCTAAAATAGGGCAAATGATTGGCACTCTAAAAGGGCATATTTTTCTCCAGTGACTATAAATGGAGCCCCAGGGCCCAGCTTTGTTTTAAATGTCTACATTGTTGGTGTCTAAAGTTAGGTGAGATGAGTCCTACCCTCTGTATCCCCAGGCCAGTTATTTATCCCTAGGCCAGTTATTTCATCTCAGTTTGCTTTTTATTTGTCTCTCTGAAAGAGCTAGTGCAATACCAGAAGCAGTAGAGTAGAATTAACACAGAGCTCTGCCTTGACTAATTAGTTTCTCAGTAGGGCCTTTTTATGGATCACTGGGGCATCTCTATGTGGCATGATGTTGTGCAATGTAGAAATACCCTAAGTGCTATTATAATAAGTCGTATGGTAAAGCTCAATTAAATACCAACATGTTCCATGTAGCATGGGAGTTCCTGCTGCCTTGGAGGTTCTTTTCCTCTAAAAAAAAGATTTAAAATTATATCAGTGCAATATCAATATCAGAACTTTTGTGGTACAATGTTTCCATAGGAATCATGGTGAATTTTGCTTAGCCGTAATCCACTGTTCTTATCTTACCTTTCTTCTGTCTCCAATTTATTTCTTTGTCTGGAAGACACTGGAGCAGGAAGCTCCAGAAACAGAAGCCTTGTGGCAAGCCAGAATGAATAATAAAGCTGAATTCTGGGGATATTGCCAGGGAATGTCATACAGGATGCTCTGCAGCAACAGCTCAGGAACTACAGGTGGAATTACATGATTATATGTTGCCAAGCTCTAAGGCAAACCAGGGAAGCAAAACAGAGTCAGCAAGGAAGCAGAGGGGAGCAGAGGTAGCTACAATTTACCCCTTTCTGGAAACCTTGAAAGTTGTAATGAGTTTGACGTTAAGTATATGCAAGTAGTAAGCCTGTACAACTGTAACTCCCCATGGAATTTCTTTTTTCAAATCAATTAAAGACCAGTGGTGCATATATTTTTAATTGCTTATGTTATTCCATCTATGGCAATTGCAGTCTTTCCTTCTCTTCTTATTTCTGGGTAAGACCTATTCACTTCTGTCTCCAGCACTTCTGTCCAAGGTGTGCTGCATGTGACCAGCTCATTACCCTGTTTTGAAAATCAGGGTAGAACTTTTCCTTCTTCCTCTCAGAATATCCTCATATATTCAGACTTCAGACTGATCTTTTCTAGATGTCAGTCTCCTACACCTCTGCTCATAGTTTTCAGCACTTGCTAAATAGTGCTGTTGCAATCAGTGGGAATATGCTTAGCTGACATCTCCAAATTTGGCTATGAGAGGGATTGTTTTGGAAAGTTGGAAGCAAAATCCTCAGCTTGACCTGAGTGTCAGCTCAGAGATAAATAAAATGAAGACTTATTTTGTTCCCTATAAAGTGTCAGGATTATCTAGAGGTAGCTGTATTATTGTATCTTCAGAAATGAACATCTGTATGTTAACAGCAGATACCTGTTAGACCTTTTTTTTTCCATGTCTACCTTCATGAACTGTAAACAATCTAAGACTTCTTGCAAATTAAAACATAAAAAAACCAAATAATAAGTAAGCAGACTCAAACCCAAGATAATAAAAAAATCACACAAGAGCAATAGAAATTGACCTTACCCTTGCATAACCTTTGTATATTGTTTTATCACCTTGCAGCAAAGACTTACCATGACACTTGTGTGTGTGTGTTTGTGGGATAAAGGAGGCAGTCTTTCACTTTTGTTTATAGAGAAACAATGAAACACTGCTTTTTATATTTTCTTTTAGGGGAAGTGGAAGATAAATTCAAGGGCCTGTGTTCTAGAGTTGTGTTCAAACAAGGCATAGATTGTGGATCTGTTCAGGGAGAAACTGTCAGACACTTCAGAAAACCACCTGCCCTTGGAGCTCTCCATTTGAATAAGAAAATAGACATAATTTGTAATATCCTATTTGAGTTTTGGCATATTTCTCTTATGCCGCCAGCCAGCTCTGGTGGCCAGGATTTGACAGGCAGAGATATGCCTACTAGTGCACCCTTTTCTCCAGCTACTTCACCGGACCTGGTGGTTCCTGCTCTCCTTAGTCAATTGAGAAGGACAGCCTCATTCCTCGTACTTCTGAGTAACCACTAAATTTAATTTAGCTTCATCATCTTTGCCCCTTTTCTGTCAGCAGACAGGAAGTAGCCCCTGATAAGTAGCCCCAGCGTAAGATAGCTGTTTCTAATTTTTCTTCCAATCTCTTTTAATGGACAGTTTGGTGACACCACATTCATTAAAGGGAATCTACATGATTGACTTCAGCACTAACTTAGGTTCTAATTTCTAGATGGTGAAATTTAGGTGAAGCATAGTCCATTTATAGGGCCTTGCACAATGAGCCTGACTCTAATCTTTAAATACTGCCACAGTGAGAAGTATATTACAATAACAATGATGATGTGAGTTGGTAAAATGGCCCACAGTTATATGAAACCAACCATACAAGCACATTTCCTGGAAAAAAATGTTGCCACACTTTCACAAATCTACTTTTTTTTTTTTTTTTAAACATTTGACTGGTAACCACAAGAGACAGCAGGTAAAAGTAAATGTTTACTTTTAACTCTCTCCTGAGATGAACAAGACTGACAATATGGGGCACTAGAAAAATGTAACATGTCAGTGGCCTCAAACTGAAATGATTTAATAGGCTCAGAAAGAGCTTGTTTTTTGTCATAGAAAAGCCTGAAATGAAAAGTAGATATTTCCAGAATGTCCTGTCAGAAAGCAAAAAGATTTTCCCTGTGCATGAGCCAGGAGCTGGCCCACTCCTATGGCTTCTTTCTTTTTGTTAAGTGCTGATACTCCCATGCTGTTTGTATTGGAAAGAGAGAGATGCAGGAGGAGGGAGAAGTGAAAACCAATATGTTCCTATGTAAACTCAGCCAGGCAGCAGCATAATACAGGAACTAGCCAAAAATACCAATGAGGATTCCAGGCTTATGTTCAAAGAGTAATATGACATTTTTCAGGGTTGAAATTCAGGCCTGACAGAAATAGGGTTTTTTTCTCCTTTATTTAAGGCCAGATGTGCAAAGGTATTTAGTTCCTAATTTTATTTTTGTTACCTCACTCTACGGATTCTATCAGGACTTAAGAACTGTAATATCTAATTTTAATTCTTCTTACACACTTTTTATCCCAAAGCACTCTAGAAAAGAAATTGCAAACATTATTCCTAGTTTGCAGTGGAATATAGAGGCATATGTGGTAGAGATGACAGAGGATTTTCTATTTTAAAAAAATGTTCCATCAGTGTAAATTTCTGTAAATGAAATTTGTCTATTGGTTGCAAGAGACATATCCCAGAACAATGATTACCAAAGGATCAGGGCTTTCGTCAGAGCAGCCGATGATCTACGTTGTTTGCTAAACTGACCAATTCAGATAAGAAGCTCAGCCTTCATTCACTAATATCTCAGGGCATTCTAACTTGAGACATATCTGATATAAACATCCATAATTAAGCAAGCCATCCTCAAGTGTCCTTTGAAAAAAGTAGAGCTAAGAGGATATTTATAGGCATTTTGAATTGTGATGAGTTAGCCTTTGACTCTGCTGACTCAGTCTCTGTTGGTTGTAAAGGCATCCTAGAGTGAGTAGTTCAGTTGATTAGATGTCTCAGTGGAGGCATCTGCATTTAGAAAAGATGAATCCCAGCCTAAGTTTTTAAAAATTCTCAATTGATTTCAGCTTCCTTTGCTGGAGATTTGCTTAAGTGATTAAAATGAGTCTTGAACTTGTGTTTATTGCAACTTAATGCCCTTCACATCAGAGTATTGTGATAAATTCATAAATATTTGGGGTTGCAGCACAATACTGATTTCACCATTTTGTGGGAAGGGCGTGATTTTGCATTGCCCAAGGTTCAATGGGATGGGAACATTTTCTCAAGCTTCTGTGTTAGAAAGGTGAGCTAACTTTCCCAAGACTGGCAGCAGAAAACCAGCAGAATTTGTATTTCTTCAGATTCTTTGCTACATTCTTTTCATTAGGGTAGACTGCTTCCTCCACTAATTGGATACATGATATAGATATTTTACATTATAGCCCATGGTAGCAGTGGCATCTAAGAGAATTTAGGAATACTCCAGGCCAATATCAAGAGTATTTAGGGATGTTCACCTTAAGAGCTGCAAAGTCAGAAGGAATATGATCATCCTACTGAAACAATAATAAATTAAGGTTATTCTTTGTCTTTTCCTGTCTAAAGTAAAGGAAAGCATCCACCACTGACCACTGCTAGAGACTCAACACTACCCTTGACAGACCATTGACTTGACATCTCTTTGAAGTCTATGGCAAAGTCAATGGTTTCTCTGTGAACACCATTTCAACCAGTATCAAATCCTATATTCTCTCATACTTGTGGATGCATTTTAATTTGTTGAGCTGATAACAGTAATCAATGACTATTGAAAGAATGCCAAACACATTTGAAATGCATATTACTAGGTATCGGGTAATTGCTATTTCTAGTCAAATACAGGCATTTGGGAATTTACTGCTGCTTGTTCATTCCCAATCAATGAAGATTAACCGCAAAGAGAAAGAGAACCTGCTTGCAATAACTTTGATAAAATGATAATGACTGAAAGCGTTTTGAAGTTCTACAGCTGCTTTGCCATTTCAATTACATTCAGATTAGAAATAATATTAATAATAACAATAAATTCACAATCATTAGCAGAGTTGAAACAAGTTTAAAAAGCTGGGCTTGGGATCAGGATTTCTTTAAAAATGAACACATTTACAGTCATGTTGGCTTTTGACCTATTTATGAAGTTTTGTCTTGGGGCCAAGGTTCTTTAGAAATGAAGATTGTTTCTTTTAAAAAAAAATCTGTTCATCAGATATTCCTGAAACCACTAAATCACTGTGAATGTACTATTTAAACAGTTGAGAATCCTCAGGAACATCTTCCTCCACAGTAGGTGTGCCCATCAAAACCTACAAGGAAGTCCTCTACTTTTAAAGACTGCCTTTCTATTACAGAGTGAATTCAGCTCAGAATAATGTATTGAGACTCACAGCACCAGCATCTACTTCAGAGCAGGGATCAGCCCCATCAGCCTATGCCCTCAGACAGCACTGCAATTAGACAGTATCATTACTGTGAGATTATTCATTCACATCTGTTGTATGTGGACCCTGAGAGTCAACAAGTGGTTGAGCAGCTGGTGGTGGTGACAGACATTTACTTTATAAAACCACAGTCCTCTTTGAGGACTGAGAGCTGCTAGTAAGAGGTAGGATCAACGTGACCAAGTGGGGTAAAAATATCATTGCCAACAGACTGGCCAACCTGCCTTCAACTAGAGATGATGGCGGAAGGAAGTGATAACCCGCAATCAATTGGGGAAGTGGTAGACTGGCTGTTTTGGAAGGAGAGACTGCAAAATCAACAGAACAGGATAAAAACCAGCTCACTGCAACTGTATACACACAAATAAAGAAGTGCCAGGAGCAGAGCATTATGGGTGGGATGCTTACTGTTTTTCTGGGAAATCAGTGTGCAGCAAAGATGAACAGAGGGAATGAGAGGTCTGTATGCAGTTGCAGGGCTATAACCTCATCAAGATGACAGAGGGTTGGGTGATAGAATAGAGCACACCTTCAGCAAAATTATCCAGAAGATACCCAGCTAGAAGTGGCTGGTATACCAGATAGTTGTGCTGCCATTCAAACAGACCTGGACAGGCTGAACAAATAGGACAACAGGAACCTCATGAAGTTCAGCAAAGGGAAATGCTGAAGGCCTGACCCAGGGGAGGAAAACCCCTATGCACCTAGACAGGCTGGGGGCCAACTGGCTGGAAAGCAGCTATGCAAGCAAGACCCTACAGGTCCTGGTGGACACCAAGTTGAACATGAGCCAATAACGTGCCCTTGCAGCAGAGCAGGTCAACAGCCTCCTGGGCTGTATTGGGAAGAGCGCTGCCAGCAGGTTAAGGAAGATGATCTTTCTCCTGTGCTCAGCACTGGTGGAATAAATCTGGAGTGCTTGGTCCAGTGCAGGGGTTCCCTGGTACAAGAGAGACCTGGACATACTGGAGTGAATCCAATTCAGGGCCACAAAGATGTTTAAGAGACTGGAGCATCTGTCTCAGCCTTGAGAGGCTGAAAGAGGTGGAACTATTCAGCCTGGAGAAGAGAAGGCTTGGAGGGATCTTATCCTTGTGTTAATACCTGATGGGAGGGTGTAAAGAAGATGGAGCTAGAATTTTCCCAGGGGTGCCCAGTAGCAGGAGAAGAGGTAATAGAAATAGAAGAAATTCCATGTAAACATAAGAAAATTTTACTGTACGGGGCACGTGTGTGTGTGTCAAACACTTCTAAGGCCAGTTTCCCAGAAAGGTTGTGGAGTCTCCATCCTTGGAGATATTAAAAATCCAACTGATGCTGAGAAACCTGCTGTAGCTGATCCTGCTTGGAGCAGGGGGTTGGACTAGGTGATCTCCAGAGGTCCCTGCCAACCCCAACTATTCTGTGTTTCTATGATTCTCTGTATTATTAAAGTTGGTTAAAAAAACAAATGTGAATTCAAAATGCTTAAAAGAAATGACTGAAGTTAGACCTATGCATTCATGCTGGAATACCATCACTGTGCATGTTTGTTTTCATGGATTTAAGTAGTGGATGTTCAGCAGTTTGGAAAAGCAATTAATTTTTGTGGTGAAGAAGCCACATTTCTGAACATTTTTAGTTGCTGAATTCCATTTATTTCAGGGATAGTAAGGTACATAAATACCTCTGAAGGGAAAATTCCCAAGTGCCTAAATTTGAAGTTAGCTTTTTCAGTTCAGGCCTCCAAATCAGACTAAATTGCTGTGTAGTTTTGACTAACAGGAGCAAACAGAGCTGATACAGTAGTATGCAAATGAAGCTAAAGGAATCATAAATAAGTTCCCTAATTTTAGGTGTATTCCCTCAATGGTGCTGTCTTTATGGAAATGAAACTGCCATTGAAAGTCAAATTTATTCCTACTTATTTTACTTTAGGTCTATTTTTAGTAATTTATGCATCTTCCCAGAACTCAGTCAATAATTATAAAAAATAAACCTGCATTTAAGTATTTAAGAGCATGTTCTGTCTGGATAATTTTCGCCTGGTGTAATTTTTCTAAATATAGAAATTATGAAGTCTCTTAAATATTAAGATCAATTTTTTTTAAGGAGTTTGAAATAATTCCTCCATATTTCTTAGTTTAAGAACCAGGGAGAACCCATTGACTTCACTGGAATTACAGGTCTAAAATTACGGACACTGTTAAATGATATTGTATCTGTTTTTCTCTACCTAGCAGAAACAATATAAATACATATGTACTTCTAGGTTACAAATAACTATATTTACTAAGCATGTACAAACATTCAGTCCTGGCTATGTGCCCTGGTTAATTACTAGTAAATTCTAAAGCAAAACAGTGCAAATACCATTAGAGAGCTGGTAAAACGTTTAAAAGGGTTTTATTCTAGTTTTGTGTAACATAAACTTCTTCCTAGCTATGTCTTGAGTGAAGAGGGAATGCAGGCAGAGATCAGGTCACACC
>JANZLQ010000078.1:31996669-32007151 GCA_026212715.1 Elanus axillaris | reverse complement strand
CCCCCCATATTCCCTGCATGGAAACTTCACTGCAAAATTATACATTGAAATATCAAACTTGGCTAGTTTAAAAAGATATGTCATTCACTGATACTATATTTTATAAATTAAGTCAACCAGAAATTACATTTTAGAGAAGTAAAATACACCTAACACACAGTTGTAAAAATAGCAACTTCTAGTCAAAGCTACAATGTCAAAGTTTTAGTGTTTGTCCATAACAAAGCTAGTGGATTTTAATGATACAGTAAAGGCGATCTGGTGTATCATTTAGAAATATATTCTGCATATGTAGATAATCTAAAGCTGAAACATGAGGTACCTTTCCTTGTTTGAAGTGGCATTAGGGTTATAAGCAGTAATTACTTAATACTAATTTGTTTGTAATAGGTTTGATTTATTTCAACTTTATCATTTAGTTAATGGAGTGTTTATCTATTATATTCTAATTTTCATTCTTAGCTCAAAGTAATATCTCAATTTTCTTGAATTTGGCACTAGCTCAAACAGCCCTTGAAGAATCTGCTTCCCACACCCTTCAGAATCTCCCTTCCTTGAGGAAATCCTCTTTCTGAAATTTCCTTTTCATTTCCTGTTTTCCATATAATACAAGACCAGACTCAGCATCCTGACTGCCAGAATGTGGCCTGAGACAGAGCTGAGGCTATTCAGTAGCATGCAAGTTCACAAGCACCGATTCTTGCATTAGAACTAATTCTGCTTGTTTCAGAGGATTAATCCAGATTTACACTAGTGTAAGAAATGTTGGTCAATTGCCAGGGCTTTATGAGCATTTGGTATCCATTTTGTCTCCTTTTCAACTTGTCTAACATAATGTCTGCAAAGCACTGCAGAACTACAGAAATGAGCAAGAACGCCTCCAGCTGCCAAAACTTCTGTTCTGGTAGAACTGAGGCTTGAACATCTCTTCCCACACTGCTTCTCCAGACCAGACAGGATGGGACATGGCCTAAGGGACGGTAGCTCTGGCAAGAGCTCTCAACTCCCTCTTTAGATTGCCTAGAGCTGATCAGCCAGCATGGTAAGAAGCAGCAATTTACTGCTAGATAACCCAAAATTTGTTCCCTAGGAGAGTAAAAAAAATCACCGTGCCTTCTATCCCTTGCTGTCTTCTGGTCCTTCTGCTATGTAACTACCTGAAAATGTCTGCTTATTCTGTTCAAAGATTGGAATTGAAGTGTTCAACTTGAAAGAGCAAAACTATTGACATCAAAGCAGAGCTGAAATTTTCAAAAGTAGTTGCTTATACATGGCTTACTGAATGAAGTAGACTTGGTCTGATTTTCATATGGGACCTGACAGAACTCCACATTTTTGGAAAACAGGTTACACATATTTAAGAACCTATATAGGTTATACTGGTCACTATAGACCAGTAGTATTTCTTCTTTATTTATGTGATTTGTTGACTCTGGTAATGTTTCCCGTATTTTATTTTCCCTATCTACTGGAAGCAGCCTTGTGGTGACTTTATGAGAGTTTGTTTCATCCCACTGGTCTATGTTTTGGAGGAAAGTATTTGCCTAGTCTTAGACTTCTCTCACAGAATCAGAAGAAAGACCTGGCTTCTACTTCCGCATCCCTGGCGAAAGTCTATGCATGTCCTGCAAATTTCTCAGATACTGGGCAAAGTCTTACTGTTTATTTTATTTATTTTTCAGCTCACAGTGGGCAGTATTGTGGCATGAAGCCATCACTAGTGCTTGAGTTTCGGCCTACTCTTACAGGCAGGGGTGTGCAGGGCTGGCAGCCCTCCTGCTGCCTATCCCACAGAGCTACCCCCTTCTTTGCAGCTGCTAGACCCCTCAGAGTGGAGGGAGACAGAGAGTCTCCTTTCAACCCCTTCTCACCACCTCATTCTCTCATTATTTTGGATCCCCACTTCCCCAAATGCGTCTTTTTGCCATATGTGAAAACCCAGATAATCGGCTTGCTTTGCTGAAAGAGGACTGACATGAACTAAGCAAAATGTCCAGCAAGATGTAAATCCTGGTTTTGTGGAAAGAGTTTTGTGTGTGCATTTTTCAACCTGTAAAGCCAATTGATCCAGTAGTCTCAGAAACCTTCTGATAAACCAAAGCTACCTCCCTCGTCCTTGCTACATGAACCTATTTTACTCTTAGTCTCTGTGTGTACTCTCTATTTTTCCACAAAATGGAGACATTTAAGAAATAATTATATTGGCTTATTACATTCTCAGCCTTTTATTCTTTAATTCTGGTGCTAATAAACACCAAAATTTATATCCCTTCTGCCAAACACTGCATGCCTTCAGGCGTTGGTATAGTTTATATGCAGATTGTCTCTAAATCATAGTAAGTAGACTGCATATTGCCTGTTAGGTGAAGTCTAATGAGCACTGTTATTTTTAGAAGCAGAACTATATCCTTTGATTTCTATTGTATTTTTTTATTGCTGGAATAATTTTTGTTTGTCTTGTGCTCTGCAGCTGCATATCAAGCTGAATGCTTTGGGGATTTGTTATTCTCTGCAACAAAGCTTAATATTCCTTCCTGGTCAGTATGTGACTGCACCTGGATCATATACTGCATTTCTAATGTCTGTAACAGATATTTCCTGTTTTGGGATTCTTTCCATTGTTCTCTGCTTTGAACTTCACTTAACTTCTTTAGGCAAGATGTTAAAATGATTGAAGCCTTAGACAACCATTCCTACATTAGTGACCCATTACTTGCTCTTCCTTCACTGTATGTAACGTACAGTCATGGAGTTTTGCAGGAACTTTATCTTGTGTGATGATATCCTATTTTTAAACACAAGCTGTATCAGTGCTACCACATTACTTTTTAAACACATGAAGTTAAAATGATGCAAAGCCTTGGTGGATTCAGCTAAATTATTTTACAATGATTTCTTCTTGATTTAATTTAATTAATTAACTACATGTAACTGTGATTACAAGTGCTTTGGAGTAATTGCTGTCTCTTCCTAAGTGTTTGTGCAGAAGCTAAAACAATGAAGACAGTCCTATGAATAGTAATAAATTTAAGGAAGAAGGTTCAATTGTGTATTTTAATGAATGTGTAATACATTGTTTATCTTTTCCCTTGACTATAAAATGTGTAAATACATTAACAAAGACAGACAACATATACTCTTGTATATAGCACAGTGATTTAAAACCCCAAACTGAGAAACTTAGTTTCTTTGTTCGCACAGAAAACAAGTGAAAGAGCTTCAAATTCAAAGTTGCTGAATGTTTTCTATCTCACTTAATGTTGACTTAGTAAATAAGAATACATCTAACATTAGAGAAGAGTCTTGCAGTGAAGTGTTGAAATTCTGTTCAGACTAGCACTTGCTAGCTCCTATTAACAGGAAAAGAGAAGGAAAAAGATAAAATGTGCTAGAATAGTTGTGAAGAGAGGAAGTGTTTAGGTGATGAAAAAGTCAGAATTAAAAAGTAAGAATATAGCTATATATTGACATGGTAAGTTGAAACTACAAAGAGAATTGAAGTTTCCCTAGGTATAATCACACAAGCTGAATTCTGACAGAGATATGTGAGATGTTAAGAAGATATAATGAATTATGAGCAGTCAGGACTAAAATATTACAGTTCTCCAAAAATGGAATTCTCCTTAGTGCAGAAGTAAAAATGCTTCTAAGGGCCAGGATCTGAGTCATCCTTTTTTCCTTCCACATTTTTTTTCCCCCTCACACAGCTGTCAGGGACTTAAGTGGGATTTACTTGTGTGAGAAAAGATAAAAGTAGCAAGATCTAGTATTCTTAACAATGCTCCATCCAGCTGACTTTGCCACATTCTACTTAATTTATGAAACTTGACAAAGTTGGGAAAAATGAAAGAATGGAGTTGTGTTCATTCAGGCTAAACATACCTAATAAAACATTCTGGCTGGTAAGTGCTTCACTTTTTATTAGCTGTATTAGTCTAATACAGTGGAGTGAAATACATAGATAAATGATTGCACCAAAGATTTTTAAGAGTCTTGTAGCCTGTGTGCAGACCATTAAAAGATAAAAAGGTATTCCAATCTGAACATCTGTATAAATACAATTACCAATGATTCTTTTAGTTTCCTTTGACGTATACAGAAAGAAAATCTTCAGAGGTGGGGGAAGGAAACTACGAATGAAAATTGTTCCAACTCTAGATATATTGTTCAAAAGCTAAACAGAACCAATGGGTGATGAACACCTTTCATGTGGCCATTGATGTATGTGGACATTTACTACTAGAACTGACACTGTCAACCTGTTTCAAGTTTCAAATGCACCTTCTTAGTAAAAGGCAAATTCTATTTGCCTCTAGAAAACATAGGAAACATGTAATTGAAATGGTTTTATTGATAGCATAACACACCAAATGTATATCTGGTTATGTGCAAATGGTGGTTACTGGTTTCACTGTCGTAAATGAGCTTGTCATGAGCTTTTTGCTAGGCAAAGTGTTTTGTGCTAACTGATATGCTTAGCTTTGCCTGCCCTAGGGAGCAGAACACGTGAGGTAATTATGTTGGTTTATTGGCTCATTTTAATCACAGTTAAACACATCACACTTAAAGATTTCAAACTTTTCCATGCTGCCTCTTGGCACAACGTGAGGAATGCCGCCTTCTTCATCGAAGGCTAGGTGGCCCACATTTCAGGTCTTACTTGCAGCACCTCTTTGATAGGCAATCTGAAAAACCAGCTCAGAGTACCACATCCATATAGTTGTGTCCTGGAGTAATTTATCTTTAAAATGAAGAGAAAAATATAGGAGGCCAGAGGTCAGTGAGATGCCAGTAGAATTACAGACCTTTGCAATTTTGCAGTTCAACTGAATGGTGACTTTCACCGCATGTATTTTCATTAATGTGTATCCCTTATGCTCTGCAGAGCTGAGATCTTGGCCAGACCCTTGCAGAGCAGTGCACAGAGAGTAGGAAAGATGGACGATGGACAACCCAGGCAGCAGCAAGCAACAGATTTGGCTACACAAATTATCCCTTCTCATTCATGCACATGATTGTCTTAAGTACACATAAATAGATTTCTTTTCCTCTCCAGCCTTCTGTCAGACTCTCACTTTCACTGTGACCCAGCATTTAAGATGCTACATATTTAGTCAGGTATTAGAGAGAAGGAGCTCCAGTTTGTTACATGACATAATGCATTTATGGAATAAAATAGCATCTGGGAAGGGTGTGCTTGTCAAATCAGATGCTGATTGCAGGTCATGCTAACCCATGAACGCAGGAATTACAAGCACCATTCTGCAGAAACGTGAGATGGGATGCAAAGAGCGACCCTCAGACATAATATATAAAAACCAACATGGTGACATTTCCCCATGTGCTTGCCTAATAGCTGGCCTATTTCTTTAGGCCTAGTATTATAATTTTGTTGGTATATACACGTTTCAGATAAAAGGGAAGCATGAAGCCATTGGCTTGCATAGTCTAATCACACCCTGGTACACCAAAAGCAGAGGAAACATGAATGTAAATAACTTAGTCATGAAACAGCTAGGACAAGTATCAGATGCTCTGGCTCACTGCAGAGACAAATGCTTCTGACAATATTTAGCTGGTGCAGACCACCAGTTCTCAAAGACCAGGATTTTCACAACAACACTGAACCAGCTGAAGCATCAGCTAAGGAAATTTTTCCAAGTACACCTTGAATATACAGCCCTTGTGACATAACCAACAGCACCGATACTGTTTACAGGCATTGCACTGTAAACAGGTTCCAACACTGTAAAGCGTGAAATGTATGTGTCAAGTTTATTATGCTTCCCTTGCCTTGAGTTGATTAGTGCAAATTAATATTTCACACTAATCAGCATGAGCAGTTAGCACACAATTTGGATTTACGGAATTCAGCTGATTGCATTAAAAATGTATTTAGGCTATTTTTGCATTGTGCAAATGGAGCAAAAATATCTGAACCGCTTCCAGTAAGGGTTTTGTATTATTTCTAGTGTTAATGTCACCCTTCATATAACAATATACTGTTGACATAGTAGTGGCTTTTCGGATATCCAATACTTATAAAATCTGTAGTTCATACTGAATGAAAAATTGATGCTTAACATTTTTTTATAGGCAATGACTAGTCAAAATTTAAGTAATTAAAAATATATTTTAAACTTACTTTAAAAACATGCAAACAATTAACACATAGTCTGAAATTTGATCCTGAAACTACCTAAGAAACTCACTTCTCAGGTAAAATAGTTATTCTGGATATTATGAACATAAAGCAGTATTTTCATTTAGCTGGATCAAACAACGCTTACATCAGTTTCCTGCTGTGAAGAAGAAACAAGAATGACCACTTGCCACACTAAAGACTAAATGCAAAACGCACCTGTTTACTCAGGCTTTCCCAAACAACACACTTATTCTCACAGATCCTTTCAAAAAGCAAACAAAACCTCATGCAGGTGCCCCCATCAATTTTTGGGAACATATAACCCAGTATCATTTCTGGGAAAGTTACTAAGGAAGTTGTCACTGACTTCTGTGGAAGCTGGCTCAGGTGCAGCATTTTCAGAATTTAATTTAGCTCATAGATCTTGCAGTTGTCTAGAAAATCTTTGCAACATTGATTTCAAACACCAATTGGATGGCACAGGAACTGTTAGATCAATTTTTTAGATACTGTATTGGATTCCCAACAAGAAGACACCTGAGTACTTTGCACTAATTAAAAACACACACACTTCTGTGTGTGGACACACACTCAAACTCTATTCCAAATTAGGAATTAACTTTTGCAAATTAAACTCAATATTTATTTGGACCAGTCTCCCTTCATGACTATGGGAAATTATGTCAGCATAGCAAGAGGATATATTGCCTTCTGTAGAAGGTCTGGCTAGTGGTGACTCCATGTTTTACCCAGTGCCAGACTCCAGAGCTGTTTTCTTGCCTCACTGACATCTGTCTGAACTTCTTGAGACCTTTGGAATAGCTCTGGATTCACAGTGGCGTAACCAAGAACAGAACCTGAATCTCAGCTGATGTAGTGACACACGCTGTTCACCCAATGTTGAGAGTACAGCTTCTGAGTTTGGTGGTGTTTCTGAGATATCCTCAGGAAATAAAGGTCTCTGAGTTTTTTCTAAGGGCAGTATCTCCATAGGCCATAACAATGTACTGTTTGGGGTGTTTTTAAATCCATACATGAAACCTTTCTTTGATTTGGCTTTGGGTTATGAGAGTCAATTCTTAACATGATCTTGCTGAAGTGCAAAAACTCAAGACAATAAGTGGAGGATTACATAAAAGAACTATTGTAGCTCTCTTCCTTCAGACAAATAAAAGCTGTCAGTATTGGGCTTGTTGGATGCCAACCCTGAATCCTGCAAGGCTCCTCCCCTAATGTGGATAGCTATTGTATGTTGTGAAATGCCCCTGAGCCATCCGCATCTTAGTATGAGGTCTGTTTTGTACCACAAAATTAAAATAAAAATATTTCATTACCTAATAGTTATTCATAATGCAGTCAACAATTATCATTTAATGAAGTCTCTTCGATGTTCTTATTTGTTGATCCAAATCCACCATTGCTGATCCCTCTGATTTGCTTAATATGTATAGAAAATTATGTAATTAGGCTTGTCAGCACAAAGAACTTGTAATGTTCTTACACCTACTATAATTGTGGCCCATTTGTCAACAAATGACAACTTTAATAAGAGAAGTGCTCACATCATATGGAATGTCCACACACTCCTTTAATAAACACTGATTGAAAAATTTACTGCCGCAGCAAGATGTTTTAGGACTTTAGCATGCAGAGGAGAAAAGTTCAACATAACTGAAAACATATGTCCAGAAGAAAGATCCCAGCTCTCCACACTGTCAAGTCTTTTGCTGATTTAAATTTAGGCAAGTACATATAGTGTAGTATGTTAAACCTGGAAATCTGACCTCCTACATGGCCAGCAAACCCAATTAGAGCTGCTTGAACTACTGCTGTGATAGGGTGCTGTGTCTCCTCTAGATCCAAGCCAAATTAATATTATTTGTGCTTTTTTGGACTGCTGACCTTTATGCAACATTCATGCTCCTTTGAAACACTTCTGTGCTTAATGTGTGTATGCCAGTGAAAAAGGGACCAAGTGCCTTCCTGTTGTGGGTTCCTCTTCATGTTTGGCAAAGTCAGGTATGGACTACTGTGGAGAGCTTTTAATTCACCTTTTGGCTGAAGTTTCCTATTTCATATCTTGACATGCTGATCCAGATAGTCACAAGCTAAACTGTGGTTAAAATGGCTGGCTTGCAGAACATTATCCTGTGCAGCAAGGCCTCCTGTTTAGAAAATCAGACTTCAAGCTTTTAGCAGAGACTAGAAGAATTAGACAGCCAACTCATCTTGGTTTTCCTAGGAATGCAACACCCACCTCCCTTAGGTGCTTTGAAAATCCTGGCATAATTTATTTATTTTTAATTTGTTTATTGAATTCTCTGTTAGAGCAGGGTAAGAATAATTTACAAAAGAAGAATGTGAACTATGAGATTCATGTTTCCAAATAGAAGGAAAAACATAGCAGCAAACTAAAGCTTTAATGAGAAGACAATGAATTATTAGTTTCCAGTAAGTAACAGTATAGTTGATGACCAGTTAACGCAATAATAGAATAAAAATGTATGTACAAAAAGTGTCCATCATATTTAACCTCAGCATAGTTAGAGTAAAAAAGGTTAAATTGTATTGATTAATCAATTTTATTTATTTTTCTTTTACAAATGGGATAGATGAAATTCAGACCCAATAAAATTCCTTATCTTTCACTAGATTGTGTTGGTATCTCATCTCAAGTGTTGGAGTCCTTCGAGTATCCTTCAGACAACTATTTGAGAATTTTCTAGTTTTAAACATATAATGACATGTCCTTTGGTCATTGTGAAATCTGCGCTGTGCTGTAAAACTCATTCTGTATTTATCCATCCCCATGTAATTGAATAAGTGAAAAGAAAACATTGTGGAGCCCTCAGGGTCTCTTCACTGCTGTGGATGCTGGCAGACACAGCTGGTTACTGTGGAAAGGGACACAGGAATCTTTTTTTTGGAGTCACTCTGGTTGTGGTCGTGCCGTGGATGTTTATCAGGATGGTGGCCCAGAATTAATGTGATCACTCCCAGAGCTAAAAGCCTGCTCTGCATCCTGTGTTCATCCATTTGAGCAGGATCCTGAAAGGTCAGGGTGACCAATGCATATATCACACATATAACAAATGGAGGTATATTCAGTTCTCTTCCAAGCAAATACATGAGTTGTTCTCCTTTTCAAATGGAAACAAGGATGTCATGTTTGTGTCTAGTCTTCTGAGCATCATGAGAAATAATTTAAAAGCAGATATACTCAATGGACAGGTGTACACTTCTGTGTGTAATATCTGAGTGCAAAAATAGGTAAATGTGTGGCAGCTCTGGATAGGTATCCTATTAATGTATGTCAAAAACATGAATCACATATATAAAGACCCAGTCTGAAGGCTTATGAGTGATGTATTCAAATCAAGCTTCAGAGCTTGTGTCAGAAGGCTTACACTTTTCATAGGCTTCGACTGGAAGAGAAACAGATCCCTAAACAGAGATGCCAAAAAACCTCAACTCATCCCAATTGTACATTTCTCTTAGCAAGCAAGTCATGAACAACCTATAGAATACACTCAAGCAATACCACATCTATGACTTATGATTTATTCAGCACTTCCTGAAAATCAGAAATCTTGGAGAAATCTCTAAATGAACTTGGTATGCTGGGCCATCCAAAATCACTAAACATTCAAAAAATAATGACCAAACTGAATAAATTAAGAAACAACAAATACAATAAAAAGTAAAATTATTAGTAAGCGTGCAGGTCATTTTCAGTCATTGAAATTACCTCTATGTGGCATAAATAATGTATAATGATCAAGTGTACAGTATTTGAAGACTTCTCTGTAGTAAAGTACCATATTCTGGAAACAAGTAATCTGAGTTAATTTGTGCTTGAAAAGTATGTTTTAGCTCTCCTATTTATAGGGAACACATGGAAACTGATGAAAACCTGTCTTAGCTGTGCTCTGAAAAGATAGCAATGTTTGTAAACTATGATACTGGAGAATTTCCATCTTGACTTTTGAACTCTTGGTATAATAGTTTGCTAGTTATTTACTATGGTGATAGTGCCCAAAGCATCAGCAGCTGCAGCATCAAAAAAACTGTGAAACATAAGATTACCTAAAGGAACAGATAACCTTATATAAAAGAAATATTTATTTTTCATTTATATGCCTATCATCTCACTGTCATAGTGTCATTGTTGTTAGTGTTAATTCCTTCAGCTAAATTCAGCTATCTACAAGTTAATCCACAGGTAGCAAAGTTACAGAGGAAAGCTCTTCACCCCACCTACTTTTCATGTGTCTCTTTGGGTGATGTGAATAATTTTCTGGAAACATCTCCCCCCCCCCCCCCCCCCCCGCCCAAAA
>JANZLQ010000078.1:31969784-31990361 GCA_026212715.1 Elanus axillaris | reverse complement strand
CCTTTCCTTTCCTTTCCTTTCCTTTCCTTTCCTTTCCTTTCCTTTCCTTTCCTTTCCTTTCCTTTCCTTTCCTTTCCGAAAAAATCTGGAAGGAGTGAAATGGTAAGGAAGAATCAGAATGCAAAGAAGTCCAACATTTATTACATATAAATCTTTTAATTTTTATGTCAATCTTCTGATACAGGGGTTTTCATTTTTGAATGCTTTGGATTACCAAGGAGGATTATTCCTCTCTGTTTAATAACTGGAGAATATTAAAATATTACAGCTCAGTTTCCAACAATATATTTGACTGAAAGCAATAGGTGGGGCACTGAAGCTGGAATCCATTTCATATGGTAGCAGGCTGTATCTTTGCTTGTTTTGTGCTTGACTGCATTCTCCCTTTCATAACGTGGAAATCACAGCATGGACTGCAGGGAAAAGCTGAGCTCTCCAGTGCCTCATCTCATAGCCAGAAGTTTGAAAGCTACAAGAGTTGCCACTGGGCAGAGGTGCCTGGTCCTACTTCCCTTCCCAAGGAGACAGCCCTGGCACACACGCTTGCTACGGCAAACCTCTCCTCCCTGCCTGCAAAGAAGTCCAGGGCTATTACGCTCAGTTTGCATTAAACGCAAAGACCTGTTGTACCAAGTGTGTTGAGCGTGGCCCCGTCCTCCCCGTCGTCCCACGTGGGACCCCGGGTTGTGCGTGGTGCTGCTGCTGGGTCTGCACCACAGACCAGCTGTGGGGGCTCTCATCTCAGGTGTGCTCTGACCCAGCCCAGCTGCCTCCAACTTCACTGCAAAAGGATGAACCCAAAGAACAAGTTTCAATATTAATTGCTTTTCCAGATTTGAAGCTGCAGCTTTAGAGGACTGGAATTTCAAAAGTGCCAAATTCACTTTGAAAGCTAGCGGGATATAGAGACTGACAGGTGAAGGTATTTGGTACATAAAGACACAGGAAAACATCCATTTCAGATCCAGAAGCAGTCATGTGTCTAAATCCTATGGAAAGCAAAGTGAACTAGGTACTTGGGCATTTCAGAAATATTCAGCTGCTCCCTCATCACTCTATCATCATTACTGTTTTCTATAACACCTTTGAGAAGTAAGTAAATACTTGTGCCCTTCTTACCCCAAATTTCATGTTAATCAACAAAGAATTATTACTTAATTGTAGGTTATTATTTGTGTTGCACTGTTGACTAGAGGCCAATTGCATTGTACAAAATATAATAGATTATCTCTGTCCATAGATTAAAAATGAAGGCTTTTTTTTTTTTTTTAAAGGTAGCATAAGGAGAGCTGCACTGGGTCAGGCAGTGGCCAGAGCACTATTCAGCTCTGTAAAGTCAAGGACAGTAATTTCCTGTCTGGTGTATTGAGTGACTGGAGCACACATCACTGTGTGGATGAGCATATTTCTGATTTACAGCAGATGGCAGAAGATAAAATGTAAATATGTTTAAATCACCAGGAGTCTCCCCCCAATCATTATGTTATTATATTTCCAGTTTTTCAAAAAACAGTTTACCTTTTATCAGCTCCTGCTAACTAACAACCTACATCACATCATCATGCAAATATGAGAAGACAGCTGTTTGAGTCACAAAAGATAAATATCTCCTGAAACAGCTATTGTTTTGAGTTCCTGAGTCTACTAAATAGATATTTTCAATGCAAATAAATGATGTAACCCAAAGTGAATCCAACAATACACTGGCAAAGTAACTTGCATGGTTTTCACAGGAGAATATTCAATCTGTGCAAACAGACTACCATCTGTAAACAGCAACATAAATGGGAAGTGTACATCTGATGTGCCTGCTCATCACGTCTGATCCTTCAGGGTGCTGTGTAGCCTTATACTCTTTTGATAGCCCTGTAGGAGGACATTTTCAAAGCATCTAATTTCACAGTGAGACTTAGGAGCCTAGGATCATTTCCAAATGGGACAGGTTTTCGAGGTCACATAGGTGTTTTAGGGGAATCAAGCCCATAGAATCCCTTTTAAAAAAAAGAAAATCTGCTAATTGTTTACTGCCAAATTCAGAGCATTAGTCAAAACCAAATGAATCCACTTTTTGAGTTAAAAATAACACTGCTTTTTTTATTGGGCAGGTCATTTTTTAAAAGAAAAATCTTAAACAACCACTATTACTTTAAACTTCCAAGACATAAAAAACACTTGTAAAAATTCTTTTGGTTTACAAGGAGCTTGCATTACACAAAACCGATAAAAAATAGATTAAAAATTAAACATTTATGACCCAAGGAACTGCTGAGCAGACTTTGCTCTGAAGAACATCTGTAACCATAAAACCCAGACTCACAAAATTTGAATTTGCCTGTTGTGCTTGCTTAATTACTGTACACGCTAGCTTTTTAGTCTCTGATAGGGTGATGGTGTAGTTGTAGAAAATATTAATCCCTTAGGGATTTTCATATATAATTTCTAGAGGGGAACATTCCCCTCTTGACATGCATGCACAATTGCCACTACCATTAATGGAAGTTATGTGTTCCATTCAAAGGGAGAGTACACTCTTGAGTATGTAACTAAATCAACAAAGAAACTATATTACAATAATGTTAGTGGTAGGACTTAACCTACCAGAGCAAAATATTTAGAGCACTATTTCAGCCTTAGCATATGTATTAATGGTGATATTACAGTCTGTCAAGGGACTTAGACTACTCTTTATACATCTAAGTTATAGAATTAAAGCACAATGGAATGAAATGATGGTGTTACTGACTGTATTAAGGCTGTTTCAGTTTTACTTTTGGCTTTACTTGTTGATGTAGACCATATCAGAGTCTCAACGCAGTAACATTACTGAAACTCATCCTGTTTCTAATTTACACTTTGCTCTGGCAAATTGATTTTACACCACAATCAGGCCATTTTTACAGTGCTGGAGTAACAAAGTGAAAATGAGAATTAGGCTCCCTAAGTGCCAAGTTTTGCCTTCAGATATATTGAACCTGTGTAACTGAAATCTTAACTGGAACCATTTAGTCTTTCTTATATATTTTTTAAGAAGAATTACAAAGTCAAATTAGGATATGGTCCCTTTCCTAATATAATTTCAGGTATTCTTTTTCAATAGAAAAATTAATTTTTTACTCTGTAACAAATCCTGATTTAATGAATTGCTCCTAAATTGGCTTTTAATCCCCTTATTTGTATTAACAGCTCTTATTAAGTCATTACATTCTCACTTCTGAGTTATGCACAGTTTAGTGCATATAGATGTTTTTCATGAAAAACACACATGGTACATGATTCTACATGTACAATTATCCAATGTAAACAGACATTTAGGAAAGGGAAAGGTAAAAGTGGTAGAGAGCTACTGGTTTTCTGGTTCAGTGCCTTCAGTTTTACTCATCAGACATCAGTAACAGAGATGTAGCTTGGTGTGTTCAAGCCCAGCAATGACAGTGGTTTTACTTTCTGAGTTGTAGGTGACAGATATGTAGAGGTATGTAGGTATACAAGAAAGATTTTTTTTTAAACTGTCTCCCACATGCAAAAACATTCCAAATCTTTATGTGTGAACTATAAATTTGGGTTTAAGATAGATGTCTAATTAGATACTAATTCTAGTAGCTACTTTTTAAAGCAATGCTTGGAGCAGTGAGCAATTGAAGGAAAACCTGTAAATAGAAATAGGATTTTTAAAACTCCTGAGGGAACAAACACGTTGCTGGGATATTGGGTATACACTTTTTAAGTGACTTTTGGCAGAGTAATATATCCTACTAAAGTACTGAACGAGGCACAAATGAAAAGTCATAAAATGCATCTATATGAACAACACTTCTGCATTAAGCCACAGTTAATAAGATTACAATGATAACAGTCCTTTTGTTATTTAGTATGGATTCCCTAATTGCAAAACACCTTATGATTTATTATAAAGACTATGATTAGATTAGGCCAAACAAATCAATATGCCTTTAATTAGTGGCATAGCTGCTACTTCACTACGCTCTGTGCTAACACAAAAGCTCAATGAGTTTAAGATCCCAGGGTTCCATAACAATGCTCTCTAACACTGAAGCTTAAGCTTTATTTCATATACAGAGGAAGCCACTATGCTAGCAAAAAAATGAGAACAGTTACTACAGAAATGCATGAGGTGTTGTGTACGTTAAAAGTAAAAATAACCATCTTTTATGTCCCATCCAATAGCTGTGGACATGCAATTGTATTTCAACAAAGTTCTAGCTTGTAGTACTGCACATTGGATAGTATTTCACATTAGTTAGTATTGCAGCCTTCTAGCCTTCTAGCCTTTTTCTAAAGATGTCATATGATTGGATACCACTGAGTCACCTAATCAATGAAACAAAAATTACTAACACAGAACAATTAATGGTGACTAATCAGTCATGTTAAAGTAGGAAAACAAGAATGGTCTTAGTTAATTCAGTGTGCCCAGAGAGTCACTGAACTCAAATATCTGTATTTACAGATCAAAAGAAAGGTTATGGACAGGTACTTTTCTAAATTAATGTAACTAATGGTCACCATTTCCTAATATCAGAATTTTCCTTCTTAACTAGTTATTATTATTGTGATATTAAGGAATTCCAGAACAATGGAAAATTGTGACACAAAAACCCCCATGGGAATTAATGTTTTTAGGGAACAGCATGCATGTATATATTTCTACAGACAATACACTTTCAAGATACATAAAACTTAGTAATAGGAAGGTCACATGAAGCTCTGCAATTACTTGACTGCACACAGATCACCCAGAAAGAGATATGGTGGCTACTTGGTCATTTTGTGATAAAGCTCTTTCCTTTAGACTTGCAGAACATGTTTAATTTACTTATTAATAGATAAGAGTTAATCTCTACCAGGGAGTTGTGTACTATTCAGTCAAATAACTACAAATGTGTGTGTTTGTTTTCTCCTTCTCTGTGATGTGGGACAGACAGATGATTCTTCTATGAAAAAAAAAAAGCATGAGATAAAAACTTTGCCCAAACCACAGCCATAAAAAACATTGCCAATGTTTGTAGAGAGATGTTTCAAAGAGACAAACAGAGGAGAATGTATTCAGAGGATACCCAGGGTCCCAAAAGTTTCTCTTCTGCCCTTTTCCTTCAGAACCGAGTCTCTTCTGTCTCTGATTCATATAAATTAGGGGAACATAGCATCCCATTATAATGTCAAAAAAGTTGCAAGGGTGGCAGAAACTCACTTCTTTAGCTATTTTCCTCCTTTTGTATGTCCTGAGGAATTATAGGGGTCTAAAAATGGCCACAAACAATAACTATGAAAAATATTTTTGAGATGTTTGAAGTCTTGCTCAGTTGTGAGTGATTTGCTGTTTCCTTGCTCTTTGGGTTGTGTCCAGTTCCTTACCTGAGGGCTCATGGGCTACACTATGCAAAATTATGTCCCCCCTCCTCCCTAGCTCTGAGTTTGCTCTCTGACTCTACTGCTTACCCTCACACAAGTTTCTCCCACTCTCCTGTGTGTCTTCAAGCTTTTCTCTTTAGATTCAGGAAATTAATTATCAAAAATCCCTTTTAAAATCTAAATAATTTCTAAACCATTAATGCTTAGGTGTTTTAGGTGAAATAAATTATGCATGTTCTTCACAAAATAATCAACAAGACATTTTGACCAACCCTACATGATCTCTTTTAGCTTTACATAAACAAGATAATACTCAAAGCTCTCAAAATCTGACTTGGAACAAAATTCAAAATTCTTTTTAAGGACATTCAATGACTCATTTGTTGTGTGTACTATTTCAAAAGGCTAAAGATTTCTGTGTCATAAAGTCTTCTGAAATGTCTTCATTTAAGAAGACTCTATTTTAAAATAGTCTTTAACTATAGTAGAAATGTTGTCTTTTTACAGAATTGTCTAAATAAAATTCCTGAATTAAAAATTTTAAAGTTTTCTATTTTATTTTGTTAAAAAATACCTCTGTCTCACTTTTTACCTCCTCATGTAAAATAAAGGTCTATTAGAATTTAAAAGGTGAAAGAAAGTCACCCGCTTTTAGTTTTTAGTATGCCCTCTTTCCCCTTTAAGCAAGAGGGGAAAATATTTGAGAGTACTGATTTTCCTTTTCTTTATGCCATATTCTCAATGCCATATTTTCTCTGTCCCCCACCCCCACTCTTTATCCCCTCTCCCCATGGTCTGAAGGGGTGTAGAAAAAAGAAGAAAAAACCAAATTGTGTAGAGGTAGGATTCTCTGAGTCTTGGTTGTTTGTTTTTTTTTTAAAGTAGGAAAGAAAATGTCATTAACCACTTCCAAAACCCCATATATTCTTCTAAAATGCATTGTGAAATATAGTTGGTTTTGACAGCAATACCTAATTTCAAGTTTAACTGAAATTAGGCTAGCTCCATCTTCTTTACACCCTTCCACCAAGGACACCAGGTATTTATACACATGGATAAGGTCCCCTTGAGCATTCTCTTCTCCAGGCTGAACAGTCCGAGCTCTCTCAGCCGCTCCTTATATAAGAGATCTCCAAATCCTTTAAACATATTAATGGCCCTGCGCTGGATGCATTCCACTATGTCCAGGTCTCTTGTACTGGGGAACCCAACAGTGGACCAAGCATTCCAGAGCAGACGAAGCTGCTCCGTCACATAACAGGCAACTCCCCCTCCTCACTTTCCCAGCCTGTCCTGCCTAAAAACCTGTGTTCCTCCGTGGCAACTCTCAGTTGTGTGAACTGTCCCACCACATCTCTGACCCTGGTGGAACTGTAGCCTTGCAACTACACACGGACCTCTAATTCCCTCTGTTTGTTCCTGTGCTGCATGCATAAATGTACAGGCACTCCAGAGAGCCACCCAGGCATGCAGCTTTCCCAGAAAATGTGTGAGAGCTTCCCCCATCATGCTGTGCTCTTGGCATGCCTTTATTTGTGTGCACACACTTGGGGTGGTCCACCTTCTGGGCTTGAAGGAGAGCAAGTGGAAAGTCTCTGGTCAACCTCTCTTCAGATAACACCGCGTGTGCCCTTAAGAGCACATAGTAATAGTCCACGCTCCCCTCTTCCTTCCAGAGCACAGGTGACATTTTTTTTCTTTTTGGTATGAACACAGTTGTTTAGCTTAAGTGATATATCATCCTGGCCAAAGAACTTTAACTAGTGTGTTATTGTATCCTTTCTTCAGCTTGATGCTTAAATTACAATACGCATAAGCACACATGTGTGCATATATAGGCATGAGAAAAGCAACTAGAAAGCCATGATGCCATGTCTCACTCAGGTTGAACATCAAGTTATCTCCTGTGTAACTGGATCCATTCCAATTCAGGAACACTTCAAGCTTTTAATCTTCATTTCCAGACCACAGCCTGCTGCGCTAATAACAGAAATCAGAACAGCTATGGCTTTTATTCAGTCAGTCTATGCATGCATCTGGTTATCACCTCTGAAATCAAAAGTTGTTTTTTTTCCCTGGGTGTGGTGCTTCTGGCAGAGAAGCTTTGTTTCAGTATCAGACAGCCTGCTCTGAATTTCAGGTATTTGGGAAACAGACCAAAGGTTCAGTGTCACCAGGCCACATCCCAGGGTCACCTAAAAGCCCCTCTGGATGCAGGTCAATGTGACAGTCAGCTCAAAGGACAGCTTGATACTATTTTCCATATAAACATAAAGGTCAGTAGCCTTTAAAATACTACAGCTAGAAGTAGCACCCCTGGAACAGTCTGGTGGAGAGCTGTTGTTGCCTTAAATTAATCAGGAGGCAAAGAGAGATCTTTACAAGCAAATGAGGCAGAAGCTTCATCAGGAGAGAGATATGTGTATCTTCTTTGCTTACATATTAACCTTACAAATTGCAATTTAACTTATATGTTAACCTATTATTATATAAAGACTCATAAGTTCCAGTTCAGAGAAACTCTACAGCCAGGAATACTGAAATTGCTTTTGAATAGCCTCACCATAATTACTAGAAATGAGAGCTACTTGGCCTTAAAGAATATCAGGTGAATTTGAATAGCCTTTATGAAGTTTTAAAGGCAGCACACACATATATCTTTCTTCACTGGGTGTGTTCGTGCTAGTGTTTATACTTGGATCGGTAGTGAGATTTTGAATGAAACCTTCCTGTTATTCCCATGTAGTATGCTTTGGTTCACACTGCTGAGCTGTTAGAGCTCAGAAACTGGATGTTCAAGTGGAACTAAAACTTGTCTATATTAGCAAGTAGTGCAGTCAAACAGGAATGGACCCACAAAGCAAACCAGCTGGTGCTGATGTTCAGTCTCTATATGTCAGGAGTTTTACTATGTACTGTCTCTGGTCTACAGACTGAATAGGCATGAGTGGGTATTATCAAATATCATTTTTAAAAATTATCTAGAGCAATTTATCCTATTTTTTACAGTAGGTTTTCCTGAAGGAATTCCAGTAGGGATTTATTTGATCATGGATTTAATATTTTCCCTAATTTTTTTCCCCTCGTAAAATCATGTGCCTTATTTGTCAGGGAGATAGCATGACCACTTGCAAATGGGGTGATGATCTCCCTGGAACAATGTTTTGCTAAAATGTACTTTGTGCTATGGGAAATTATAAGATTCCTTCTCCCCAGCAAAACCAACCTCCAGCTATGCCTTTGGCTAAGAAATGGATAATATTAAATTTCACTATTAGTTGTCAATTTCCTACATATGTTGGAACCTACTGCTTTCCAAAGTGCCAGTGGATACTCAGCTCAGTGAAGAAAAGAAATGAGAATGGACTCTGGTAAAAAGGAGTTACATTCACTGTCAATATGTAAAAGGCCTAAACACCAAAACCCACAAGTATTCTGTTGCTTTATTTAATCTCGGTGTTTTGCTACCTGTTGATGCCTGAGGTTGGCACCTTTACTAAGTGCAGAAAATTAGTGGCTCAGGCTGTGTTTAAAGAGACAACACAATTTAGGCAATAACAAAATGGCTCAAACTCTACCAAAAAAAAGCTATAGCTCTTGACTTTAACCGGGATCCTCTGGGAATATTGAGCCAGCAGTCAAGGGTAGAGTCCTGACACTCTGTGTCTGCTAGGAGCCCAACATTAACTCTAAGTATGTGTCTTGGTCATGCTGAATTAGTGCAAAAGGCAG
The DNA here is from genome assembly GCA_026212715.1 of Elanus axillaris. NCBI lineage: Eukaryota > Metazoa > Chordata > Aves > Accipitriformes > Accipitridae > Elanus > Elanus axillaris. Next base: position 31,981,259 of record JANZLQ010000078.1, on the reverse strand, counting down.
ATCAGGAAAAGCCATTGCTACTCCATTTCTCATGAGGAGAGCACCAGTGCTTGCAAATGGCACTGTGCACAACCCCCACCATTTCTGCACGTGAGAACAACACAGGCAGTCATTCAAAGGGCTTAAAATATTTGCATGCATTTGATATTTCTACCTTGAAATTGCATCAAGGAGATTTGTCAGAATTCTAATGGATGCAATGGAGGTGGGGCTAGTGACTTGTTAGCATTTAGGCTTTAAGCTGCAGTCTAGACAGATTTGATGCATACAAGGTTTGGACATGCAACTGTAGCAGTGATCATGCATCTAGACAGTGTTTATGCTCCTCTGCTTAAAACATATGCTCGAAGGAGAAGACAAATCCCCAAAGCCATAATTCCTGTCACCCCCCCCTAGTCTGGTGTCAGCTGCTACAACACATGCAGCTGTCTGCAACCCCCTGCCTGTTCCTTGGATCATGCTCTGCCCTTTCTCTCTTTACATTGGTAGAAAAATCCCAACCTTAATTAGAGCCCTGTTCCTCATCCATGAGGTGGTAAAATTCAGGTTTGTGTGAACAGGTACAGTTCCATAAGAATTAGTGACCATCCTTAGTTTCTGGTGCTACCCCCAAGCTTCATTTAGCACTGTCATTGTGTACATCCCATCCATGCATTTTCAGCAGCAACTGTTCGTATTACAAAAGACCAGCCCTTGGTCTCTCAAACTCTGAAAAACAGCAGTTGTCCTCACTTTGAAGTTACAATTTCATAGTGTGTTTTCAATTATGGTTTATAGATGTATTTCTGGCAGAATCTGGGCTTTTTCTTCAGTAAAACTACCGCCAAATGATCCCCAAACCTTGCTCTTAATTCAGTCCTATTAGCAGAAATACACAAGTTCTGCCATGTCCTGCCAGTCTTCATGCAGAAGCAAGTCTGTGCAATTCTGAGTTGCGTGTACAAGCTGTGCTGCTTATGTGCAGAGTGACAAAATTTCACACAGTAGTTCTAGTGGCTACATTTAGATTATTCCATAATACATAAACCCTATTAGTAAATGCAGTTTCAAGCAAAAGGTGAAACACTTATGGAATTTTGAAGGTGACGTTCCACCACAGTGTATCAACTTCATAAGGGCTTTGGAAAGAGTTAAAAAATTTGCCAGGGCAACACATTCAAATGCACTTCATTACATCAGCTGAGAAATATTTCTGCCTTGCAAGCAGAACAGTAGAAACATGAGCCATTCTGTTTCCTAAAACAAAGCTATTTCCCATTACCACCATTCACAACTGTGGGCGAGACTACAAGACACTCGCTCTGCACCTTGTCATTCCCCACAGAGCAGGAGGCTTCTGCGGTGCAGGGTGCTGCCTGCTTGCAGCGCAGGGCCAGCTGGGGCATCACAGCAGAGTCCCCACACCCACGGCACATTTGTACCTCTGGTGGAACTAAATCCCACCGAGTCATAAATATTGACTCAGCAGTGTGGCTGCTGCTTTCATTTTTTCACTGAACAATGTCATAGGAGATTATTAGGCTTAGCAGCTGATTTTTGCTTGTAGGATGGATCAATGATCATTGATAACAGAGTCACTTTATTATACGCTTATTTTAGTCAACAAATGGTTGTAGCATGGCAACCATGGTTATTCAGTTGTGTTGTAAATAAACTGTCCTTCCTCATACAAATACAAGAGTGTTTTCCTTCCTTTTTTACTCTGTGGGTTACAATTATTAGTCCTGTAAGATAATTCACATATTTGTCAACACTGGGAAGTGACAAGAAGAAAAGGGAGGTTTCCATTACAAAAGTTCCTCTCTTCTTTGTATTATTTGTAGCATTTACCTCACGTGCATTTTACTCAGAAGTCCCAGCTAAGACAGGCGATATGTTATGGTTCTTTTGGTTATATGGACTTCATAAAAGGAAGTGGCCTTCTCTCCACCTTGCTGGAATTTCCACTCCAATGCTAGGCAAATATTTTTGAACTGTATTGTCTCTCTTGTCCCAGTGAGTAAGTTAATTTGTTATAGTGGTTTTGTGCCTGCTTTAAAAAACTCATTTCTTGGTTAGAGCATCTTGAAACAGTAATATGTTAGATTAATAATAAAACTTTCTACCTAAGAAGACAATGTGAAAGGAATAAACGTAAGCTTTCCCTTTGGAAAGTAGTTGTTCCTTGAGGACATAGATGGTGTTTTCATGTCGCCTGTCAAATATACCTAAGCAACACCTGGATAGTTAAAATTTACCACAATTATCATAACTAGTCAGAATTTAATTTTCTGCAGAAAATGTATACAAAAGTAAAAAATTGTTATTGAAAAGTGAAAAATAAATCTTTTAACTGTAAGACAAAGAACAGATTTTTGCACAAAATATTTGGACTTTGCTTTTTGATGAGGAATATTTTTCTTATGAAGTAGAAGTTTCTTGCATAAAAAGTCTAAACACCATTTAGCAGAAAAAAAGATGAGAAAAAAATCCACTGGTAGTTGCAAAGGATACTTCAACCTTACTCCTCAAATTATAGACCAAGAAATAATTGCAGCATTTCTTTGATGACTAATTTCCAATAGGTTAATATGCCCATGAAAATGTCATTGACAATGCATAAATACTACAAGAAGAAAAATGCACTGAATAAATGATTGGCTATTTATGACTTATTTTCTCAGCCTTGGTTATTACAGTTAAATGATGTAACCATTAGATATAATAACTATTCAGACACGAAAAGAGGTTATTTATCACAACTCCATACAGAAAAATTAAATGCAAGGATGTAGCCACTGATGGCAAGAGAATTTTTAAATAGTATTCACTACAAAGACAACCACAGTCCCTGCTTAAAGAACTTCTATTTTGTAAGGATAAACCCCCCAAACATTAGATGGTAAAGGCACAATATATAAGTAAATGGGTCAAGTGATATCCAGATGCAGTTAACCTACATACAGTTATAAACTAATTTTTAGTTGTTTGCAGTCAGCCAGTTAAGCCGTTAACCTGCTGTATTTACCTGTATCTGCCTCAGTTTCCCCGTTTCTCATAAAAATTACAATCCCTTGTTTGATAAAGCCAAAAGAAACAGCTCAAGTACTCTGCACTGCTTTCATCCCCACTTAAACCCTTTTGAGGTGTATGCATAAAATGAGCTGTATGAAGGCTTTTAATGTCAGGAAAGGATATTCTGTTCTTACAGTTACTGCTTTTCTGTCTCCTATATTTTATATGCAGTCTTGCTTCTGAGCAGCTGTCTTGGATTTACTCTGGTGAGGCAAGAGTGGGCTCCAGCCGGCTCTGTGCTGCATATAAATGACTGCTAGAGGTATAAAGCATGGCAGGGTAATACCCTGGACAGGAGTTTTCCCTGTGATTTCCCTGGTAATGACACTGCCCACTGATCACAGAGAGCTGGGGATGCCTTCTGCTTAGGATTTCACCAGCCCAGCTTGTATCCCCAACCAAAGGTTGAAAGGAAAACGCTCCATACAGTGGAAAACAATTATCATCCACCTAAATATAAACAAATTGTGGCAAATACATGATGTATCTGGGTTTAAATTTGAAAGGCGATAGTAGTATCCTTGTTGCAGCACCACAGTCGGCAATTCTCTCACACTCACAGAATGAGTAAAATTCTGACTTTATTTACTACCAGCTTGCCCCTGTGAACTGGTCAGGTATGAAAAGGTGTTTCTGGAAGCTGGATCTTTCTCAGATGTGCTAGGCAGGAGAGGAAGGATTTGTTTCATTGCTTGAGTCTGAAAAGAACTCTGACACTTCCAGTTCGTGCCAAAATGCAGTGTTATCTCCTGACCTCTTGTCCTTCAGAGGGGATGTTGGAGGACTGTGTTGGCAAGGGCATTACTAATGTGCTTCTCTGCTCTGTTAACTCCTCTCCTCCTTTATTTTCTGTATTCGGTTTGTGGAATATTTGTGTTTGTTTTGTACACAGCCTCCTTTGGCACTGCCCCAGCTGGGGACCCTCATCTCTGCTATGCCATATGCTGCACAGGAACCTGCAAAAGGAGACTATAGCAGCTCTCAAACCAGTCTCTTCTAGGAATGTGCCTAGGATGAGTGGATAACTTGGGTATGGAGGGACCCCAGGTGGTCCAGTCCACTGCTCAAAGCAGGGGCTGCCATGAGATCAGACCAGATTACTCAGGGCCTTGAAAACACTCAAGGAAGGAGACTGACAAGCCTCTCTGGGCAACCTTCTTCCTCTGCTTGACTTCTACGTTTATCAGGACTTCTTACCAGAATGGTGACATCCAAGTGTTTCCTGGCTAGGTGTCCTGAGCAGCTATTTCTTGTAGGCTCAGGCATCAACCAAGCTGCAACGTACCTAATTTTACAAGGCCTCGGTCAATGTCTTTATTTTACTTTCACAGTAACAGCCAAATTATTCCTTCTTTGGTGCTGTGAGCAAGTAATCCAGCAGATATACAAGATAGCTCACTCCGTGGATATTTGCAGTAAGAAAAGGAATGGCCAGCTCTAGCAACAACTGGCTAACCAAAGCAATGTGAAGAAGACTGCAGTCATTTGCAAGGAATGAACAAGGTAAATTTTAAGAGAGAAATTGATAAGTAGAACCAAAACTTTGCTTTGCCTTTTTTTTTTTTTTTTCTTTTCCTACTGTGGCAAACCCAACAATTTCATAGCTGGATCATTCATGTTTCCTAAGAGTAGCCAAGGTAATGACATCTTGCTGTCTTAATCTTATCTACTAGCCTTTATCTTACTCCCCCACCTTTTTTCCACCTCCATCTCCCACTTCACTCCTCTGTCTTTAGCTTTTTGGCCATGGGAGTTAGGAAAGAGAAGAAAGACAGGCAAAAACATGTTTGAGCTGAATAAAGATAAATCCTGAAACATAAAATAGTCTCACAAGTTATTTTTTCCTCCCAGAAATGGGAGTCAATAGCAAGCCTCAGCAATAGCAAGAGCCCCAGACCCATTTTAAGTTTTGATAAACCCAACATAATTCTTTCTGTTTGATCTGTATTTTGCACTGATAATATGACATCCTAACAGAGGGCCAGAGGAAGACCTGGCCACTGTTTATTCCTGGGCTACTATCTCTAATACCAACTGCACACTGAGGATTCTTTGAAGTTTACTTTTTAATGCTAACAATGATTTTTTAGATTCTTGAATGAAAGATGTTGAAAAAAAAATCGATGCATTAGTATTAATAATATACACTGTAGAGGCATGATGCTATCAGGTGGAACCAAGAGAAAGTCCTCACTTTAAAAGGTACCAAGCCCCTGAGTGTGTGTGTATAGATAATTAACTATCCTCCTATTTCTTTTCATCTCTTAAATGTAAGGATCATCTTACATTAAGTTATTTCTCTTGAGGGGTATGCTGTCATTTCAGCACTATACACCTAAACAAATTGGACAAAATTGTTGATGTAAATGCCAAAGAGCACCAATGTATCTTCATTATAGTAATTATGTGGTTTATGACTTTTTTTCATATAAACAGTTAGTTGAGCTTTAATTTAAGTTCAAAAGACAGCCAAGTGCTTATGGCAAAGAAATCTAAGGGAAACTCAGCTGAAATAAAGTAAGAATTGCATTTAAGCATGTTAAAACTGGAACAAATGATCTGGATCAGACCACCCTACCACTATGAGTGTTTCCACCTGTGAAGGCACATATTAAATCAAATCTACTGACTCCACTGCACAAAGTGAGGAGGCAGGAGCCAAAAAACAGCCTCTGGTTCCATAAAACCAAAATGGCTTAAAGAGGAACAAACATCCTCCCCTCACAAGACATACACATATCTCTGATGTGTCTAATTAATTTTCATTTTAGAGTCATCAAATATCATCACTTGCAATTTACTTTTTTTGAAATGTTTCCTTAATTTTGGTGGCGCCTGCTGTATGTTGCTGTCATTAACAGTCTGTCAGATTTTCACTGCTAAAAAACACCTTGAGGGAGTTGTAAGAGGCCCTGAAATTCACTCTGCGTGGAAATCCAATGAGTAAGACCTCAGTGAGAGAGCGGTAGAGAATAAAAGTGACAGGGACAAAAAATATGGTCAAAAAAGTAGAAGGATATAGTGGATCAAAATGAAATGGAGCAGGAATGAGAAAGACGAAATCACAAACTATTTGAAAAATATTTCACATTCCTTTTTTGTTATCCACACTCAGCCCATTTTTACAATCACATTTCTGTACATTTTTAGTGTTTAAAGCTTATAGATCAGAAATATCTTTTAAATATATTAAAGGATAGGAGGGTTTTCAGGAGAGGCATAGTAAACTCATGAAGGACCCAGGGTAATAGTATGATATTTGTGATTTATTCATAAGTATATTTGGGTCATTCTTTGCATCTACATCAAATCAGTAGAGTTAATAAGGAAAACTAACAGCACAGGTTACAAACCATACCGCCTGATAGCCATTCTTAGGTAAATAATCTGTCATGCTGCAATGAGACTGATAAATATAGACAAGAAATCTTAACAGTGAGATCAATCTACTTGTCTTCAAGAAAGAACTGTGGAAAACAATCCTTAATACACTGATTTTCCACACTGGTGACAACCCTTAGTTCATCTGTGTCTTCCAAACTTTTCTTTTTTTCTTTTTTTGGTACTCCCCATGTATAGGAGGACATGGTGCTCAGTCTGGTCAGGACACGTATTATCCTCTATTCATTCCAATTTCCCAGAACCTCCTCTATGCTTCAAAGAGATTAACTAACCACTATTCAGCATAGAAACTAAAAACAGTTTGTCTCTGAAAAATATTAAGACAAAGGTCTTTCAAAAGAGATATCTAGGGAGGAGTATCAGAGTAAATGAAGTGGAGAATTAAGATTTTATGTAAAAGAACTCATATGGGAACTATATAATTAAAGTAGGCAAACAATCTTGATTGTGCTTTGTAATCATGTCAGCCAATAGCTATATGATTATGGTATTTCAGTGTCTGTGGAAACACATTTTATGGACTTTAAAAAACATCTTAATTTGGTTTTCTGCATTTTTCCTTTATAGAGTCAAAGAATTCTGTGCTCAGGAGCCCAGAAAATCAGGTTATTCACTGGTCACTCAGGGTTTTTTTTCACTTTTGGTTCTTGTACAGCACATATTTTCCCCTCAAGGTCAAAATCACCTGAGAAGCAAGCTTCTCACCGGACTGGAATCTTGATCAGCTTTATCATATCACTCAATTGCTTGAGTTCATCAAATCTACAATCACGAACATTCAGTTCATCATACCCATAAAATACACTGATAATCAGAACTGACTAAAGTAAGGTCAAGCATGAATTGCTACCCAGCAGGTCTGAGGGATGTCCTCTGTAAAAAGAATTGTCTTTATTCTCTGGAAGCCAGACAAATAGCAGTTTTGTCACAATCAAAGAGTAATGGTTCTCTGGCAGGTGGGTTAACATTTTTCTCAACCGCTTTTTTAACCACAAAAAAGGAACACAGACTGGTAAGTTAATTTATTCAGAAAACATTGGCTGGATTTTGTCTCACCTGCCTTTCAACACACACAATGCAGATGTTAACATCACAACCAGTGACCTAAATCTTTCTTAATAGTCAAAGGAGAGAAATAGATGCCTTAGGGATGTGATTCATCTGACCTATTTTAGACAGATATTTACCTAGGAGATGAATTGCATCTGAGACTGCACTGAGTATATTGACTAGATCTTCACAGACTATAGAGATCATGGGCTGATCAGTTCAGAACAGTAAATTTCATCACATGAATCCTACTTTGTGTCAAAGTGCTAAAGGCTGGTACAGGGTCAGCACTCCAGGTTCTATGGGCACAGTTTAGATTGTTTCCACCAGAATGTGAAGTTCCCTTATAGGCACATTATAGGGTGACTCACAACTTTTATGGTCTACATGTCTTACTAAACTAAATGAACTCCTCATAATACTTGCTATCCTCCAAACTGTTGAGAAGGAATAGCTCTCAAAAAGGGCAGTGTTTTAAAGTTTGACACATCTACATTTACTTTGTAGTTTTAAAGGGCGGTAAATTAGAAGGGTAATTTTCATGCAGTAACATTCCTGCAGCTTTCAATTGTTACAATAGCTTTTCCAAAATCTCCAAGATATATCAGAAAATGTCTACCTGTGAAATGTCATGCATTAGTTGCAGAAACTGTCCTAAACTTAGCTAATAACTACACCTGATCAAACTTTTTTTTTTTAAACTAGAAAAAGTACATTGTGATAAAACTGAAATTTCTTCAGATGATAAATACATAATATTTTTGGAACTTTTTGTTTGTTTGTTTATAAATTCACCAGATCTCTTAAAATACTGAGAGAAGTAAGACATGGTTTTTTACCTCCTTTTTCATGAATTAAAATACACAGTTCTTTAGCAGTCCCTAAAATAAAAGTAAACAAATAAATACCCTGCTGTAGTTACCATGATTCCCACATCTCTATGAAAAGCACTTCTGTTTTTTTTGTTTAAGCTAAAAACTAGAGGATGAGGGCCTTGTGAGAACTCAGCATGCACTTCAGTTTTCTAATGTAGCACAGCAGGAGAGAGATACAGAGGGAAAGCAAGCAGAAATAATAACCAGAGGCTATAGGATGAATGGGAACATGAACCATTGGCATGCGGGATGTTGAGAATCAATGTATCCACTCTCCTGACCTTATATTGCACTGTAAGGTACCCAGTCAGCTCTACTGTCTCAGCCTTTTCCTTCAGTTGGTAGGGACTTTTGGAACTCCAGTTCTGATTTCCAGGTCTGAAGAAGTTTCTTTCATTATCTGTCCTCTTTTAACATCTGTATAATGAAGTAACGTGATAAAATTGAAGTAAAATTGAAAGAGCTTCCTTTGGACAAGAAAACCAAATTTGAAGATAACTTTTCTTACTTACATCAAAATGTCACAACTATTGTGGTGTAAAGTCTGTACTTGCATGCATGCAATGCCAATTGGAATTGTTGCCTTGGGTGTGAAGATTTGGTGGCTGTGGTTGTGGGGATAGCACCTTTTGAGCCATAATTCCTACTCACAGCAGAATACCTTCTGACTAAGTTTCTGTCTTACTCCATCTCACTAAATTAGCCACACTAAATTTTCTCAGCTGAACCCAGAGGCCAAGGTAAGGCTATATATGTGCATGAATATGTGTGAATATTCAGGTTTTCTTCATATTTCAGAAGATGGAACAGCCAGAACACATACCAGAAGAGTGTGTTTTCAGCAGATGCTTATATGTGAATGATCATACAATATGTCAGGGAGAAAAAGCTATTTCACAAAAATATCAGTTTGGATTAACAACTGTTAACTGTAAACTATTTTCAGGTTGAGGGTTTATGCATTTTTTGTACCATTTTAAATTTATTGTAGTGAATTTCTGGCAAAGTTTCACTGGACAAGATTCTACATACTGAGTGGAATTTAATCACATCAGCATCCCACTGATGTTAATTGGAATATTCAAATGAGCAATGAACACTCAGGCTAAGAATCAGTCACTCAGTTCTATCACTCTGAAATTCTTATAAATCCTATATATATTCATGATCAATAATTTTGAGAACAAAGCCATTCAAAATAAGAGATTTATAACTTATTGTGAAACTATTGCATGAACTGATTTGCTAAATAGATTTCTTTAGTAAATAGTTAATATAACTTCATCATTCTTCATTATGTCTTTAGGGTCCACAAGCCCAGACAAAAACCACAGGGTTCAATAATGTACTCTGCTTGATCATAATGATACAAAGCATCCCATTAACTATTACTAAGTTGATTAACAGAAAATGTTGGCAGCAGCCTTAGTCAAATATTCAATGCAGAACAACTCGATCCTGAATTTGTTATCTTGGTGATTTTCCTTTTACTTTACATAAATCATGAGTTTGATAGAATATAATCTGTTTTACTATTGTATAGCATTGTTATCAAGAACAAAGGGATATAATCTAGATATGAATAAACTTATAATGGAAATTAGACAAAGATTTTTATTCACTGAAGAAGAAAACTTCTAGAACAGCCTCACAACTGATCTGAGAGAAAAAAATTAGTAGTTCTAATACAGTTAAATCAATTTATAAAGGTATTTGTTACACCCACACTAGTGATTGACACAATACCAAGAAACTCTCTTGAGCATGGGAACTCAGCTGTCTACACTGTAAAACTGATCCCTGGCACAGTTTTGCTCCAGACCTTCTAGCACTCTCCCAAATAATTCCCAGGAGAGTTGGAGAGTTTGCATCAAATGGGAACCATTCCTAATAAACAGTCTACTTTGGAGAGTAAGAAAAAGCATGAAATAAGAATGAATGTTTCCTTATCAGGTGGTCTCAGCAACACAGAATGGTTATGGGCATATTTTATTTACCATTATGAACACAATTGCATAACTAGGAACTGGACTTGATAACACAGAAGCTCCCTTTCATTCCTACAGCCATATTGAGTTATCCTCATTTAATTAATCTTCTCTTTCTTCTTTTTATTAAACACAAAGAAACCTAAATCATGTTATTCAAAGTAAGGGGAAAGAGGGAGGGGAGGCAGAGGAACATGTAACAGGAAAAACTCCACAGAGACTATTTTCCTATACTGATGATTTAAGGTAGTTCAAGAAAACTCAAGTCTTTCTTAAAATGGATACATCTGTCAACTTGACTTGTAACAAATATGTCACTGGATATTTCCCAAATGTGCAAAATATTGTACTCTGTAATTCATACTATATGTGCAATATGCACTCCCATCTAAGTCTTCTTTTGGCTCCTTCTCTTGACAAATTAGAGACATTTGGTTCCCTTTTGTCCTTAAAGTCACAACAAACAACCAGTGTGTAATTTACATCTTCCAGCATTTTGTACCCGTAACTTATGAAGAAACCTGGAGATAGAATAAAAAGTCCTTTTCCTGGTAGATTTTGGTGCTGTTCTAGCTCAGAGTATTCTTCTTCCTCACCCCCGGCACAAAATTAGCTGAGAAGAATTTTTCGTGGAACTTTGTTTTGGGTTCAAATAAAACATTTATTTAAAAGAATATTTAATTATTTTCTTATGCTTGAAATATGTTTCACTTGTAAATGATGTAAACTAGTACAGTATTATAGAAAATTACTCAAAGGAGTCTGTCATGGTTTAAACCCAGCCAGCAGCTCAATATCACGCAGCCACTGTATAACTCCCCCCCTCAGCTGGACAGGGGAGAGAAAATATAATGAAATGCTGGTGGGTCAAGATAAGGACAGGGAGAGATCACTCACCAATTACCATCATGGGCAAAACAGACTTGACTTGCGGAAAACTAACTTAATTTATTGCCAATCAAACCGAAGTAGGGTAATGAGAAATAAACCCAAATCTTAAAACATCTTCCCCCACTCTGCCCTTCTTCCCGGGCACAACTTCACTCCCAAATTCTCTACCTTCCCCCCCCAAGCCCCACCCCTCCACCCCCGTAGCCCAGGTGGGG
>JANZLQ010000078.1:31912922-31969537 GCA_026212715.1 Elanus axillaris | reverse complement strand
TCCCCCGTGGACCTCCCTGGGCTGCAGGGGGACAGCCTGCCTCACCATGGTCTTCATCACAGGCTGCAGGGGAATCTCTGCTCCAGCGCCTGGAGCATCTCCTCCCCCTCCTTCTTCGCTGACCTGGGAGTCTGCAGGGTTGGTTCTGATACACATGTTCTCACTCTTCTCTCCATCTGCAGTTTCTGCGCCAGAGCAACTTTTTTTCCCCTTATTAAATCTGTTCTCCCAGAGGCACTACCACCATCACTGATAGACTCAGCCTTGGTTGATGGTGGGTCCGTCTTGGAGCTGGCTGGCATTGGCTTTGTCGGACAGAGGGGAAGCTTCCAGCAGCGTCTCACAGAAGCCGCCCCTGTACACGCTGTCCCACTACCAAAAACTTGCCACAGAAACCCAATACAGAGTCAATAAATGAATAAAAATGAAAACCAAATCAGCTTTATCTTTTAAAAATGTAGATCTCTCTCTAGTGTCAGAATTTATCCAACTGTATCAGTCAAAAAGGGTAATTTCACTAAACATTCAGATTCATTTATTTCAGAATAACATTGTCTGTTATAAAATAGTACTACTGGAGTTTCCCTATCTGTCTTTAGTTAAAGAATAATAGTGTCAACTGAATTTAATAAGAGCTAGTGTTGATGCATATTACACTTCCATACACTGGAAGCAATGTTGTTAAAATCAATGGGATTCAATTGACAGGAAACTTTCAAAAACATAAGCACAGCCAAAGCATATAATGAATAATTCTTACATGTGGAGGAATAGCAAGAAAAAGAAAGTGGTACAAGTTACAAATAAAAGTGAGCTGATTGTTCCATTTTTGCATTTTTAAATTGAATGCATCTCAATAAAGCATGCTGCCCTAAAACTATCAGTTTTCTGTTATTTAATTACTTCAGGTAAAATGCAGGTAATCAGTTTGTCTCTTGCAACAGGTTTGCTGCCTAGGAGGACAATTTCTTTCTTGTATAAACACATACCAGTCAAATAAAGCTGAGGTGTATGACTGATTTATATGGTATCACCACAGCATATGGCATACTAACTAAAGATTGATAGAAGAGTGATATTTTTATCCTTATTTCATTGTAAAATAACTGTGAGAAGTATAATGCACATGTGAATAAGCACCAACACAAATGCACAAAAATACCTGAAGCACATAATAAAACATTAGAAACTACATTTTATTCCACAGATATTTCTTAATATTAATGACATTGTGTGGAAGATTCACAGGTACCATGGTGACTAGGAACAGTACAAACCCATGAGCAAGTAACAAAATTATTTTCAGTTTCATTTCTGATATATATCAATATTTTACTTCCTTTTTTTAGCACCTACAGTCTATTGGCCAGAAATTTTTACTGTGATCCCCATTTTTTTTTCCTGAGTAATTGCTTAGAGTTAATTTACAACCTAGTAATGTGTGTAAGCAGTTCAAATTATTCCTTCCTGTGTTCATTACCTTGTATTTCTCATCAGAGAATTCCATCTGCTGTTGCAAAGCCCATTCATCTAAACAGTACTAACAGCATTGGAGAGCCAGCTACTTTTGAAGCAGTGTAAAATAAACTGTGAAGTAGATGTCGAAAGCTATTTCACCTGTTTTATATTTGAATCCTTGTTTTGCTTCACTCACTTTGCTACTGAGCAGAATCAATAACAGCATTCATGATGGGATACAGACATTCAGCTCATAAGCTTTCAAGATATTAGCTTTTTTCACTTATGAAGAGTGGATGGGGAGAAAATGAAATAGTTGGCAAATGTGCTTTTCCTCCTTCTGCAATGACATCTCTCTTGTATTTATTGCAGTTTGTGCAGGTATTAAAGACATTTACTTCAAGGTAAATTTGCCAGAGTTGACAGTTTGGCAAAAAATAAAGGGCAGCTTTGATAACTGTAAGAAAACTATTTTTCTACTTCTTTTTTTCCTTCATTATTGGTTTGCAGGCATCAAAAATTTGTCTAGGATATGTGTTATGTTGCAGTAATAAGGCAACAAACCTTACAGCCATTAGTAGCATTGAGGCTAGCCAAGATTTTTCTGGGCTACATAGTTACAGTGAGTGTCCTTGCCTCATTACTGAAATGCCAGTTTGCTGTAAGAGTCTGCTTATATATCAGATCATATTCTGTGTCCCTTGGGTTCCTCCTCCACCCCAGGTGTCATCAATAGAAAATAGGAGGAACATAAGGTCTAGCTTTATTGCTAATTCTGTCTGGCCCCCACTACCTTACAATAGCATGTGGTAGGTATGGTCCTGCAATAAATAATGGCTTTTGATTAACTTTGCAGAGAGGGTTGGCTGTGGGTGATGTTATTGGATCAGATTGCTGTAAAAGGTTAGTAAGATGAACCTGGAAAGTGAGTAAAACTTACAATGGATAAAGGAGCTGAAACCTGTTGAACACTGGATGGGGATTTGTAATTCTTCAAAAAGCATAAAAAGTTATCATGAACTACATTCAGTGGACTACAGGTTAGTGACATCAGGACCATATAGGCCTCTTTTAATGTGATGTAAAACAGCTCAAACAAGAATACTTTAAATTGATGGATTCCTGTTTGGTTTTTTTAGAAGGATTTTTACTATTTTCATATGTTTTGGGTTGCTTATTAAAAGTAAGTGTAGCTGCTGACAGATATTCATTACTTTACTCTTCCTTTTTCTGAAGCTGAGAGGATAACAATATAATGCAGTGCTCCATTGCACCCAGGAAGAATTAAAAAAAAAAATGGTTACAAGTTAGACTACATTGAAAAAATGAAAAGTAAAAATATATATTGTTTTAAAAATCTAGCACACTGGCTTAAATTGTATTTCTCTCCATCTCCTTTTCTCTTTCATTGTTTTCCTTGTTATTTCCAGAAAGCAAACATCCTTGACAGTCAGTTGGGATCAGAGTTATGTTTAGCCATTTACAAGTTAAGTGTCCAGCCTTCTGCAGAAGGTCTCTAGCACAAACAAGGGCTTTCAATCAGATACTTTCAACAACAGATTTGATTGCACACCAGAGCTGTCATTTAGCTTGGTTATTAACAGAATAAAGAATAGGAAGCAACAAAGAGCAGATAATAAATATATACACAGCAGATAATACATAGAAGGGCCAAGTCATTCAGTAGTCCAAACAAGGAAAATGCAAAGTCCCCTTCACATGTTGTTATCAATTCCTTATGAATTGGTTTATTACTTTATTCAAATACTAAAGCTTGGTTTAATATTCCATCTCTTATTCACATTAGTATAGTTTGGTTTAGGCATTACTCAACTTCCAATAGCAGACTGGAATTTTCCCTGTCTGTATGTGCATCATCATCACATGATATCCTTTCTATAACTGAAAGAAGTCAGAACCTCTCAAACCACTTTTTTTCTATTTTATTAATTAGTCTGTTTCAGTCATGCTTGCAGTCAGTTACACCACTGCTCAGTAACAGCAAACCAAATATGTAACTTAGCTCAGTACCAGGTGACATTTATATGTTTCAGTTCACTACATTAGATCCCAAAGGACATAAGACTTCCTGCTTTTAAGAGTGTGTAACTTTATCATAGCTCTCCTGTCCCACATACCTCAGAACCTTTGGGGAGAAGATATTCCAAGCCTGTTCACAAGCTTGAGAAAAACAGCTCCGATTAGTGAGCTGGAGCTTGGCTGGGAACACAGTGAGATCATTGCAGTGCTGGATCCATTGGTTCCTGCTGTCCTACAGGAATGAGCAATTAGGGATTTGGAGTATTAAGCAGCCATTACACCCAAATAGCCTTGTTGCAGGTCATATGTTATAGCTCCAGCAGAAAGCTGCACTTGAAGTGCTTGTTACTTGCATGCAGCTTAAAAGACATGGGTTAGTCCAGCTTAAAAGACATGGTTTAGTCAATTGCTCTGACGAATATGATCTCCTTGTAGTTTCTACCTTAAAATATATCCATACTTCTTTCCACTTGCTGTTGCACCAGCAACTCAAATTCTTCCTTTATTTGCATAGCATCTTCAAGTAACAGCAAGATAGTATACTTTTTTATTTTCTTTAGATAATCAGATAGGTTAGGTTTTATTAGTTTGCAGATGTTTTTCACCTCTGATCCAGCAGTAGACCAAAACTAGACCATAAGTACTTGTTTCAGATGGGGTTCTTAAATATGCATAACCAGAACAGAAAAACAGTAATTCAGGTAAACTCTCACAAAGTCCTTTAAAATTATCATTAATATTTTTCTATCTGTAATCATAGAAGGGAACAGTTCTCCCACCCTAAAGATGCCTTAAAAGCTTCCTGGCGTCATCCTAGAGTCTGGTCTGCATTTGCCTTTTTCATAACTACATCGTATTTCATAGCTACATCTTGTCATTATCCCATCCTCCTCTTCCTCATTTATATTCAGCATACAGGAGGTAACATAAAATTCTGCCAAGTGCATGACCTAGCATTTTGCATGAGTCTTCAGGGTTGTCCGGCATGTTCTGCATATACAATCTCAGTTCTCTCTGATACTGATACTGCTCCCACCCTTATGACACCATTGACTTTCCTCTGGTTGCTTTTAAAATCTATGTGAAATAATCAATGAAACCAAAATCTGTTCCCTGAGGGACTCAGCTAGCATCTATTCTCCAGCGTAATGCTTCTCTTTTCAACAGTCCCCAGTGCCATCTTCTTTTTTCTTAGCTCTCCACCTACCTTACAATTCTTCCTTAAATTTTATATTCTTTAGATCAGTTAATAGTTTTCTATGTGGCACAACTGAAACACAGAAGTCTGGGTAGAAGAGAACTGCTGCATTCATTGCGTGAAGATGCAGTAGGTTAAGTTTTTGTTTGGTTGGGTTTGGGGCTTTTTTTGTAGGTTTCTTTGGGGGGTGTTTTTTCTTTGTTTTGGTTTTGGTTTTTGGTTGTTGTTGTGGTGTTTTTGTTGTTTGTTTGTTTGTTTTTTTGTCAGGAAAAGCCTGCCATGATGTACTTCTGGTAAGCTCTTTTTTGGATGGCATTTTGCTCTCCCTTTAATATTATGCTTAACTATTTATATCTTTAAGGCACGATATAAAATTGAATATATTTAGAACATCAGAGTTCTAATACAAGGTTTTGGGAAAGAATTACTGAATTCAACATAAACAACGGCATTGCAAGGAACTTGCTCTTTAGTTACCCTGTAAACTACTAAGAGAGGGCAAATTCTCTAACAAACAAAAGGGGAAATTCCCTTTTGATAAACAGAAGAGGTATATAAAGTGCAGCTCCTTCTTGTTATATGTTATGTCATTCTTTAAAACATGGTCCTTGGTATTGCTGTATTTAAGTGAAAGACCAACACAGGCCTGGGACATAGGGAGGCCTATTTCCCTTTGTAGTCTCAGTTAAATCAATAGCATACAGTATACACTCAAAGGTTTGCCAAGATAGCCCAAGATATATTAGAAGCTACATTGTACCTATACTTTTAAGAAGAAATCTTTACTGTCGTGTTTTATCCTTGGCACTGAGTGTCAGTTTGCTAAGAACCATTTTGCTCTCTGTCTTTTGACTGTAGTCCAGTGCTGAAAGGGAAAGCAACTGAATATTTTCCAATTTTGCAATGCAATTATTCTATGACAAAATAAGAGCATATCAGCTACACTGTTGCTAGAGCTGGACATGAGGCTTTATTTAACAGAAGAAGAAAACACCAAGACCTTTATAGATGAAAACATTATACATTAGTCAGGTGTAATACACTGTTATCTGTCAGTAGTGTATTTGAGACATTTGACAATACTTCAGAAAAAATGACCAATATTAAAGTTCCAAATAAAAGACTAAACGCTCTATAGAAAGTTTACTACTCTTCAACTGTAACATAAAGCTCAACTATAAAAGGGTCAGATATACCTCTGAAAACAATAGCTACAGCACTGAAGAAGGATTGAATTGAAACTTGGAAATTCTCATTTTGATGCTGCCACTTCTCTGCTAAGCTTCTTTAGGGAAATTGTATCAACTCAGTTTTTCTAGTTAAGCTCATTCTGTCACTCCATGATCTTGGTATCCGTCATGGCCTCACTTAAAAAACCAACTAGACAGCAAAATGAAAAAAACATGTGAAGCAAAGAATCTAATCAGTGACAAGTATTCCAATACTTTTTCAGAATTATTCATCTAAAAGCACTCGATACAGCAATAATAAAGTATCTATTCAGATTACAATCTGGTAAAGTGGTAGCGGGTGCTTTCATGATTTGGATGAACTCACCTGTTCAGCCAAAGACAGCTATTTAATCAAACCAAATTTCATTCAGAGGCTTATGACTAGCCTAAACAAGGCCAAAATGTTCGGACATGCAATACTGAAATTAGCTCAGCTACACAGTAATAAATCATACAGAATTCCACAATAAAAGTATTAAGCAGAGAAGCATTTCAGTAATGCAGGAGGCACAGTTCATGTTATTACACTACTTAATGTTAATGCACTTTAATAGCTCTAATGGTTTAGCATAAACCACATACTGTGTTAGAGCTACATCTGTAGGATGGTGCCATTTGCGCTAACCTCAAATTTGTATTAAACAGGGCTATAAGGATAAAAGTATAGGCTAAATATATTCTTGCTACAAGTTTTTTTGTTTTTAACTTGTTCTGTGAGAGGTAAATTTATGACTGACCAGCACATTTGGTATCATTAGAAGAAATAAAAACAGCAATTTACAGAAAATTTAGTCTGTAACTAATTCATTTTTTCTATGCCACCCTTTTTTAGTAATGAGATATGACTGTTCTATTTACCGTAGTATATATTTAGGTTGGTAAAAATTCTATCAGCTGGAAGACCTCTACCTTCTACAAATAGAGAATGCCATGGAATTGCAACCATCTTGGATACAGATGGAAAGCAACTGATCAGCTCAATGAGTAATATGGAACAGAGAATTTTGTTCAAGAATAGCATAAAAAATAATAATCAATACTTGAGCTATTAGAAACAGGTATAGATACATAAAGGAGGAGATTGTCTTCACAAGATTCTTTGGTGAAGTTGCTTCTGATTTATACCAGAAGGGGAGATTCAAAGAACTAAAAGGGGAATAAGATGTTCAGTCTTTTCTGACACGTCCACCCACTGGGACAGCATTTAGTTGCCTAAACAAAGAACTCTGTCAACCCTAGTCAGATAGGAAATGAGGATTTCAGTCTATCTTTTTATTTTCTTCCCCAACTGCTAGATGTGTCAACAGTCATATGGAGTTAAGAATTGTGAAAAATAAAGATGGTCATTTGGGATGTGCCACTGATCAGTAACCAGGCCATTATTAATTTAAAAATCATTCAAATTCTACATTATTATAGCAAAAATGTATCTTAAGACCATTCTCATCAGTGAACTGAGAGGCTAAATTATGTTGTCAAAGGCAATGCACTGCCATTTTATCTCCTATTAGCTGATTTACTGAATCTAACTCCGTTCAAACTTGAATAAATCATGTTTTTAATTGTTTTTTTAGAAGAAGATACTCTATATTAAGCACATATACCACTGGTACGGTTTGTCTTTCTGGTTTTCCCTGACAGTTTTGAACTCTGAGCCAGCATTCCTTATTTGCAGTATTCATGATAGAAACTACAGTGAGGACATATCACCATGTGGTGCATTGACTTTGGCTAGATGCCAGGTGCCCACGAAGCTGCTCTAAGCCCTTCCCTCCTCAGCACAACGGGATGTGGAGAAAATAAGATGGAAAAAAACTAATGGACGTTTTAATAAAGCAAAAGCAAAGGCTGTGCACAGAAGCAAAGGAAAACAAAAGATTTATTCTCTACATCCCAACAGCAGGTGATGTCCAGACATGTCCTGGGAAGTAGGGCTTCAGTACGTGTATTGGTTGCTCTGGAAGACAAATGTTTTAATAATGAATGGCCTTCCTCTTTTCTCTTAGATTTATTGCTGAGCAGATGTCATATGGTATGGAATATCCCTTTGGTCACCCTGGGTCAGCGGTTCTGGCCATGTCCCCTCCCAAGATCTTGCCCACCCCCAGCCTACTGGTGAGGGGGAAGTGTTGGAGAGGCTGCCTTGGTGCTGTGCCAGCACTGTTCCGCAGTAGCCAAAACACTGGTGTGTCCTCAACACCTTTCTAGCTACCAACGCAGAGCACAGCACTACGAGGGCTGCTATGGGGAGAATTAACTCCATCTCAGCCAGACCCAATACACACCACTTTCACCTTGTATTCTGTTCTTTGCTTCAAATCTTGTAAAGAGAAGAAAGATTATGATGTAAAGTTAAGGTGCAGAGATTCAATTACAGTACCTTTGCCTAGGTGTATGTATGTTTTTTTCCCCAGATTTGGCTCTTCAAACTAAACACAAAGAAAAGCAAAGGAATACTTTGCCACACTGCATTACTGCATAGTGGAGTTTGTTGCTACAGATTATTATGGAGAAGAGTATAATGTGTTGAAAAAGAAACTGCACAGTTTATTGGTGAACACATCCATTACTGGATATTGATATAAGAAGGTAGATGACATCTGTGGGTCAGGAAGGCACTTAGCTGCTGATTCCCAGGAACTGTGAGAATACAGCAAAAAGAGGATTACCTAGTGCTCACCTTCTTCTTAAATCCTTTCTTAAGCCTCTGTAATAGGCCGTTTAGTCCAGAAAATATTTCTCATGATGCACTTCTGATCCTTCCATTGCAAATACATCTCTTCATGCCCAGTTTTCCTTGTTCATCTCTCTCTCTCCCACATGTTTAATGTTTTGGGAATCTTGAAGACAAACACTGCACTTTTTGACATCAAAGAGAATATTGACACAGACTTTGATGAGAACAGTACTGGCAAGATGTAAATATATAAAGAGCATGTATTACTTCGAGATTCTTGAAGATGAAAGACTCTTCGTCATTTTAATTAAAATAATGTAGACCCTTAGTGACATTACTGCTCAATTTATAATTCCCTTTCCAGTATTTTTAACTATGTCAACTTCAAGGCAGGCAAAGCAAGAGAAAGGGTAAACATTTGCAATATATCCATACGAAGATAACTGGATCACTGTTTTTTAACAAAACTAGAGAAAGAATTTAATGCTGTTTTTTAACAAGACTAGAGGAATATATATCATATAAATTACAATACATTTAGCACTTATGTGTAATAAGATTTGTATATAAACCATATTCTGCATCGAATTATTGCATAAGAAGTACACACAATGCATAATAAATGAAAATACTTATTGATTCATGCTCTATAGCAACAATATCAGTAGCATCTTGACTTTGAGACTTGGAATGAGATCTTCCATTCTTACAATATTTTTAGAAAATACCATCTTTCCTATAATATTCTGTTCATTTTATGAATAGTAAGAGTAAGCAGATCAACGCGTCAATGTCTAAAGGCTTAAAAAATGTGTATCAGGTGACTGGATAAAGTATTTATTGAATCACAAAATCAAATAGAAAAAGACATTTAGGAACAGGCTTCCTTTTGACTTCATGTTCCTCTTTTGAGTCACAGTTGGAAGTACACAACACATGAAATATGGCGCTTCTATTTTTGACTAGCGAGAAATCCAAAAGGTAAAAGCAAACACATAAAACACATTTGAAAACTCGGCTTGAGTTTTTTTCTGGATGGGTAAAGAACTTTGTCATTGGAATTGCTATTTATTTTGGAAACAGGCTGTCCATATCTAATGAAAACCAGAATACAAGTAGATTACACAGTTACTGGGTCAAATAGAAACCATATGAAAATCTCCCACTCACTTCAACAGGAATTTCCCATGCACTCTCAGCTGCAAGTTTGTCTTGAACAATTTAGAAATAATGGTGGAAGTCCAATATTGAAAAAAGTCCTATTTCCCTTCCACAAGTCATACAACAGTTTGTTTAATGAAAATGAACCCAAACTCTGCCTGGGTTACCACAGTTGTGTTTTTTTGGCTAGTGAATACATGATTACCTGTCTAAACCAAAACTTTAAAACTCCAGGCAGGAGATGAATAGTGAGCAACAGGATGGCAGAAGGCAGGATTACTCAAAGAGAAGATTACAGGCTGGATCAACTGTCAAGGTGAGAAACTGCAGTCATGCAATGTCTTAGATATTCCTACAGGAGAACCCTAACTGCCCCCACCCTCCCCAACACATACACACTTTCCTGGTGTTTTTGGAGGCAGCTGCAGCACTCTATTACAGTTTAAAGCCATGAAGTATCTTGGCATGTCTGATTGGCCTAAGAGAATTAGAGCAAAATACTATTTCAGTTGAGTGGATTTTGATAAAAAGTATGTAGATATCAATGAATCTTCCCAAGTAAGCTGTTCTTGCCTAAAGGCCCTAGGGTTGATGACATGATGCTTGGCTTCTCTTCACAGATTTGCCACTGACCTGTTTTGTGACCCTCTTTAGTGCCTCCTCTCTTTTCCTCCCACCCAGATGCCTGCTTATATTGTAGATGTGTCAAGGGAAAAATTATCCCTTTCCATGCATTTTTACCTAGCAAATATCGGTTTTGGCTGCAGGTTCTTGTATGGTTTTAGGAAAAGAAAGCCCAAGCTTCTCTCCCCCAAAATCCCAACAGCACCACCAAAATGAACAGAAGCTGCAATAGAGAAGAGAAGTTATTCTGAAACAACTATGTAAATGTTTTAATATGGATTTTAACTGCATCTGCATTTAACAGATATTGGGATGGGAAAAGATCATAAATGTTTTTCTTGACTCCAAAAGAGTTTAGCACACTATTCTGTTCTCTGATCAGTCATTTAAATGTATTAATAAAATCATGTTGAAAATGTCTTCACTAGCATCTCCTTTATGTATTCATCTCATCAGGGAGAGAAAGCCCTTGTCACAAGAGAAACCCTGAAAAAACTTGTCATCTTTTTTCTTGTCTTTCTTTTCAGTGTCACTGGCTTCCATTGCAGATACTGATGATTTAATAGCATGTCTTTCATACTGGGATGCATCAGATATTGTCTAGTGCTTCTGTTCCTAGACTAAAAGAAATCCCCTAAGTATAACATACAGTTGTTATGATCCTATATTGTATATAAATGTGGAATAAAATTAAAAGCCTACCTAGCTGGTCTAGGTTTTCTTGTTACTTTTTTTTTCTTTCCTTTTTAATTTAACTCGAGCCAAGAAAAATAGACATGATCTGAGCCAAGGAGAAACAGGAAAACAGAAAAGAAACTTAGAACTTCAAACTCTTTGTGAAATGCCCTAAGTCACTAAGGTGATATACAACTTTCTGTTCGCTTGGATCGCTCACTATTAACATACATACATACACACATCCATACATACATCATAACTGATTGTAGTCAGTTCCATGCTACAAATTTAAAATTTTAAAAGCAGGGTAACTACTTCCTGCCACCTCTAGATTATTGTCTGAAGTATGCCCTGAAACATATGTAGATGGGGTTCTAATCCAATCTTGTCTTTCATGGTTGTTCCTGTTACCTGTGTCAATAACTAATTGCTTTGAAATTCCATCAAATAAAGCCTGACAAAGGGTTATAATGTTTTCTCAGCAACATTCTCCAATTATTCTTCATGTACCTCTACCTTCTCTTCCTTTTGTTGTTTTCTTCTTTAGATGAAACAATCCTTCCTTTCATTCTTTCTCAAGTGTCTAATATTCTGCCACTTGTTCCCGAACTTTTCAGACAGACTACAAATAAAGTGAATGCAATATTCCAGATGTGAATGTCATATTGATTTAACCTGACATTAAAAGTATTTCCTTCTATCCTGTCCTTTAATCAACCTCACAATTTCTTTTTACAGCAAAATTCTTGTTGAGCAAATCATTTTATTAAACTCCTTACAATGCAACTATGCCTTTTTCTTAAGTAATTGTAGAGCAAGCACAGTGCCCATCTATCTAGCTGTTTTAAGCATTTATTAAGTACTTTAAAATATTCTGCAGTAGCAAGTGGTTTAATTTTTTTTTTGTTCACATCTCAGATGTTGCCACTCCTGTAAGATATGGCATTGAAACAAAGTGGGACAATAGCTCTTCATAAGGATAAGGTACTACTGTAAGAGCATGGCTTTAGGTACTTACAGCTTTACCGTACTTCAAGCATGTGGCTTAGCTTGACTTGTATATAGAAGATTTTTCTATTGCACTTTTTCAGAAGTAAGTGACAAAAAATATACTGTGATCTTTTCTTTGAGGAGATCTGCTTCTCTTGACAGCCTGAAAAGTCTGTACAATTGGTGAGAGAACTGATTTTCATGTAGGAATCTGACCATGGCCATCACAGAAAAAATCTGCACAGATCTGGACAAGCTGAAAGAATATGAAAAATAGCAGGTTACACATGGCTGTCATGCCTGGTAGTGCAACTTTTCTGCTGACGGTCAGGGCTGCCCAGTTCCCCAGGACCTTCCCTGCCCTGCCTGTGGCCCAGGGCCCATTTCAGTGCCCCCGCCCCGGGATGTCAGTCCCTGCTGCCGGTCTCCAGCTCCCCACATCATGAGGCTGAGCCCACTCATGAGGCCAATGGCCGCCCCGCCTTAGCCTGTCCCCATCCCCGGGGAGGTGCCTGATGCCCGGGGCGGGGGCTGTCCCCAGTGCCCCCGGCCACCCTGCTGCTGGCTGGGGCTGGGACAGGCCCTGCCTGCCTGGGTGGGGGTCCCCGCGGCCCCTGGCTCCCTGGGCCTCAGCCTGCAAGATGCCCTGAGACTGAGGATGCCCCAGCAGAGGCCACAGAGGAACTTGAAAATACTAGTGGTGGACCCTGGGGTGTGGTGGGGAGCAGTGGAAGAGACAACGCATGTGGGTAGGATTAAACAGGGATATCTGAAACCAGACTCCTGCCAGAGCAAGCAATGGGGAGAAGCAGCCATGTCTGAGGCCCTGCTGCATCTATTCCTTCCATAAACATCTAATCTTCATAGCTCAGAAACTTCTGCTTCTAAAAATGATACAGGAAGAGGACATTTAATTAAGGTAGACCTGTCTCGATTGAGATCTGAAAGTGTTGCCAGATGAACTTTAGCAAAAAAGACCAAGTCTTATTAATTATTCACCCAGAGGGCAATTAGTAAATATTTACCACTTAAAGTCTGATTAAAATAGAAGCAAGAGTACAGTCAAGTTAAGCAGCCTGTCTTGGAGGTCATTCTAGTGCTTTTTGGCAAAAGACATTTATGGAAAAGCCTTGCAGATAAACAGATCTGATCACTGACTGTTGCAAACTTTTTTTCTTATTACAGCATGTAAATCATTTAACTCTAATCTCATTAATTGGCTTTGATCAGACTTATGCTTTTTTCTGGGAAAAAATACCATGGTACAATACCTCAGGACAATTTAGCTTTTTTTTTTTTTTAGTCACAGAGATTGGAGAAAGTAATGTTGTGCTGATTTAATGTGCCAGTTCCAGTGAGCATAATGGTCATGTGCTCTGCAGAGTGTACTTCTGGGTACATGGGTAAAATGCTGAGAAGCGTTTTCCAGGATCCCAAATCCCAGAAATGCGTTGTGCGATGATATATTAGTTTTAAGTAGAATGGGCTAAAGGTGGCCTTGAGCCAAAAACCTTCTTTTGGAGCAATTCCAAACACATGTGGAAATTAAATTAGAACCTGAGCTTACACTACGAGGACATTAGGAATATAAGCATTGTACATGTACACACACATGCAACCAAAATCTGAATCCTAAAAACTCTCTACATTGGACAAGTAATTTGCATGAATCTTTTATTAGACTTTTCGGCCACTTGGACCATAGTGCTTGTTCTACAATTGAATAACAGTGTGTCTGAATAGATTTATATCCGGAGAAGTTTATATGTATTTTAAAAAAATGGGTTTTGTTGTGATATCAGTTTACCTGTTGAAAGTTAGAGGAGAACTCGGGCTGATATATTGATTTCTGTAGCTTTCTGTCTGCGGTATTTGTCCCTAGCGATGTGTTTTGCAATTAAATGTGATCTTAAATCTGTATGGGGCAATGGGAAGGTTGAGTACCTTCCTATTCTCCCCACAAAAAACACACTTGCTGAAGCAGAACAGAAATTCGGAAATTTCTACTTCAGCAAGAACTAAAGAAAAAAATCCTTTGCTCACCTGAATAATATCTTTAAAGTTCTGCTTTATTATTCATCAAGATGCAGGAGTTTAACTTGATCACAGGGGCACAGAACTTTCTTATTAAAAAGCCATATACCACAGCAGTAGCACTTCGGTTTGCCATAACTAGCCTTTGCACAGGCTATAAAACTGACTTTCATAAACTGCATTGGGATGGGAGAGGTTTATGCAGGAAATTAAGGTTTAAAATCTTGTTTTCCAGCTCATTATTTGTAAAAACAAAATGTATGGATTGTCTCAATTACTGAAAAACAGTAGAAAAGCAACTGGAAAAAAGCTGGTGACTTAATAAAAGAAGTTGAGTGAACAGGAATGTGAAGCATGCTTGAATTCTTAGCACAGAGGTTCCTGAGCCCTTGAGGCATGTTCTTGTATTAATGTATATGTAGATTTCATGAATAATGGTTGAAAATAGCATTCTCTTGACCATCTTCATTGTGTCAAAAACCCTGCTCAGTCTTTTGGTACTATGGGCAAAGTAAGTGACAGGTAAATGTGGTCCAAATGAAAGCAATGAAGATAGCTGCCTTGTCACTTCCCCCCCCTCCCCTTTTGTCTTGAATAGATTCATAAATTCTGCAGAGAATAGGTTGGGACATGAAGTTCTATGTAGCTTTGTTTCTTGCTTGGAATGCAATGTTCCACGTTACAGCAAGCACAGGTGCCATTTCAGTACAGCAGCACTTAAAATAACAATAGCCCATTTCCATATATTTCAAGAGGGGGAGAAACTATTGTTTATTAGAAGAATTCTAAGTAATTGGCAGCCATTCACCAATTCTCCAGCTGGCTAAGTGCTAATGTGTTATTAGCCGAATCTCTGAACACTTCATGAGCATTATAAATAGGCATAGGGCAAGTTGTTTATAATGGAAATATTAAAATTAACATAGATATAAAAGTATATGAATGCACATACACATGTATACTCCAGTAGACATTCTCTGCATTTGATTACAGATTTTCTCTTGTTGGATTGTGCTCTGAGCTATGTAATTGGGGATTTCAAATGAGAACTGATGTGAGAATGATAATGGATTTAACATGCTGTGACTCTGACTTTAATATGTGAACCAAGCTATTGATGGGGTTTCCTATGCAAAGGGAGGAACTCTCAATATTGCATTGTGGTTTCTTTCTAGAAGCTTGAAAAAAGTTGAACTGTGGTCTTTGGTGGTCAGCTAACAACAGTCTATTCATAAAGGCCATCAAAAGAGCACAGTCCTAGCTCTGATGGAACTATCAGACTACAAGTGGAAGAGATGAAATTAGGCTTTCAATTCAGAATAAGTACTTTTAAGGCCAATTTTCCTTGAAATGGAGTTTTAAGAGGAGGTTAAACTAATTATAGTATGATAGAACTTGTTTGACCTGAAAAGTGTCATTCTGCTTAGATAAGGTGAATAGTTATAGTGCTATTATTTGAGCTTAACAAATGGGATGCCAGCAACTCCCTTGTAGCTTAAAAAGAGGGAGGCAAGAGATTCCTCTATTAAGTCAATTTACTACCCGCTATGTCAGGACATTAAAAATTTTAGTAAATTAAATTATGGAATTGAATATTGCAGTTTAGTTCTTCCTCTTGGGACCTACATAATGCTGGAAAGCTTATTCAGATCAGGAGAGAATTTAAAATATTTTCACCATTCTTGCATATCATGTGTAACTGCACTGTAAATATTAAATCATTTATCTGAATTTAATCAAGCTTGCAGCTACAAAGTACAAAGGGACACTTCCACTACACACACACTTTTAGCCTTCCCATTCTCCTCACAGACTATGATCGTGATAGTCATAGTCAATTTTGCTCATATCTATTCAAACCTTGCAATTGCCTTGGATATTTTCAAGATCTAGTAACTCATGTTAATAGGATGGCAAGCTCTATCATTTCAGATTGGCCTCTATAAAATCTGTTGTTTTTATAGAATATATATTGCTTCCATTCCCAAAGTTAAATAGTGGAGCTGTGACCTCAAGGTTGTAATATGTTGGTAAGACACATCTCACTTAACCTCAGCTGTTACTAGATATCTAAATTTTACTTTGTTAATAGTCTGAACTCTCTCAATGGTCAATGGACAGAAATTTGCAGTGTAATCTATTCTAGTTGTTTTAGGCACCTGTCTTAAGCTGGGTAGCAAAATCACTAGGTCTTCATCCAATTACTAAAGAGAAAAACTCTCTGACTGGACACACACCTAAAGATATGTATCCTAAGATATGTATTCCTAAAGACAGCTAAAGATCTGTCAGACTATTTTTAGTACGTGACCCACACAGTACAAACCCTTCCAAAAATCTAAACCATGTAGATTGATCTTTGTTAAGATATCTTGGTTCACATTACTCTTAATCATAGTAATTTTATCTAAATTAAGAGTTTCTTGTGGAAACACCCTTATGTGTATAGCCCAGATGTCATGCAGGCCCTTAAACCCAGCATTACAACACCAACTTTCAGGTGTTTGGACACCAGCTGGAATTCGCAGCCCTCAGTAACACACATAGTATTCACATAATCTATATTAGGTGACTAATTCAGGAAGAATCAAGAAGACAAAGGTAAGGGATTAAACTCCTTGTATAGTCAGTGGTAAGAGGAAAAAGCCTCTTTTGTCAAAATCTGCTTCCTTTTGTATGGAGTAATTAAATATTTATTGGACCACGGGAGAACCTTAATAGCTTAGAAACTGGAGAAAGACTTCACCTGCAGGTGAAGTTTTACATTTCAAATAAAATGCAGCATTTTCAATAACAGAAATGTCTGGGTAGAATGAGAGGTATCTCCCTTAACCATGAGCAAAGAGGAAGAGTGTTCAGAACTTTCTTATCAGAGAAGGATTGCAAATTTTACTATGACTTGGGATATGTGCCAGTACATGCAGAGCCTTCAAAAACAAGGGTTCTGCCTGGGAAACAGAAAAAGAACTGGGGTCATTTCTGAAACTGGTAGGTGCATCTTTTCAAGCAGTTTTGTGAATTTTGAGTTTTAGGTATATATAGTGGAAGTCGTATGCCTAAATAAAAACATGTCATATTTCAGCAGTTCCACAGTAAACAAACAAAGCCTCTATTCTTACAGAATCAACACAAGGGATGAGTCACTGCTTTCAGGGAACACCCCTCTCATAGCTTTCCCACATTGCTAAATATACAAAGAAACTCCCCTTTAAAATATTTCCCACCACCTGGGAGGGTTAAAACATCCTAGTAGTAATGGGAGGAGAAAAGCCATAGGAGAAATTTCAACACAGTTCAGAAACAAGCACTACCTTTTCCCCTGACCTCTTAAAGATTTTCTACATCTTCCCAGAAACACTCCCTTTTTTGCAATATTAACCAACTTGTGATCATTACTCTTCTGTGCAGCATATTATCTTAGAAGCTGAAAGAACTAATGCTGATAAGGATAAGATCAAAATCTCAACAAGTGCTCTTCTCCTCTCCTTATATGACATGAAACCAAATCCTGCAATAGTTTGCCTAATGCATTAGACAAACATTTATAATACTGATACCAATAACACACTGTCAGAGTTTTATATTAAATATTGACTCATGTCTTGCTGAAACGACCATGTACAGAAAGAAAATATGGTCAGACATAGAACTGAAAAAAATGACTCATAATACAACTCTAATTTCCAGATTGCTT
Organism: Elanus axillaris; assembly: GCA_026212715.1. Taxonomy (NCBI): domain Eukaryota; kingdom Metazoa; phylum Chordata; class Aves; order Accipitriformes; family Accipitridae; genus Elanus; species Elanus axillaris. Next base: position 31,951,751 of record JANZLQ010000078.1, on the reverse strand, counting down.
GTGTACAAGATAAAATATGCTCAACTTTCTGCAAGCAATAGTTTCTTTTTCTCCCCTTTTGTAGAAGAATGGAAGTGGTTTTGCTTCAACTTAGTGTTCTCAGCTGAGCTCCTAAACTCACATTCGAAAAAAAATCGTGAGTTTTCAGTTATTACAAACATCTTAATCTCAGAAAAGCCTCCAGCTATCATTACCTAAATATCATTTAGGTTACTTTTTTTACAAAAAACTTGATGTTTGCAGTGTTTGCTAATTGGTTTAACCCAGAGAATTGAACTGATCCAGCAGTCAGCTGTGCTCCGTAAGGCATTATAGCACTGGCAGTATGGTTAATTATGCTAAGTTTAACCATCTAATATCCTTTGTGATCTCCTGAAAGGGAGTTTGTCATACTAGATCATTGGTCAAAAAGCCAGTACTGAGGAGAAGGTACATGCCTGAGTAATTTCATTGAGACATTTAGAAAAATGGGGGATTAGAAAAATAATTTTTTTGAGTATAGTAATGCTTGGATTTGGAAAAGGAACATTATCCAGCCCATTTCCAGCTGCATTTTGTGAACACCAATCTCAAAGAACATTTTAAGGGCAAAAACCATAGCACAGCTAGATCCCACATGCCTAAGCAACAAGAACTCTGTAATGTAGGACTTCAAGTAATTCAGTGATAATGGGAATTTAAAAACAAAGATGACCTATTGAGAACCTTACCTCCCAGAACAGGCCAGCATCTGAGTTCATAAGAATAGAGAGTGAAATACAGTATTCTTTCATGTTCATGGTCCTTAAACATATCTAGCTCTTACAGGGGGAAAAATGGATTATCCAATCTGAAAAGTCAGCAACAGCTGAGTCATGTGGGGGCTGGGTTTGCAAGAAAGGCAGAACAAGCTAACTTTAATCGAGTAAAGTCGACATGGGAATTATAAAGGAATTAAAGAAATGCTTCAAGTAAAAGTATTAGGATAGTCGCTCCTAAGTAAAATTATTTTTGTCAGGTGTTTTATTTCAAGCCGATCATACCTGATTCTCAAAGACTTAGCAAACACTAAAGTGATATCAAGGCTTTTCAATAGAATGGGGCATATGGAACATTTACCTTTCTTGACAGCTCATACTTTGTTAGCAGAAAATAGTAAACCTTTGTGTGGACCCAAGATAGGGGTAATCTGTTGCTTAGATGAGTCATCCTGTACATTTTGTTGAAATGACAAGAGTACACCCAGTGCCCTGACTGGTTAGACATTAACCAGAAGTTAAATGCATAATTAACTTCAACCTCTATTAGTGTTTAGTTCTGAAGAGATCACATTCCAGTAAGTATCTGTTAATTTTTTATTTTTGCAGAGTCGACAACTCTACTTCCTGTAAGTTCAGTAGACACTCAAAGTAGGGAAGAGAACACAGAGGCTGCTACACAGGTCAGTCCAGCACACTATTTCCTTGTTTACCATGGTGACTAACTCCAGTTGCTTTATCAAAAAGTTATACAAAGAAAACTGCACCCAGAAAGTAGCCTATTTTAGAGTTTTGTTTCCACCTACTTAAGAAGGAGAGGGTAGTGTAGAAGGAAAACAAATTTTTATATCTCTTTCAAAACACTTTTTAGTAAACCTTACCATTTCATGTCTAAATATTTTCAGCCTTCATGACCTTTATTTTGAAACCCAAGATTTCAGATCTGCATTTTAAGGCATGCCATATCCAAAAAATGGGAGGCAATTCTAAAGAAATATCTGCTTCTCTGAGGAATTCAGATGGAGATCAAAGTGAAAAAGTTGCAACTCTCGAAAGCTGCACCAGTTTCAGCTGGAAGAATTGTATGTGTCCTGTATCTAACAGAAGAAGATTACAACAGCTTTATTTCCAAATCATGGCTTTTCTTTCTGCCTTTAGGAGTTCCTCAGACATTTGACTGACTGTTCCCATCAGTATTTTTCAGTGGTCAAAATCTAAAGGGAAATCTTCAGTCCTTGGGCAAAAGCACTGCTGAATGTAGGTAGAATACTGGGCATGAGGCTTACACAATTGACTGCTTCTGCAGCAAGGCCCTTTCCTCTCCCATCTGCTGTGCAGTGCTACTGTATAACCCCACATACACAACAGGCCACTGGTATGATCTGTAATATACATACCAAGAGCTAAAGCTATGAAGGACAGGAGAGTCTACTGTTGGGAGGGTTGCAACTGTTATCAGAAGTTATGCTCAAAACTAGTGGCCTATGTCCAAGCAGCGGCTGAGCATTGTGGGCCTCACTCTCCCATGAGGGATATTCCTCCTACATGTGCCTCAATGTGGGCAATGACTTTAGCGTGTGAGGCAATGCTTTATTCAGTCATGTGGTGAAGGGAGACAATGTTATCTAAGATAACTTCTTTGGGAATCTGATTTCACACAAACCTATGAAGAAAGCCACACAGCAACCAAGAAAACTCTTTATTGCTGTTATCTTAAGTCATAATCTAGTCATACCCCTCAGCATGACAAAAAGTTTGCCCTTCAAATGCATTCAAGCTCAATAGCATTGTTGAGATGTGTTTAGATGGAAGAAACTATATATTGTACTTTTTACAATTCTCAGAGGATATATCACTATTGTGATTTACTCTCAAAGAAAATCATTGCTTTGACCAGTGGCCAACAGGGAAAAGTTTGAAAGAATATTATTTTTCTGACAAATGAAAGTTAATTACACATTTGAAAAATAGCTGGAGTTTTGTCAATAAAATAAGCTCAGGAGTTCGTGTTTTACTGAATACAACTACAGGAAGTATCCTTAGAATAACTATGATCAACTAGATGACTTTCAATTACTACATAAATGTCAGGAACAAGAAATGCAGATGGAAACCCCAGATAAACCAGGAATGCAAGATAAAAAACACTTCTGCAATGTTTAAGGTTCAAACATTTTACCTTTCCAGCATAAACATCAAATTACTAAAATTAAAGTGGAGTTAATAGTGCTTACAAACCCAAGTGATAACAATTCTTCTCTCACAATCTTTTTATTTAATTCCTGTGAAAGAAAGATTGGAGAGGAGGGGTTCTTTATAAGTTGTTCCAAACCTCTCAGTTTTGTAAAAATACCAAAACCTGTTTTTCATATAATTATTAAATTAAAATAAAGAGGTTCATGTAATGAGATTTTCCAGTGTTTTTGAAACACATTTTTGTCCTTCCTTAGGACAGAAAGCTAAAATACCAAAAGCTGTCAAACATGAAATTCTTCCATGTGTGCTAGAAATGGGGAAATGCTATTTTGAGGGAGCTGGTACTTCCTCAGCCCATGGATCTTAATCTTGTTGTGGTATATTTTTATTATCTTAGAGAAGTAGTAGTATCTTTCCATATATTCAAATGGAAAAGGAATTCTACAATGTGATTTTTCCTGATAATTGCAATGCTAGGCAGTGCATCTTAGAGCTAATCACTGTGAAGGACATTTCCCAACTAGTTTTATAGTTCCATAAACATAGCCACCTAAAAGTTAGATATCCATTCTGCTCTAATTGTCTACACTCCCTCTACAAGGAACAAATTTGGTTCCCTTGAGAATAATTCATTCCTTCTTAAGACAAATGGGAAGGAAAGTGGGCTGAATGATTGTCTATTCATCTTTATCTTCCCCTCGTAACTATACAGGAAGCCTAGATATCTAGTTCAGCTTAAACACCTTGGGTTTAGATGGCTAAGAGAAAATAAATATATACCATGTATTAGGACAGTTGAAAGAATCATGATCTGGCAATATTTAAAATTTAATTTGAACTTTTTTAGTAATGAAACTTTATAATTAAATGGATGTGAAAATAGATTTGTTTTTCTGTCATTTTTTTGTCTCCATCGTGTTCTCCTCACATCCTTTTTTTTTCAGAATTATGGTAGTCATACATGACCCTTTGAAGAACTTGAGTACCAACAGCACTTTTATAAATAAACCTGTTTCTTTTATTCTTAAGCTTTGGGGATAAATAATAACCTAATAACTCTCATTGTTTTTTCTTTGAAATTGGTATTAGGATTGAATCTAAATATGCTTTTTAAAATGGAGGACATGACCTGTCATATCTCTAGCAAAAATGTGCATCTAACAGTACAGACCCACTCTTAGAAAAGGGACTTCAGCAAATAAAAAATGCATAGTTCAGAAGTCTCTTGTATTCATAAATGCTTATAGGCAATAGATAGGCTGCAGGTGAAAACCTTTCACAAATTTTCTTAAGAGCTGCTCAACAGATTCAGTTGTCCTTGATCTTTGAGTGGAACTGCAACAGCTTGATGTCTTTCAGCACTGAGCTTGTGAAGAAGTCATCTTTCCTACCCTGTACCATGCAATGATGCTGCTTGGGACAGCAACTGGCAAGGGAAGACCTACTGAAACTGGGACTGCAGTTCTAACGAACCATACAACATAAAATTTCAATATTCATGGTTTGCCCATAGCTTCCGAAGTCACTCCTTCAAGGAACATAAACCACCTCACAGGTAACGTGCTCTGAGTGGCTCACAGATAGCATGACATTTATTCTCTACTGAATCAAGAGCAGAGCAAATAAACCTCCTGTTGCTATTTGTATAAACTCCACATACCTTGTTGCCTCACTTTAGTGCTTCTTCAGTACCTGGAGCGTAACTATGGCCAAAGGGTTGAAGCTGTGTGTGTGCACAAGTGAATCATTGCTATGGTGCAGAGAAAGATATTCATCCCAGTAGCAATAATGTTAGGAAATACATATATATCTGTCTTTGCTGAGCAGTTCCCAGAGTGATTCATGAGATCCTATCTACAAGCTAGCTCTCCCCTTTACCCCCAAACAAAAAAAAAAAAAAAAAAAAAAGAGACAAAAGTGGGTGTGTTAGGAATTCCTCTTGCGTAAAATACTTCGGGAAATGACAGACAAATGCTCCCCTCTAGTGAAATGACTAGTGGACCAATTGTGTCAGCTAAGTGAGCAAAGCAGTAAAGTGCTTGCATGTGTGCATGTGTATGCAGATAAAAAACATAATTACACACTCGCATCTGAACTGACATACACTCTACTAGAATATTTGTTTACCTTCTCTCTCAAATTTGATTTGTACTTCAGAGAAATACTTTGCTAAGAATATGCGGTAGAGAATGGCTGAGTACTGTTAATACAAAAAAACTTTTGCAAAAAACTTTTCACAACCTCAAAAGCATCTTAAAAATAAATTTCTCATTAAGTTTTTTTTTTTTGTTAATGCTGTCTTTCTTATGTCTCTAACTAGAACAAAACAGAGCAGCCTGAGAAAAGAAAATCAACATTTATTGTTATCATAGTGATAAATCATCCTGAATAAGCACTTACATGCTTTTCTGTTAAGCAAAACAAAAGATATTCTTAAATGCTACGAGACTCCATAAGCATTTCAAAATCACCACAAAAAATTTAAAGAGGAAAAAAAGTACACGGAAGCTCTGACTAGGCTAAAAACATTTGGCTTGTCTTTCATATGGTGTAATTTTGAAGTGCCGAGCTTGCAGAAATATATATGCTTATTTTAAAATTTTTATTAAAGCAGAATGGAAAATAAATGATCTTTTCTTAAAGCCTAGGAAAACAATTTTGTGGTGAGACAAACTATTATTACATATGAAAGTGGAGGGAAAATTTTAAAGAATATTAAAAGTGATCTTTTGTGTACCATTAACACTAAATAAGACTTGAAACAGTTCCTTTTTGCTCATAGAATATACGCAATCAACTTACAGAATTCTTGAATTACCTTTGTATTTGTAATTTACAGGACAGATTTTTGTTCTGAGTGTTATCCTCTTACTTCCTCATGAATTTGTTATTGATGACTGAGCAGTGATTACTAGAACTGTGTTTTGGATTTACAGTTGATCATACAACCCAGATGATATAATTTCTATTTCCTGACAAATTACACTAAACTTTTAACATCAGGTTATATGGTTTGGAAAAGCCTTTGAGGGCATGAAATTTCTCAGGCAGGAGAAGTAGCAGATAAAGGGGATTGAAAATTTTTGAAATATTTTAAACCTCTTTTCTTTCTAGGCAATGTAAGCCTTGCCTTAGGGATAGTTCCTAGAAAAATTAGACTACTCCAAAATTGCGTGGCTGAGAGCACATCAGTTTAAATTAATTTTCCATTGTCACATCCACATAACGTAGTTATGTGTGCTTGTGTGATCTGAATTGTAGAAAATGCAGAGTATTTTAGCATTTTGCATGAATTACTGAAAAGTTTGGACCTCTGCTTGACTGAGACATTTTCATCATCAAATGCATTGCTTTCCTTTGATGGTCACCTGTACCATTTGAAGAGATGGACCCAGGAAATGAAAGAGAAGTCAAAGGGGAAATTTGCGAAGACATTTTCCATGGGACTTAGCATAAGAAAAGACAATTGCCAGCCGTCAGGATATTTCAGGCTAATGCCCTTATATGGTTTACCTAATGAGTACCTTGACTAACAGGCCATGCTCACACTCCTAACTCACTGCATATTTTAGGATAAGTGTGAAGGTGGTTAAAACTAATGTTGCAATGGACTATATGTGTAGACTTAGTAAATACAGCTCACTGGCAAGGAGTTTAAGAGATTTAATCTTGACTACTCATGGTTGTCATCTTACACAATTTGGTAACTGAAGGAGAGTTTTTCAAAAGAATGGAAGATCCTAAATTACTCAACTACCAGAAGAAATGATGGGAACAATTACTTGAAATAACTTTTCACTTTCTTCAGCCATCTTTACCTGAAACTAAATATCAGTCCCCAAACAGATCTGTCTTTGAGGCCTAAGCCTTCTGTTCTGACAAATGCTTCATGTGAATTTAAATGATCACTTCTAGTGCATATATACTGAAGGAAAATGGTATAACTCAGATGTTGGCTGGAAGTCCATAAGATTCAAGAAGGTAGCTGAAAATTTATTTTCATAAATCATAATGATCAAAGATGGGGGATTTGTGCTGCTTTTACTGAGGTGTGCTTTGTATTTGGCTAAATTCTTTCTAATTATTTTACTTTTAAAATCTTAGTCTGTATTCTGGAGAGTGGATCTGTACAAATTACAGAGAGTTTTGTATTTGTTGTTCAAGCCACTGGATTTGTGACTGAACGTGCAGGATAAGGTTCTAACCTGTTTGGGTAGCCCCTGTTAGAGTTTGTTCTCTTCATATTAGAAAATTGTTGCCTAATTTGATATGCAGCTTCAAAAAATCAAAGCATTTTGGCAAAATATTAATGGTTGTGCGTTTCTCGTTAGTAAAGTCAAATGGATGACTTTTCACTGAAGATTGAAAGCTTCAAGTAGAAATAGTAATTTCACAGGAGAGACTTTGATGGATTCTGATTTCAAAATGGATTTCCAGACCTAATTTTCAAAGGAACATTAAAAAAAAGCCATTTAGGCTAGATCACATGATAAAATACTTCTACCTTTCTAGGATATAAAAATTGTTTTAAGCGTAGTTGCATTGAAACAAGATCAGTCTCTTCGGTGTAATACAATTTAATTCAATGGTTTTTAAAATCATCTCACAGAAACAGCAGCTGAAGTGTGATTAAAATACAAGAATCAATGAAAACAACCTGCAGTGAAGCATCAAGGTTGATTTTCCTCTTACTTGTGATGGTATAGTTTGGCAGTTGGTGAATTTGCCGCAGGACTCTTGTTTGAGGAACACTATTTTTAGTTGTCTTTTCTGTCCACAATGAGATTACAGACAGGGGAAGAAATCAGTGTATTCCTTGAGAATAAATATTGTATATATATATTGGGGTGAGTCTTGGTACTTTTAATTTGTTTTTATTTGTTATTATTTTTATTTTAAGCATCCAAAATTCTCAAATCACAGCCATGTCTGTGGAAGAAAATGAAATCTAGCAGTCATATACTATGCATCTACACTTAGAAACTGTTTATGCTACTCCCGGAAAAAAACAGGAACCATTTCTAACCTGCCTTAACAGCCACACATCATGCTGACAAATAATATCAACACACTGCCCCCACAAGAAACTCCCATATGTCTGATTATTCTGGAAGCATATCATACACACACCAGACTTTGGTCCCAAGCAAGCACAAACCTCATTATTTCTAAGCCAGCAGCATTACCCTCAGTTTTACTGGGTAAGTCTATCATGGAAGGTTTGGTGTTAGAGTGTAACTCCCTGAATTAGAAGTTTTATGCGTATATATTTTTAGTTACCATAAGCATTGCTTTGTTAAATTTAGCACCATAACACTGCACCCTGTGAGAATTTAAAAGATGGTTCTAAGAGCAGATGACCTTCAAGAAATTATCTACCCATAGTAATATCAAGAGAGCCTCAACTGAATGCACTTTATTAATGTTTCTACGCTCTCTCCTTATACAAACACAGCAAAACAGTTTCTGACATTCATTCACTATTTCAAGATTGGGGGTAACATTCTCACCCAGCTTACACTTCTATTTTAAGACACTCAGTAAACTTACTTGAAATATATTTAATAACAAGTCATCACTACAAATAAAACCCTCTGCATCAATTCCTCATCGGAAAAAGAATGTTATTCTTTTTAAAAAGAAGCTATAATGTATTTATTTGAAATAATGTAGCAGGTTGTGAAAAAAGTGCAATGAGAGTTGCCAACAAATGTAGGATTTGGCAGGCGTAGCAAAAATAACCATCAGATTGAAATAGTACTTTTGGCAGTACTCAAAAATCTTTAGCTCTGTATAGAATTACACCACTACTATAAGCAAACACAATTAAAGTTTAATTGAATGTATTTACATACAAAGAGACACATTTCTTTATTGCTACAAGGTACAGTAAAGTTTTTTGTACACAGTGCACAAGATAAGCTCTTTTCCTAACACCTTACCCACATCCCTCTGAATCTATCAAGATGGTCCCTCCTGACTTCATCAGGAGCCAGAATCTCACCCTTTGACTGTACTGCTCTAAGTTCAGCATAGGATGAATCCTAAAAGTCATGGTGTGTTTCCAGGTACTTTAAAGCCATAAATCCATATTTAATTAGAAGTGCATGAAATGCTGTAGCAGATAAGATCTCTGTTCTAAAAATGAAATAAAAAAATGGGCCTTTGGCTTTGTTCTCTGACTCTGGGCCATAATTTAATTAAAACTGCATATCATATGCTAAAAATCTCATTGACAAGTCTTAGTTGAGGAATTCAGATTCCTTGTGGTACCTCAATCTGTGCTTTCTATTTTACTGTCATATTGTTCCATATTCTTATCCTCTTCCCCACCCCCCTGCATCACGCACTCCTTCCTCTCTTGTTTCTCATTAACAAAGTGAATTCCTTTGAGATTTAATGCTGTAATGTTGAAGTTTGAACACTGGCATCTTACTATCTTAATGGATATCTTACTTGACAGCTCTGTGAATTTCAGCTCTCTTCTTTAACAGCATATATTTGTGGGAAAAAGCTGGCATTGAATTTAAGTGCAGGGAGCTCAGGCAGGCTTGAAATGGAAACCTAGCTAAAATAACTGTGATTTCTTCCTATTGCATTAGAAACTGGAGTAAGCTTGAGACATTAAAAAGAAATGCAGTATCAGTGATGTCACTTGAAAGCCTACCCCTTATATCAAAATCCAGAGTGTGATATTCATGTTTTATTATACAAGTTTGTTATTTCCTTTTACAGTAAAATTATGGACAATGATGACACTGAGGTAGATCTTGCTTGTATCTCTGGGGAATTGTGCGTTCATGTGGGGAAACGTCTGTTCTTGAATCCATTAAATAGCTTTCATATTTTGGCAGTAAGAGTCTGGGAAGTGGAGACAGTCACAAAAGTGGGGTTTAGGTATTACCATTAAAAATCTTGCAGTTCCACCCCCTGGGATAGAGAGTAATGGTAGCGTTTCATATCTTTTTCATTTCAGAGGGATCATCTTTAGATAATACAAAACTGTAGGTACTTGAAACTGCAAGCTATTTAAAGCAACTGCTGTGTGTTTTCAGTGTGTATATGCATTTATATGCCTGCCATTCAGTGGGAATATGGATATGACAGAAGACTGTTCATTGACAGAAGACAACAGGGAATCTTGTACTGTATGTACCTATGCTTTGTAAACTGAAGTTTTTAATCTATCTGTAAAATACTACTTCTCATATTAATAAAGACTACTCATATTTAAAGGTGATGTTGTCATAGTCTTAATTTATATGACATTGGCTAATCATTTGGAACTGGTTTGTAAGAAGCCAGTACACACAGATTTCCCACATAATTAGATCTATAGTAACTCTCAGACACTGGACCCGTGTGTATCATTTGCATGAGATATCTTAATATAAGTATTTCATAGTATATTTCCTCCTCACAGCTGTACTTCTGAAGCAGCACCCACACATTCTGTTCTTGAAAAATTACACTTTCAAACAGATGAATTCTGCAAGTAGGAAAATTTGTCTCTGCCCACTCCCTCTCCCCCCCTCAATTTTCAGGCCGAATCCAAAGCCCACTGATACTGATGAAAATCCATTCATTGGCTCATGGGGTCTTTATTTGTACAGCATCTTATACAACACCTAGCCAATATGTTACTGTGCTCCTCACACAGGGGACTGGCCAGGTTAGGTGTTCAGGATGCATGACAGTCAAAAGCGACCTGATGGATAAAACAGGAGACAGATCTCATGGTCCTTTTGCTGTGCTTCCAGTTAAAAGCTTTCTCAGTTGCATGTACATACCTATGCACAGAAATTATGCTGTAGTGAAATCCATGACAAAAATCCTAAAACAATGCTCTCCTCTTTCTTACAAGAATTATCATGCCAAAAGAACAGGTGTAAAGTTTGGAGAAAGCAAGGGCAGAATCTGTTCCTGTTAACTAAAATCAGGGCAGGATTTGAGCTGAAGAGAAAAAGAGGGAAGGTAAGGATTTTTGTAGTGAAATAACCGCTGGGAATGTAGCAACAAAGGTTTGGAATTTTGTGGGCATTTAGGTGTAAAAGGTGAAAATCGGCACCAAATATGATGGGGTTTGGTGAATAGTATAGGATTAAGGGGCAAGAAAGAGACAAGGGGGTAGGAGACACAGTCTGGGGCCTTGCATGAAGCTAAGCCAATTTACATTGTCAGGGGGATGGGGTCTTGCTTCCGTATGGCAGTTTTCATCTGCATAGCAATTCACTTTCTGCTGATAATTATAACATTATTTGCAGATCTGGTTTGGTGTTTTTTTCTTTGGGTTTTGGTTTGGTTTGGTTTGGTTTTTTTGGTTTTATTTTGGTTTTTTGTTTGTTGTTTTTTTTTTTTTTTTTCCAGAAAAATCCATCGTGTGGCAAATAAAAAGCATTTTTGTTTAGGATTAATTACAACACAAGAAAGCTCTCACAATGTTTCTGCTACAATGGTTTCAATAGTTTTATTTTCAAAACAAATAAGCAAAAAAAACCTCTCCACCCTTTTATGTTTACGCAGCATGTGATTCTCATGTTTTGTCACTGCTGTCAGTGTATTCATATTTTTCTGTGTTTCTTTTTATTATTTATTTACTTTTTGGTTTCATGGTATTTTCAATAATTAGCTTATAATGACTCTTTTTTTTCCTATTTTTTGCTTATGATGCTGCTTTTTTTGTGTGATGTTCCCTATCCACCTGTGTAAGATGCATATTTGTCTCCTTTATAGTAGGGACTGAAAGCGCCAGTATTGGCTTGACATCCATTTCTTTCTGTGTGAGAAATTGTCCCCTGCCCTTAGAATTTGATTAAAAATGGTTGCTAAGACACATGCCCCACTTAACAGGCAGTCCCTAGGTTTCCAGTGAACATGAAATACAGGATATAATACTATAAGAGTGCCACATTTTTGCACATAGTCATTGAAAATATCTAGTCTTTAGAATGAAGCTCAGCATATCATAAGTCTAAGGCCATAGGTCTAGTGGAAAAATATTGCAGTGCATATACCCCATCTCCAGCAAATGCCTAGCAAGGACACAAGGTTGAAGTGTTAAAAGGCTGAGGTTCAATTCCCTGCTTAGCTTTTCCCTGTGACCCTGGACACGCTGCTTAGGCATCCATAACAGTCAATAGGAGTTTGTTTCCAACCAGGCATTATCTTGGCTACATTGTAAAAGTGGATCTCCTTGTGCTACAGGGTGCTGACAATGTAAATACCTACGAATTTCTGAGACTGAGACACAAAAGTCCCTGAAAGTGGAGAGAGGAAAGGAAAGAGAAAGATGGGCAGAAACAGAAGATATAGCGGTTGATTCTTTTCTATAGTAGTGATATCTGCCCAAACATACCTTAATGTCCAAGATTTCTGATTTTGCACTTTTTTCACTACCATCAGATTAATGAATATGATTTTATGTAAAATAAGCCAAGATTACACTTTTTTTCAAACTACAAATCACTTACTAATTTTCATCTTGTGTAAAAAAACTTTTTCAAATGTCCTCTACTGTCTTGCTATGTAATTGAAGTGAAGGAATGAAAATGGGCCCAAACACTACAATAATGCTAATGTCAAGGAGAGGCAGATCTGGCTTCCTACCTGTATTTCATAGAAAAACTTTCACGGCTGTCTCTCACATAACTTTTATAGAAGGAAAGAGAAAAGAAAACTGGACTTCAGTTCAGTTCATGTTCCTTTGTCGGGACATGCCTCTACTGATAGCATCAGTGTTCTTCTGCACTCACAGTGAGTGATGTGAGTTTATATTTCATAGTGATTTTCTTGCAGTCCAGCATTCAGCCATTTGCTAATTCTGTATAATCTGAAGTTGTACTTAAGCCCCAGTTAACAAGTGAGAAGCAGAACTGACACACAAATTCTTTGTAGCTGTAGGTGTATTCACTCGTAAAAATCACCCAGTTTAAGGCAGCCAGTTGTGTTGTCATAGCAAATAAAGGAAGAATTAGTAAAAATGGGGCAATGCCTCAAATTCTCCTGCATATATCTATCTCAAATATTTCTTTGTGTGAACTCACTTTTATCACTTTATATTTGTGTCTCAGTTATTTGCCTTTTTAGTGACTGTTTCAGAATGACAGCTTTTCTGTTCTTGTCTTCACAGCTCATAACTTTTATTACTAGGATCAACTCTCTTTCCTTCTCACCACATTTTTAAGAAACCAGTATTTTATGATGTGGTAAGTAGTACTGAGCACCATATAAGAGAAGTCTTGCCAGAGATTTCATTACTACTTCCTTACATTTACATCCTACATTTATAGCACTATGCTGGCTTTTAAATTTATTCTCAAAGTTTTCTAGACATTTATGGACGGAAGACCACTATTATATCAAAATCCTTGAGAACATGCTCTCCTCTGCTTCATTTCTATACTCTCCTTGCTTATACTTGTAAAACATGTGCTTTAGATTTTTTTTAATTTTGATTGAGAAAAAAATCTTTCTCCATTTACAAACTTCTATGCAAGGAATTGAGCAAGGTCACAATGTTTTTCTTTCCTTATTCTTTTCTCTAGGGTATTACATAGAGAAATAGTGGTAAGGAATTACCATCTGATCTGATATATAAGTTATTCCTACACTGACTACGTGACAAAATGAACCAAGTACATCGTCAGAAGATGGATGGGTTTGTGGTTAAGGCAGTGGACTAAAACTCAACCCCCCTACCTTCAACTTTATAGCTCTTTTGCAGGCTTCCTGTGGGCTTGTCTATATTGCAGAAAATGTCGTGTCATGAAGAAATCCTTGGGTTAATGCCAAACCAAGGTTGAACATCCGCAATGAATAGTGCAGTGCTGGAGAGATATATTAGCTTGAGACTCAAAAGCAATACAGTTGTATTGGCCTGAAGATAATGAGCTTCTCAGCAAGGCATATTAACTGTGATAGAGCACTGATGGAAACATCAGCTCCCAGTTTTGAAGCTAGCCTGGTTTTGTGTCCACCCAACTCTGGCAGTTTTGAATATCGCTGGTTCTGCAAGACAGATATTGCTTTCAGTGACTTTCAGCAAATGATTTAATCTCACTCTGTTTCTATTATTGTGCTTTCTATCACTCTTCTAAAATATTATTATTTTGGAAAACTGATGCAAATTTATTTCTTTTTGTCTGTTCAAGTTGCAGCTGATCTATTTAGAAATCCCTCTCTTTTTTATATATTAGAATAGGGCCTGTGTTATAGTATCTAAATATTACTTTGAGAGAAATAATAAGCAATAGTCAAAATGGTCCGAGGCTGTGGGTGAGAAAAGTCTCTATGACACTGTGAAACATTTTGTCAGTGTTTCTCTGTGGTCAAAATAGCACTGGTAGTCAGTAAAACACCAGAAAATAGGCAACAAAACAGAAGAAAATGTGTGTATTTTTAAACAGATGCTTTCCTACTCATGCAAGCCAGGAAACAAAATAATATGATGGAAAGATATAGAACAATAAAAGAACATTATAGTTTAACTTAGTTTTTACTTTGATATCAAGAAAAAAAAACCATGTTACGGCAATACTTAGGTTATTACATGGATTTTTTTTTAAAGAATTTAAATAATTCTTTAATTATATCATGCTGAGAAACTCTGCTGAGGCTATGTTCTAGCTAAAAAAAGGCACCACAGAATATTTTTCCAGGAAAAAATGGGCATAACGAAGGTATTTCCTTTGCAATCTATACTAACTTCCAGACAAATCCTTTTATAAATTTTTAGCCATTTACAAGCTTCAGACAACTTTTAGAAAAGCTCACCTAAACAACTTTTGGAATAATAATAAACACTTAAAATACATATTGCATGAGTTTATAATATTAGAATATCTGTATTGGGTTTCTCTGGCAAGGTTTTGGTAGCAGGGGGAGGGGGTTACAGTGGTGGCTTCTGTGAGAAGCTGCTGGAAGCTTCCCCTGTGTCCGACAGAGCCAATACCAGCCGGCTCCAAGATGGACTTGCCAATGGCCAAGGCTGAGCCCATCAGCGATAGTGGTGACTCCTCTGTGATAACATTTTTAAGAAGGAAAAAAAGGTTATGAGAGAGAGAAGTGGCAGCCGGAGAGTGAGAACATGTGCGAGAAACAACTCCACAGACACCAAGGTCAGTGCAGAAGGAGGGGGGGGACATGTTCCAGGCGCCAGAGCAAAGATTCCCCTGCAGCCTGTGGGGAAGACCATGGTGAGGCAGGTTGTATCCCTGCGGCCCAGGGAGGTCCACAGGGGAGCAGATCTCCACCTGCAGCCTGTGGGGAGGACCCCACACCGGAGCAGGGGGGTGCCTGAAGGAGGCTGTGACCCAGTGGGATGCCCATGCTGGAGCAGGCTCCTGACAGGACCTGCAGATCTGTGGAGAGAGGAGCCCAGGCTGGAGCAGGTTTTCTGGCAGGACTTGTGACCCCGTGGGGGACCCACACTGGAGCAGTCTGTGCCTGAAGGACTGCAGCCTGTGGGAAGGACCCATGCTGTAGCAGTTTGTGAAGAACGGCAGCCCATGGGAAGGACCCACGTTGGAGAAGTTCGTGGAGGACTGTCTCCTGTGGGAGGTACTGCATGCTGGAGTGGGGGAAGAGTGTGATGAGTCCTGCCCCTGAGGAGGATGAAGTGGCAGACACAACGTCTGATGAACTGACCCCAACCCCCATTCCCCATCCCCCTGTGCCACTGTGGGGGGGTAGGTAGAGAATCTGGGAGTGAAGTTATGACCCGGAAGAAGGGAGAGGTGGAGGGAAGGTGTTTTGAGATTTGGTTTTATTTCTCATTACCCTACTCTGTTAGATTTGTAATAAATTGAATTAATTTTCCCCAAGCTGAGTCTGTTTTGCCCATGAGACTGATTAGTGAATGATCTCTTCAGTCCTTATCTCGATCAACAAGCCCTTTGTTATATTTTTCTCTCCCCTGTCCAGTGAAGGAGGAGGGGGAGTGATAGAATGGCTTTGGTGGGTACCTGGCATCCAGCCAGGGTCAACCCATCACAATATCATAACAATAATTAAAAATAAAATAATTTATAAAACATAACAATCCCATTCTCATCAGTAAGAGGCCTGTGCATGTATCTAGTTCACCTTAAAAAAAAATCCATGTTCTTAGCTAACCTTTTTTTTCTAACCCAGCAATTTCACATTTATGCATTGTGGTGCAGGTTCAGATGAACCTCAAAGAACTTTTCAAGCCTGCTTAGTAACTAGGAATGGTTAAAGCCTTGGTGGAGTACAATGAGGTCTGCTAAATGCTTCTCCTTTTACCCCAGGATAGCCTGCTTGGAATGAAAAATAACAGGCTTATACAACTGAACCCCAAGAGACCACTTTGCTGCTTTAGAATATGATTAGTTTAACATCAACCAACAAAGCTAGCTGTTTCAATACATACCAATACCACCACAGCCCCACACCCCAATTTACCCAGGAGGGCCAAACTGTGAGAACTTTGTTGAAATCAGTGTAAGCCACTAGAAGCTCACACCCTGTGTATTATTCAAGGCTTGTCTCTCCATCACTGATAATACCTCATGAGAAGTGTTCTGGGGCTCTGGTCTAGTACTAGCTTAGAAGAAGGCATGACACATCCTGAGTCACTCACACCATTGCTTTCAGTACATGAGTATTTAGGCACTGCCTCTTCCCCTGCAAGTCTACCTTCTAAGCATAGCCCGAGTCAAATAATTTTAACTTATAAGATCTGAGACCAGCCTTATTTTTACTATGTTTCCTCCAAGTGTGACCATTATTCTCTGGGTTTTAGCTGGGCTAGTTTTTGTTCATGCAATGAAAGCATATTTCATCTTCTTTTCTAAAATATACTGAAATAAACACTGAAATGCATAAAACAACCTTATGTGGTTGGGGGAAAACATACTCTTACTTACTCTTGGTTAGAATTTTAAAAAGAGGAAATTAATTTTAATGCATTAGAACTGCTACTCAGAGATTTATACTGTGGTCTGATAGACAACTACGCACAAACCATGCCATTATCATCCCAGTTAAACAAGGCATTTGGACTTTTCACAGTGGAACAGCAATGGTAATTGATTGCAGGTGTTTCTGGCAATGAGGAGCACTGGGATATTTCATTCCTTCAGCCTGCCTCAAACAGCCCTGCACCAGCAGGAGGATGCACAGGGCTGGTCTGTTTGGCAGGTACTGAATACACGAAGTGTTTTGAAAATAACTAACTCTAACTTGCTGGAAGATCTTGTTTTCACTACTATTTCTTCTATGACTTTATAGTGTTTGTGAATTTCTTTTCCTTTCTCAATAGGAATCTCCTGTATTTAGGAAGATGTAAATAAATGTTTAGATTTGTAAAATGTAGAATGGGTAGGGAAGTCCTGGGCATCTGTAAGGCTGAAGAAAGGAGAGGAGAGGAGAAGAGAGGGAGAGGGAGAGGGCGAGGGAGAGGGAGAGGGAGAAGAGTAGAAGGGAAAAGGGGAAGGGGAAGAAAACCAACACTGCAGACATCTGTCCCTTCTGATCAGGGTCTCAAGACTGAGAAGGAATGAGGCTGAGCCCCCATGACCTGTAATGCTGGATGAGATACTGCCGAATCATGCAGGAGTATGAATTCGATGGGGATTAGGCATGGGTGCATGACTGCATTTCTGTCCAGATAGTCCACGCATGTGATACGGAGTCTCCGCTGGCCTCCTGCCAGCTCTGGCAGGAGTGATGATACCTGTTCAGGGGCACAGCGTGGTGTGAATACACGATAGAGTATGAAGCCTGCCTGTACGAACATAACCTCTTGATGTTGTTTCAGTAGATTTGAGCTGGCAGAGTGAATTTATGTTGGATCAATGCTTTGCATTATGTGGCCACAGCATTTCTGCTCTGATGTTGGCAGCCCTGGAGTCAGATTTGCTGTGTAGTCAAACCATGGCTTGAATTGGCATAGAAAGAAAAGCTATTTAAGGTCACGGTTGTGGCTGACTGCTGGGTCTGTCTTGAGCAGCTTGTGTAACTGCTCCACAAGCTCTACTGGCTCCAAGCACTGTGTGAGTCTGTCACAGTATTTATTTCTGAAACAGGGAAAATAGCTAGAGAAGTACAAGGGGAACACATTTCCACAGGTTGTCCGTGTTATACCAAAACTTAATCCAGCTATAGCATGTGGTGAGGTTGTGGTTCAAGTGGCTTCTACTCTCCAAGACCACATTTTGTAAAGCCAAGACCTCTATTGCAGACACACTTCTGTCTTTAAAGAGGAAGCATTATGCATTAGAATCAAACTCTCTGCTGTTGAGATAGAGCTTTCCTGGGACTTAATTATATCAGGTTTAAAAGGACAACAGCCAAGGATGTTAGGCTTTCCCTCCCATGAGAAGAAGTCCCATTTCCATAATTTTAAACTCCCTTTAAAAATAAGGGCTGGGAGAAAGACTTTGGAATAATTCTTTCTCTGGTTGGAAATTAGAGATGAATAGGTCTGAATCCTTGCTTGAATACCAGTGAAAAATGGTTTGCAACATTTATAAACTGCTCTACTGTCTAGTAAGGGAAGAGGACACCAGGTCCCTAGATTTTATCTAAATGCTTTGGGGCAGAGGTCTTTCAGTCTAGACAGACACTAGCCCTTCTTTGCAGAATGGAAAACTTTAGGGTGGCAAGGGAGAATAATTACTGAAATACCTGAAGTTTGACTAATATATTGGACATGCCATCATAGATAGCTTTTTGGTAACATCTCTTCCACACAGAGATTTTTTTCCAACTAATATCAGTGGCTTCATTTTGCCACCTCTGTCTGGACATAACATCTACCAAAGATCCAAGGCTCAGACAGAGATGCCTGACATCCTTTCTGCCCCATTCACAGCATGAAAGCAGTTCCCTAGTTTGAAAAGTAGCTTGCACATATACAACTGCAAAATAGTTGCATATTCAGTGTAAAGAATTACCCTGAAGTATCTAAAAAGTACATATTCTTTATTATTATGGCAGAAAACCACTGAAATTATTTTTCAGAAGGCTGGTGGGACCAGTCTAGCAGACGTCTTCAAGTCACGGACCAGTGTTCAGACACTCGTACCACATGGAAAGAGGGGTGGGAGGTGCTGGTGGCAGAAAGAAAAGGCAGGGACAGGACAATATGACAGAACTTCTCCAGGTTATTGCTGGAGCTGTAATTCTGGCTGGAGATCCTCTGATCAGGCTGGATATGTATTACCTGCAGGAAAATTAAACACCAAGTTCTGCAAGGAGCCATTCTCTTACTTTGTTGAAAAGACCATATGTACTTGGAATCCTTCCAGTATGGCATAAATCTCCTCATCTTATAGCTAACAATCAATCAGGCCTATGACATTTTAAAATGCAGCAAGGTCTTAGGACTAAGGAATTCTAGTGTAAGACTCATGAATTAAACCAGCTTCATTTTATGTATGCAGGGCCACTTCTAGTATCTTTCTCTGAAAGTCCATTTTGAAATGAACTGACTTAAGAAAAAAATCTGTATACAAAAAATGTACAGCCCTGCTTTGTCACTTTGTGGAATAAAATGACAGCAAAGGCTGAGACTGTTGATTTAAAATGCAAATAAGAAATATGGTCTGCAGGACTTATGACCTCCTCTGTGTAGACACAGGTGGAACTTAGAGACAAATTTCTTCCTCTTTTAAAGTTGACACTTAAAGAAAACTACCTTAATTGGTCACTTAATAAAGTGCTTTGTCTTGATGATTGGTTTTCTCCTCAAAGAGGCAGGGAAATGAATAAAAAAAACCCACCACCAAATGCATCTTAAACATTTGCAGTTCCACAGTATCTGGAAATACACATATATTTCACTCCAGCATTTAGCACAGTAATAGCATTCTGGAGTGAGAAAAAAACCAATTGTTCTTATGTAATATGATGTTATGCCTTGACATGATCCCATTTAAAAATACTATTCCACTTTGGCTGTGGACAGCCACTGTCTTCCATGTTGAACTGTGCTGGTGGAAAAGGATGCTCACACAAGCTTGTCCTCATTTTCTTGAGCCTACCTTGCAGCTGGAGGTTATTGCTCTGTATCAGACACTCCTGTGAACACTCCCTAGCTTGCTCCAATCCGAAAGGGACCGGCTAGCTTAAAGCAATCAAGTGGCAGGTGTTTGTTCATAGAGGTCATTTTAACTAAATTGCTTAGGGAGCAATCAGACAAGCAACTCTGCTAACAGGTAGCAAAAAATCAGACATGAGCAGGGGTGATAACCTTACCACCAGCACAGCTGCTTGAAAACAAATGTTTGTCTGTCCTGTGCGGGGCAGATGGCAAGTTACCTTACCTGACTACAATATAAATTGGATATGAAACTGTGAATAGGAAGAGGAGAAAAGCTTGTTGTTATGGACTAAGTAATATAAATCATCTACAAATATTCACTCAAGTATTTGTTTTGAGAACCTTTACAGATTTGTCTTTTTTTTTTTACAGAATACTTTTGATTAAGTAATTGATCATGATAAAATATGTTTCGATGGTTTCAGGGAGGTACTGTTAAGCACATTGTCCTGCATTTTAATGGAAATGCCTTCCCATTAAAGAGTATTCATGATTAGATATAGTGGAGAAACTTCCCATTAACCAAAATCCCCTTCAATGAAACTTAGCTGAAGTCAGAAGAGATAAAGCGACAAAGAATATGACATTTGCTGTGTTTTACAGCAAATGTCAGCAATCCCAAATATGAAATCAGAATGTCAGTAGGTACACTTGACTAGTTCAGAGAATGATGCAGGAGAAACATAAATGTGCATGGAGAATTTAAACACTTGCTTCAACTTTTGGATCTCAGATTGCCCCTATGGCTGTGGCCCTGTCTAGGAAGTTGAATGTGCGTGGAGCTGTTGGTGCTGAGACCGGCCAATACAGCACAGCCCACATCCATGGTGTTATACGCTCTCTTATCCTCTAAAACTGCTTATTTGGAATGGTCCCTGGCTCTTGCCTGGGGACTGCTTGGGAGAGTGCCAGCTGGCCCAAGCTTGAACTGTACCAGGGACTGCTCTACCCCAGCCTGGTGGAGGTGCTGAAGTCCCAGTGTCCAGGGACAGTCTTGCACTGTTTAATAAACTAGCACAGATTTAGTGCGGGTGTGTCACTGAGCCAGCCAGCGTTTATGGCAGTGGTTCATTGCAGGTTATTCTACATCGCATAACACATGATGCTTGAGATCTTGTCAGTTTGTGTGATAGAATTATATAAGCAAAACTCAGAATTTATGGATGGTCATAATGTTACCTGGAAGTGAGGCAGGGCTGGTTTTCAGAGCTTAGCTACAAATGGTATTTATGCATACCTTGTTATTTTCTCTACGGAATCTCAGCACTCCACAAACTCCTGGAGGGAAAGATTTTGCATCCTTGCTCCTTTTCTCTAGAGGAAGGGTCAGAAAGCCCCTAGGACTGTTATAGTGATACTGACAGTACTTTGTATTGTCCTTCTGTTGTTGTACTTTGAAGGAACTATAGGCCAGCATCAACCTCCTTTTGAAGTCAGTAGTAATGAGGCATTTTAGTTATTACTATCCCTAAGAACCTCACTGGCCCCTGCCACGTCCTGTGCCACTGCACTTCACGATAATTTTGATTTACCAGAACAGATAGGCAACTAATAAATGACATGGGTGAAGAAGCCTCGCAGAGTGGTAACTGCTGGCAGAGGAGCCACCCAAGGTGGTCTATAGATTGCTGTCAGGGCTTCCTCTCCTGATAATCCAGAAACACTTAAGGAACTGGCATGCGTCAATTCTGCCATAATTTGTCTTGTTTTTTGAAGCTGTGATTTCTGTTATCTCAAACAAGCTGAAGGAGATAGCAAATGCTTAGTTCCATTTTATCCCATAGCTTAGATAAAGAAGATGTAGATCTGATGCTTAAATAGGATCAGGTCCTATTGTCCAAAGACAAAACTATTTTTCTCCTCAGGTGTTCAAGAAATTTCTCCTCCAAAAAACCCCCTTCTTTGTTCCTGTGTTTTAGAATATAGAACACTTGCGATACTAAGGCTTGCCCCCCTTATTCACACAATTTCCATCTTGCTAGAAATCAAAGTACTACAGAGGAGGTGGAAGTTTAAAACTATCTATTCTCCTACCATTTAAAGATGTCTTTTGTATTCAGTTTCAACAGCTCTGAATGTGAAAAACAAAAGAATCTCTTTCTAAAAAATTATTCCCTATCAAATGTAATTATAAACCAATTAAACTCTCCAGAAGCTGGCTTTTTACCTGTAAGAAGTAACAACCCACAAAGATCTTCCACAAAGAAAAAACTTTAAAAGCCTTTGTATATATTTACTTATATACATGCACATATACTTCAAACTTTAAATGATATTGTCCAGTTAACTAATCCGCTAGAGGCATTAAGTGTAATTAGTGCAGTCACAACTGTAGCAAGACAATAAAAGTGAACCAGTTCACTGAACTGAACAACAAAATCCTAAAACATGCCTGGGGCAAAGGTAATTTACTTCATAATAATTTTAAAATGTATGTGTTACTGCCAAAATTACCCATCTGTATTTTTCTATCAGTTTCTTCCTCTTCCTGGATCCATTTTGAAAACTATTCCTAAGCTAAATATGAAAGTTGTTTTTTTTTTGGTGGGAAAAAAAAAAACCCAAAAAAACCCAAAAACCAAAATGCCAGTTCTGGTTATTTAGAAAAAAGTATTTTGGTCAGTAATAACCAAAACATTTGGTCAGTAATACTGAAGGAAGTTAACACAACGCATAGCAAACACATCCTGGGTATAATCTTGATTAAGTCTCAGGTATTTTTTTCTGAACAGCTCCATGGATCAATAGGATCAAAACTAAGGAGATGAAGCCCAAGAAAGTCTCAGGAATCATGAGCATACACAGCACTTCGTCGTCATGTCCCCTTTTGATTCAGAGAACTTCTCCAGTTTTCTTGTTATCTTCCACAGTTAAATGAAATCTCTTTTTTCTGAGGGGAGGTGTTGTCACTCAACATACTTATTTATTTACCTGCTTGTGTCTAGCCTCTGCAAAAAAGTGAGTGGAATTCCCAAGTTCTCTGGATGTTTTCACTGTGCTGATACCAAGTAATTGCTGTTCCCAGCCTTCAAACTACTGCTAAAAAAATGGAAAAATAAAGCCTTTCTCATGGGCACATACAGAGTTATCCAGCTGATTTTGATGGGACTTGCATGGGCACATACCGATGGCATTTGGACGGCACCTCAGAGATCCAGATCTTCAGTTTCTGTCTGAACTTGTAGAGGGGTAAGTACCTTCCTAGCTATCGCTCTGAGAAAGTGTGACAAGTTATAAATGAGACACTGAAAACGAACAAAGGATTTCCATGCAGTGGTTAATGTAAATACCTCCCTTGCATTTGCATAACACATCATATAGGCAATCAAATTAAAGCAGGGCCGTTATTAAAGGTGCCAGATGCCCCCAGGTACCATGCATATTACACAGTTGTGCTACACATGCACATAAAAGGCAGTTTCGTTATGCTTGCTCCACATGCACCATAAACCTGACTCAGCTGACACTGAATTTATGGACTTCTGCCTTAAAACAGTGCTGAATTAAAGCAAGGTATAAGCTGTCAAATGAAAGGATTCTCATTAATGACATAAACCACCTCGACCATGGCATCAAAGACACTGACCCCAGGAAAGGATCGTGCTGCAAGTCTGGACCTGACTCTAGATCCATGCTGTTGCCTGAACATCAGGTATCCCACAAGGCTGTTGGAGAAAAGGGAGGGAAAGCTCAGAAATTTGGCACACCAAGAGCTCTTTGTGTTATTCTGATCCTGACTTTAAAAAAGTGGAGAATGTTTCATGTGTGAGGGTAAACATGGTTCAGCGGGGTCCTCCCAAAACTGCTCTGTAGATCTGCAGCAGGGAATTTACATGTTGGTGAAACATTTGAAGAGGTTTTATCTCAGCTTGAAGTAATACTACGAGCAATCATACAGTTAATTGTACATCAGAGTGCCTGCCAGTCATCCCTTCATGCTGATACGCTGTCTGCACTTTCCATCCAAGGAGGAGAACTGTTGAGAGAACTGTCAGTGGGACAGTTTGCATCCTCTCCTCTCTTCTCCTTCTCCTTCTTTGCTGCTCTATGATGCAAGCAGCCTGCTGCACTAAGTTATTTTCTACAGGGCTATCCACAGCAGATGTTACGAGCATTTTGCTTTCACAGACATTTTTCTCTAGAGGCCAAGCCACACTGAGGAGGGCTCTTTGTCTAGGGGAGCAAAGCCCCTCACACCAAAACCATCACTCAGTTGCTCCCAGATATGGTGTTTTATGCAATGAGAGAGCTGGTGGATTTAGACTGTGCCCATTTTTACCCTTGTACTGTCCAGGTAGCAATGGCTGATAGTTACTGCCTCTCTGTTATTTTTTGTTGTTTGCAAAAGTTGTCTTCCCCTGTACAGCTGGATGCAAACCTTATCTCCACCACAATCAACATAAAATCCAGCTGATGATCCATTTTGCCAAGTAGGCTTGAGGTTTTCAACAACTGCTGGCTTTCTCTAGGAGAAAAATACAGTAAAAAGACCTGGAGGATTTTTTAACAGAATTTATCATTTGGGAATTATTATTGTTCATGTTTGTCCCTTTTCTGCCTTTCTGGATTATCTGCATTACTGGGAATATAGTCAGAGGGGCAGTTCAAGACATAATAAAGTTTGTAGGACCATACCTGTTTATTGCCCCTGGTTCTTCTTGAGTAATGGAAGACTGTACGGGAAGTTTGTTACTAAGATTTCTTCCTCGTTTGGTGAGTTACTGCTTTTTCTTTCTCTTGGCTTGTTTTTTCTTTTTATTCCTCTGTGGAATATTCTTTGCTTTTCACACTCACCTGGATGCATTTTCAGCAACAGTTTTCTTTTGTAAGAACCCCACCTGATCCTGCTCCTCCACACCCTTCTCTCCCCTCAGAGAGACACCAGGTGAGATCACACTTCCACAGATACACCAGGTGAGATCACACTTCCACAGATTTGTATTAGGTGCAAGCATTTTCCCAAAGATTATGCACCAGATAAATCTCTCCATTTCAGCACATGGTTTATTACTGAATATATTGTCTGCCTACACATGCAGGAACAGATAACCAGTGATTTATATTTTCATAATGACTACTGCAGTGATTCATTTACTCTGTGGTATATTGGTGTCAAGGCGAATCATTTATATAAAAGGGGAGAGAGATCAAGGAATGGATGGCAATATAAAGTGACCCAAAAAGGAAAAGAGGGTAAAAAAGAGGGTAAAAAAGCCTGGACAGACAGGAACACTTTCAATGACCTGAGAAAAGTTGCGGCAAAAGACTTTTGTTGTTCCTGCTGCTTTTTGTTGCCTTCTCCCTGTTCTCTTGCTGGATTTGCTGCTCTACAAAAGCATGTTGTTCATGCCCAGAAAAGCCAAACCTTCTTCCCTCAGGAGGTTAATTCAAGTGCCAGCATGGCATGGAGTTTGGAGTTGTGTAATGTGTTCACTAACATTCCTGCTTCAAACCTCAGAATGCTCAGAGCGATTTCTGACCCCTGAGCAGAAAGCTAGAGGGACTTAGGGGAGCAGCTAACTGCAGGCATGTGGCTTGTCAAATTGGCTTAGCTCAGACCTGTGCTACAGGCCACTTCAGAATAAGGTGCTGCTAATGTTTCCATGCATGTGAACAACATGCTTTAAATGTTAAATGTCCATAAGAATTCTTCCTTGGTGTTGAAAACTTGCTATATATTTTACAAGTGCATTTTGCATGGCATCAGGTGCTTCTTACTCTTATGCTAGATCGAGTGGTTGCTTTTCAGGTTGGACATACATTTAGCATTATTATTATATATTACATTACTATTATTATATATTGCATTATTATCATTATTATTATTATCATCATAATCATCATCATCTTTCCATTCCTGAAAAGACCATGATAAGTTTAGTCTTTTCGCATACCTTACTTGCGGGTAATCCTGTAGCTAGTTATTTTGAAAGACCTTCAAAAAAATCTGCCCCAGAAAGCCACTATGAACATGCTTAGGACATTATACAAAAGAGGCAGTTCACAGTCACCTCTACCACAATAATCTTAAGTGAAGTTGGTAAGAACTGCTATAGCCAAATCTTTCATAAGCAGTGTTTACAAGAGTGCCTAATTTCGTGCTGATCAGCTGTTGGATGATAATTACATATATGTGAATCTTTGTTTATTCACTTGTTCACAAGTTTATTCACACAAAGGAATGATGTCATGAATTCTTGTGCAAGGGTGTGCATCAGGAATGGAAAGTCCTGCATGGGTTAGGGAGTCAGAAGATAGTGACTTACCCAAATAAAGAAAAACACATAGCAAATGCTCAAAATTAAAATCCTATGAATACTTGCTATGCATACTGAATTAATTGAAAAACTTTTGGCAATAACCACATTTGCGAACACTAAATGTATTCACCAGTGTTTCGCAAATAAAAAAGGAGGCTAAGGTTATGAATAAATTGTTCAGTGTTTCTACTTTTAACTCTGGAATATTTGCTGACAGCACTGTTGAAATCAGAGAGGGAATTTATGTGATAATACTGAATAGGTTAAAGAAGAGATAACATCAAGACACAGCATATTCTGAAAGAACCTCCTATCATTAAGAGAAATAGTGATTTTCTCCCCATAACATCTTTCATAACTGCTTTTCAGCAGTGCCAAGCAAATCAGGTTTTTTTGCTGGTTACATGTGAGCTGAGACTTGCTATATCTACTGATTCAGAAATACTTAATGGCAGAAAGCACGTCACAGCCAGACTTCAGCAATTTTTATTTCAAAGAAAAAAGGCAGCTTTTACTTAATATAATATAAAGCTATTCATGAATTAATGGAAAAACTTGGTGAGTGATTTCTGGTCAAAGTGAAATATTTCACTTAAACATTTTCATTTTCTTGAGTTTTCTCATCTAATATGGCTATTAGAAATGGATTTTACCTACATCTTATTAAGCTTTTTAAAAAGTAAAATTATAGAAATAAACGGGGGGTGGTGTGGTGTGGTGTGGTGTGTGTGTGTGTAAGAAAAAATTATAAAGCATAATTCCCCCTCTGTTGCCTAGTCTCCCATCATGTTGACCAAAGCCAGTTAAATTGTTTTCTTGGCTAGCAAACCATCTTATCTGTTATTCACCTATCTTTAGTTACTTCAGTCACAGTGAGGAGGCTGCTGTTTGCCTTTCAAATTACTGGGCTTGTTTTACACCCACTGCCAAAGTGGTGGGGGACAGGTTTTACATTTTGCAACTTGCTGTACTACACAACAGCAGATGCATTCTGGATGGTAGGCTGGCCAACCCTTTTCAGGGGAAGTCAGGCAGGTTTTGCACCACTATCTCATCCTGGAGGAATTTCTTGAGGAAGAGATGTGTTTCACTCTGTCATTAAAGCTTCCCCTAAGGAAGTCAGCATACTCCCTGGCTTGCATCAGAAACTCCTCGGGGCAGGGCTGATCCAGGTCTCTGGTATGAGAGAGTTTGCTCTTGCCTGCATCCAGCTCTTTTCAGGCTTACAATTGCTGAGCTCTGAATCTTGTTGCCTACTCAGAGGAGAAACTACAAGTATTACAGAGTTCAGGCAATTATGTGTTAAATGTAGGCAACCCTGAGCTTTTTCTGCTGCACCTGGCTAACCACTCTTACTTGCTGAGCTAAAAACTGAAAGCTTTCCTTGTCTTTATCCCATCTGATGTGCTACAGGATACAGGTAAGAGATGGGAGGGGTTACAGCAAAACAGTACCATATGTATTGTTTGTCAGTGAGCTGTCAGAGCTGGAAGGCAGAAGAAAGAAGATAGTATTGGGAAGAGCTGAGCAGTGACTTTCAGCCTTCCAGAAAACAAAGCAACAATTGCTCAGCCCAGACTAAAACATTGGAAATAGCATGGATATTTTTAAAACGTGCAGATTGTCTTCACAGATCCCAAGTACACTTTCACTTGAGCAGTAAGAATTAACCATAGTATTGTTTCTGTCAGAAAGTGGGTTAAATGTGGTGTAAACAGCTTACAGACAAGCGCAAATAAAGTCAAAGGCCTCTGGAGGAACCACCGATGCATGGAATTGGAACCCCTTAAATCACCCTTTGCTCACACTTCTTGCTGTCTCATCACCTTTGGTAATGGGAGTACAGGGAGAGGAAGGCACAGACGAATCTGATTCAGTACTGAACCTACATGTGCAAGGAGAAATGAATTGGTGGACCTGGATAATGCTGCAAGCAAATCCAAATCCCAAAGCTCGAAGTGGCACCCCTCTAATATGCTTGTTTCTTGAACATTATCTCCTTCCCCCTCCAATCAGCAGCTGACGAGGACCAATAAATGCCAGTGTAACAGCTCTTTGGAGAGATGTATTGGCATCATTTTGCCTGTGGGAACTAGATGGAATTGCAGCATATCTGCACTGTTTATTTTCTCTACTTTTAAATATTCATATGAATACTTCTGAAGTTTTCTTTTGCCCATTGCCTGGAATGAAGGATAGCAAAAGTCATTTGGTGCTAATATTTCTGCCAAGAAAAAATAGTTTCATTTTAGCCAGGATGCTGTTGTTTATAAACTGGCTGACGGAGAAGCACAAGCACCTGTGAAATGAAGACAATGGCCATCTCCATTGTAAAGGGTGTTTTCCCCTCCCTGAAATAAGCATTGTACTGCATGCAGGAAAACAGCAGCTACAGGCAAAACAAGGGAGATCTAAGTCAAACCAGTGCTATGCCCTTCACCTCCCCTGAAACAAAGAGAATATGTTCATAGGCACTGGGGATTTTTAATTTTGCTTGTTCTTAATGTTTTCCAACCCCAGCTTTCACTACTCTCTGCTTTGTTTCAGTGAATCCTTCTCCCTTCTGGTTCCTCTCCCTTTTCTCTCTCTAGTACCCTTCAAGTTCTTACAATTCATGCACTTGGAGAGTCTCATGAGATCTCTCTGTTCCTTTATCTTCCCAATCTCTTCCTTTCTTGCACCAGACAAGCCATGGTCCATATCCACACCTTTTCAGTGTTGCTTGGTTTTGCCCATTTGTCCTACCTTTGGCCTCAATCCATCCTATGCAAGTCTCCTCTCCATGTCCTACTACTGCATGCCACTGCATCCTCCCTTTGACTGCCACTACTCACTTCATCTTGCTGATTCTCCTTACCTCTCCTTTGTCATCCATGCCATGTCTGAAAAGAGTCCAGCCAACCAAAAATTTGAGTGGTTTGTTTGACTTTTGGTGAGAGATGCAGAGACCTGCATCCCTTTACCTAACATTTTCTCTGCAAAAGTATTCTCCTTCCTTCACATTCCCCGTCTTGGTGCGAAGTGTTGTGGCCTAACGCTCTTGTCTCCATTATTTTTCTTTTTTAAAAAGCACTGGCTGGCTCTTCTTCTCTCCTGTCATACTGGCATTATATATCACTGTCCTTTGACCTATCTCCTCCAATTTAACCTTATTGCCAAAATGTAACTCCTGGCTTTGTCCCTTCCCCTTGTTACCTTCTTTAACGCTCACCTTAACTTCCGTGGAAAGCTTGAGGACTTTTCTGACCCTTTACCTGTGCTCAACTGACTTCTACTTGGGGTTTAAATCTCTTTTCAAAGAAAGGATTAATCTCTTTTTCAACAAAGGACTTCACCCACTGCTATCTATTTCTGATCACACCAGCTGTAACTTGTCCTTTTCTCTAACCGTGTAAAATTCATGTTAGATTCATTTTGTTGCCTTAAGCTTACTGCAGTTGTCATGACTTTTACAGTCATGCCTCCAACCAGCCAGCTCTCATTTGGAATTGTAAAGTCAAGTTTGCATGCCAGCCACACTGTTGTGCCAGATTTTGTTGTCCTCCTGACAACTTGCTTCTATCTTGTCCGTTTAACCTAGGAGGAGTTCCCAGAAATTTCAGAGACCTTGCTGAAATTCTCCTCATCTGTGTGTACCCATAAGAGGGAACACCACTGAGACTGCACTGTTTATTAGTGTTTCATTACTATTTCGTGTTCACCCATCTGTTTGCATCTGACCACTGCCACTCCTACTGAGAGCAGTCTCTCCTCTTTTGTTCAGAGTCTGTACCGTAGCTAGGTCCATAAGGTCTTGGCCCATGACAGGTGATGCTCAACATACTGCTAGTGCAAACACTGAGGACAGTAAAATACAGCTAAAAATATTGGCAGCAACTGTATGAATCGTTTCTCCTATATCACTCAGTTTTACATTTCTTGAAATGAGTTTAAGATATTTGGGAACATTTCAGGATCAGGAACCATCATGCTGGCTTTTTTTATTTGAAGGGTGTACTAATTTCTGCTGTACTTCTTGGTGAGACTCAAATTTCATCTGAAGATTTTAAGTCATTATTATTACTCAGCCTCCTTACTGTCTAACTCCAACTGTTCATGAGCAGAAGTCATAAATCTTAAAACAATAGTTACTTTAAACACACTTGAAACATCAAGAATTATCAACAGGCATTTCTGCTCTCAATACTGCTAAAATCAGATTAAATTTGGGTATGACCAGTGAGAAGAAAACACATTTTAATTGGTTGATTGAGTTAAAAGTAATCTAAACTATTAAATATTAATCAATACTGTGGAGAAATTTGATAAGTTTTCTCTTTAGAGATGGATCTAATAAAATGCATAGTTGGTCTGCTAGTTATTTGAAAATAAATGCCACCACACCTACCCTAAAGTGAAACTCTTAATATTTTTTCTGAAGTGTTTATCTACCTCAGATTTTTATTTTCTACTAATCAGAAGTGTTTCCAGTCATTTCTAGATTGATTTAAAAATAGCTGAAAACAATTAAGAAGAAATTCTGATTTTGATCACATTTTGACAGAAAAATCTTAAAATCTGTTTACTTTCACCCCTCTCCTATCACTGACTTCCTATGCAGAGATCACGGCTTCAAATGTGGTATTAGCAGAAGGAATGGAAGGACTTGTCTAAATGGCTCCACAGTAGAGAATGTAATGCAGAACAACAGAAAATATGGAAATGTGTCATTGTGTCTCTCTGATGCTTCCTTTTAGCTATAAGGAACTCAGCAGGTTTGGTAGCCTTTGGAAGCCTTTTAACTGAGCCCCATCTGCCTGCCAATCGCAAATGCTACATGCCTCGCATGGAAAGCTGTTCTCAGAAGATGGGTCTTGATGCATGTGGAACAAGCACCACTCAGATTTCTCTTCCGTGCAAGAGCCTCAAATGGCAAAAAACCTGCCATGGTGACAAATATTTCGTAAAGTACCATCAGTGTGCAGCACCAGGACTGGGTTTTTCTGTTCCCTTCTTCACCTTGCAAAGACTTAATCCTACCTTGTCTAAAGTTTCAGGGAGATTATGTAGTATAATGATTATTTAGGCAACGTTAAATGTATTTACAGAAGGAATCTGAAGGAAGGTGGCAACATGCATTACCTTTGTTAATCCATATGGTTAACTATGCTTAGGTTCCAAATCTATGTTACTATACAAGGAAATGTCTAGATGATCCATTTAAAATTGAATATTGGTGGATTTTTCTTCAGTTTGCCAAGCACACTCCCATACACTGGATAATGTCTCCCTTTCTCCTGTTCAGTGGTGTCTTTCCCTACAGCTAGAGTGAGCTCAGAAATCTGCCTGCTCACTCTCATGTACCTCTGCCAAGTTGTGTTAGACAGTCATAGCTGGGTGATGTGGAAGTTTAAAGGACACTCAGGGCTCAAACACAGACCTCAGACAGTCAGGGCTCCCTAGACAGACCTTCACTTCTGCAGGGGAAGAAGAGTTCATCTCACCTGACCATCACTGGGTATGACCATTGAAGAGAAGACCTCCAACAGCTCAGTGGGCTCACAAAATGATGTAGGTGAGGGGACTTGGTGATCACCAGTCAGGTTGTGCGTCACACCATCAGTATCTGTAAGTAAAAGACAGAAGAGAGGCTTGGGGAGATCCCATAAAGGCTTCCAGCTGCCTCAGATCAGTGCTCCTTTGTGCATTAGCACTGGTTTTGAATTGAGGTTTTGGGCACCAATACCTTAGTTGGCCATTCTCTTGAAAGCAGGATGCCATGATTTACCAGACACCCCATAGTCATCCATGATGCTAGCTTGACCTTACGGTAGACACAAAATAATTCAGTATAGCATACTTAAGAGAGCAAATAAGGTATTATTAGGGACAGCTGGAGAGAAAAAAAGTGAAAAGAGAAAACCTTTTTATTTTATAGATATCTATACTTTTTCTAGCTTGAAATAGTCTATATCAATACCATTCAACTGAAAAGCTATCTAGTAGTTTCTGCATCTGTCAGATGGGAACTGATTCTCTGACAAGGTCTGTCTGCAGAATTGCTTTTCCTGAAAAAAATACCAAGCTGGAGACAAGTGTCCTCCCATACTCTTATTGTCCCTCAGCTTCCTGTCAGACTCAGATGTGCCCTTGAGGGTTTATTACAATTCCTGCACTTGATACTTAATGAAGATCTCAGGATCCCACAAAGGATCATTGATTTCTAAAGATGCTCTGGAAATGCTCATGTCCCTTGGGCATAATGATATGGAGTTACTACCTGGGTAGACAGTAAACTAACCATTTACCAAGGTGAAAGCAACACCTAGTGAAAGACCTGATACCTGACTGCAGTATAAACATATCACTTATCCATTATGAATGAAGTTCTCCTTGCAGCCAAATAAGGAATATTTTAGAGTTTCATAGTAATTTTTGCACCATTATAAAACACACACTGAAAACCACAGACATACAGAACAGAACTAGAAATGTGGCTCCTTCCTAAGTCATGGTGGAAACTAGACATGACACTTGATTTGAAATGACAGAATTAGTAGGATTTTAAAAATAATAATATTGTTTCAATTGTTTAATAGATCTTTAGAACATGCATAATTTTTTAATAGCCACAGTAGTAACCATATTTCTTAGAAGCTGCTGAGATCATGAGATCAATCAACAAAATTAGTCTGCAACCTTAGTGCTTATTGATACAGTTGCTTTTCCCCAACAAAGACAATTATTGCTCTGTTAGAAAAGCTAGCTATTCATTTTTTAGTATGCGCACCATTTTTTTCTATTCACAAAACAATTGATTCGATCTAGAACTTAAACCTGCTTTCATCACTTCGGTTATCACTCTTTAAACTAATATGTGTAGCTATACTTTCTCACTACTTTTGCTCAAATGGTTAGGGATGGCATTCCTGGCATGAAGTTATGAATGCAAAGATTGCCTTGAAAGAAAGGAATGCGGAAGATTAAATGGATGTTGATATTATATGCCTGTGGAAAAATCTGCAAAATGTAGAGTACAATGATGGTGTAATGTTCTGTCAAGTGGTCAGAAAGCTCTCTCTGTTAATAACTGAGATGAAATAAGAAATTACAATACTTATATTGGTGTGGCTGTTTTTTTAACTCATGAAAGAAGTAGTAAGGAGATGAGCAGGACTACATATTCTGCATAAACAAAAAACAAGGAACAGCATCAGCCCAAGAGAGCAGTGCCCAGGTTTCACAGTCTGACACAAATCACTTAAACTGCCAGTTTGCTGTGTTGCTAGAGAAGACAATTCCAAGGCCAAACCCTTATTGGCTTAAACAGCGCAAATTTCTGTTATGCATCAGTTGCTGCTCCTTGGGTGAGTGTTCCTGACTTCTGCTATGCCATTCAGCTCCATTCAATGTTATGAAAACCCCTATAGAGTTATTATGCCCAGGAATTATCAATGAACATAGCAGAGTGCACAAGCAGACCTCCCTGAGCTAGAGTATATAAGCCTTTTTTGCACGGAGAGCAGCTGGCCACAGCAAAATGACACCTACCATCAGAGGTCACAGTGCCCACTCATGCTGCTGGACCACATAGCACGCTGAAGTGGCATCACTTTGAAGTTGTCCATCTACATGGCAGTGTGCATACCAGCCTGGGAAACCCCAGTGTAAACAACTAAAAATGTCTGCTTAAAGAGAAGTCTTCCATCCTACCTGACCAGACCTGCAGAGGATACTTCTTGCACCATATATTCATGTTTTAGATAGGTTTCATGTACTGCACATTCAGGGCCTAAAACCCTTAAGCTGTCTCTTGGATGAAAAATGAAAAGGTAGCCATACTCCAAAGCCCAGAGGAAAATGGGACAATACATTGTTTACCTAAAAATATTTTTTTTTCAAAATTAAACCTGTGTAAATATATATTAAAATAAAATTACTGCAGTATTCCCCTATGACAAAGAAGAGAACCCAATCCTGTCCAGATGCCACTTGCCAAAACCATAAATAAACCAATCAGTGCATTGACCTAGAAGAATTAAAGTTAAAAAAAAATAATCTGGCTAAGTCAGCCCTTTGGGATACTAGATGAGGAAAGATTTTCATGGGCGTTCTACCACGTTTTATATCCCTTCATATCACTTGTACAAACCTCTCCTGTTTGGTGCCAGAGTAAACAAAACAAGAGTTACAACAATGTTGCAAGAAGGCCAGTAGGTTTCTTTCCAGCTCATCTGATACAGAGGTAATTTTTTTACTCCTTCCCAGTCCCTTTGTATATAGAAGTAATTTGAGAACACTAAACCTTTATTTGCAACAGGTGGATAACAGAATTCCAGCTACATTCCTACAGAATTGCATCATTCACTCATCAAAATCAATGCTAAAGTATGATAGTAAGCAAGTATTTACAGTGTAGAAATTACGGAACAAATAGGGCTGTTGAGCTTTTGAGTCCTGCTTAATATATTATGTCACAAATAAATCTGTGCAAGTATCTGACTTTTCATGAACTGAACTGGGGAAGGAAGTAGAGTTTAAATTTACCCAATAGTTTTCAGGTTTTCTGCTTCAGCAAAAAAGTGTTTTTTTATTCTGAGTCCAACAAGGTATTTGCTTTTGAATCACACAAATTGGTTTTGCTTCTTTGCTCTACATTTTTTCAGCCTTTTGAATGTTATTTGAAGGTAAATTTCAAAATGAAATGTCATTGCAAAATGATGGATTGATGTGTAACCAAATATTTCAACATTTTCTATAAAAATAAAAAAATCACAGTTTTAGCCAAAGCATTTGGAGGAATTTGACAGCTTACATATGTATATTTTGGGTGAAGAAAGTTGCATCATCCTGTTGTCTTAATAGGTTGATGGAAGTGTGTAGTAATAAAACTTGTACTTGTTCCTTGTTTCATATTCTTTAAGCTTTGTAGTTTTTTATTGCTGTTGAGTTTCAAAATTAAAGCTATGTGGTTTGTGAATTAATGCCCTTCCTTACCAGAAGTCTTCCCAGTTTGTGTTTGCCACCCCTCTTTTCTTAATATGTCTTCACCCAAACAATTACCACTTAAACATTTCAAGGGAGAAATGAGGGACCACGAGGACTATGAATAGGACTACCTCTGCTAAACAAGCAGTATGATTGCTGGAGAAAAAATAATACGGGCTCAGCTGATGACATTGTTGATACAAATATGCGTGTCCCTGCAACAACCTTCCAGCTTTTTTGATACCATATCTATAAATCAGTCTAAGAATCAATTTGAACTTGACTGCATAGATAGACATGAAGATGGAGAGGATTGCTCGTTCTTCAGCTATTAATACCGAAGGACACAATTTCTGTAATAGCCAACTCTGTATTTTTATTTGATGTACAGTTTTTTAATACATTATATTTCCAAAAGGCTGCCTGGCAAGTGGTAAATGTGATCGTCCTGCACATGAGACTAATAAAAAGAGATTTTTCAGGCCTCTTAGTTTATTTCTATCACTCCTAAGAAAAATCTTTTCAGAAGGTGGTAAATACATCAGCAGTCAGTTCTTTTCTAAGAATGCTAATTATATTCTCACTGTATGAATTAATTATAATTCCTTTTGACTGTGGTGATATTGTTTAGAGAAATTATCTCTCAGGTCAGATGAAAAGGTTTGACTTTGTGTGACACACCGGAGTGATTTGTTCTCCATTGTGACATTAGTATTCCTTAGCGGGAACTTTGTGAAGAATTAAAACCAAATTAAACTGAGAAAGGGGCCCCTCTCCACTGACTTCTTCATTTAAAACATTATATAGAGAAGCTCTTCCATGATCTGTCATGTACAACCGAACAATGAAACAGACATTTTCTTCTTCACAAAGCACCTTCCGAGCAGCAGCGTGGCATGTGTTCCCTGAGCGTACTTTGCCGTGATACAGTTACACTGGAGACAAATTGAGATTAAGGTGCAGGTGGGAGTTATCAGTAGAGTTGCACCTGCTTAGCCTGGTCCTGAAATTCCCTCTGATGTGTGAGAGTCTGAACTGCAGCCTTCAGATGCACAAGTGTTTGTGGAGACTGTGCAATCTGCAGGAAAAAGCACGGGATGCAAACCTCTACTGAGTTCTTCATTGCTGCCTTGGAGGAAGGATTTTTGGGAGGTGAGGCACAAGGTTTTGGATGATTTCCAGTTTTGCAGAGAGCAACAGAAAAGCAACAGGATCTCCTCGGTTACACCTGCTTTGCTCCTGAGCTTCCCAGGGCATGGTGCACTTGGAAGCTGAAGAAGCATCTTAAATCTGTTTCCTACGGGCTGGACCTCAATTTAGGCTGCTCATAAGTGCTCTGTGGCTTTATGGCAGGTGACTCCAGAGCCTTGTAGGAAGGACCTGAGCTGCCTGGTATGTGTAATGTTGGCTATGCGGCATCATGAAAAAGCAGATGGGATACATGGAGGAAACTGGGCCAGACAAAGAGCCCTGGCACCCATTCACAGCAAGTTCATACACAAGAGTTTTTTAAGACTTTGGGGAAGCCAGAGCTACATACTCTAGCCACCAGGGAAGCCCAAAGGGATGGTCTGGCAGGACATTAATATGACAGATTAGTGAATTTGGCCTTGAAACTGCTTTTGCTTGCATGTCTTACTGCTGCTTGCCTGGCAACTCACATGAAAGGGCAATAAGCAGTTCAGTCTTGGTTATTTTTTTATTCACCCACCACTACTTCAGAAATTAGTAAACAGCAACTAAACTGCCAAGAAAACAGAAGATCTGTTAGTGAGACTCTGAATTAACCCAACACAGCCTATGAACTGGACTCTTTTAGGACACAGCACCACATTGGTCCTCATGGAGCTGGCTCTGGCCACCCAGCCCCGCCCCCCCCTCGCCGCAGGCTGCTTTCAACAGCTCAGGAGCTAGGGGAATGTGAAGCAAATAGTTTTTCTGCAGATATCCCAAATTTAGGAGTCCTGGGAAGGCCTCAGGGTGACAATGAACTCATCAACTTCAGAACAAAATGCAAAGCTCATTTGATCTGATTCAACTTCCCTGTGAAAGAGTATTCAAAACAAAATTAGATGGAAGATAGAAGGAAAAAATGAGACCAAAAATGCTAGTGGAAGATAATTGCATTTCAAGTCGGAAGGTATTAAGTGTGAATGGGAAAATCTGGGTGTGTGCATCCCTGCCAGGAGACAAATAGACAGAAACAGACCCTAAAGCTTTAAGCAAAGTGACCGCAGCTGGGAGATACTGTACATAAAATGCAGCCGTGCATGATTGCAGTACTCAGAGGAATCAGCATGTTTTGCTCATCCTTCAGCTATGACATTGTTTAAATTAAGAAAATAAGAGGAAGAAAAAAAATCCACTGCTGTGGCAATCCTTTTGCTCTCAGATGTAGGAAGCATCGTGCCTGGGGCAGGGATAAATGGCTCCAGTGTCCTCTTTCAGGTACAACTTCCCAGCAAATGGGAGCACAACCCTTCCTCAGAGACACCCAGGGGTATTTGCTATGTATATTCCCCTCCTTCAGCGGGAGGTGGAGGAGAGTGGTTGGTGACACAGCAGTTATTGTACTCTTCCTCTTCTCTGCCGAGCAGCTAGCTGAGGGTTGATCAGACCCGAAGGAAGAAGGGGTAAGAGCACTCATTGTGTCATTGCAACCATCCTCACAGTTGCACACTGTAGAGCTGCCAGTCTCTTGAAAGGAAAGCAAACAAACTTGTGCTCATTAAACTCA
The DNA here is from genome assembly GCA_026212715.1 of Elanus axillaris. Taxonomy (NCBI): domain Eukaryota; kingdom Metazoa; phylum Chordata; class Aves; order Accipitriformes; family Accipitridae; genus Elanus; species Elanus axillaris. The sequence goes on along the minus strand of JANZLQ010000078.1, from coordinate 31,913,789 downwards.
TGTTCTGGCCCTCTCTTTTTTATTTATTGCCATGTTAAAAGAAGTCTGTGTTCTTCTCAGTCTGAAACCCAGGGTCTTTTGTTTTGAAGATTTCCAGTTTCAATAGTTCAATTTTAGTTCCACCTTCTAATTCGTATTCCTGGTATCAGCTGCTAAGAAGCAAGTTAAATGATTTGAATTCACGCTGATTTAACATTACTAATTGCACTGCCGATTGCTTTCCAACCTTGTATTTTTTTAAGACACATCAAAACCTGTGATAGGTTTAAAATACTCAATACTTAAAAGAAGGGAAAGAACGAGCAAATAAGCCAATAAACCTGAGTGGAACAAATTATCTATTACAATCAGTTAACTGTGCTATCTAACACTGTGCCTGCCACAAAGAAGAAAATCAGCTTTTTCAGTCTCTGTAGGTGGCTATACATGTATTGCAATAAAAGTATATGATGCTGTCTCAAGCATCTCAAAGAATGGCATGGAGCAGCATTGCACTGAACACAGTTAAAGGCAAAACCTGTGGGGAGAGGGGAAAGCCCTTGTTCCCATAGTAACCAGTGAGCCATGAAGAAAAGAAGATATACACTTCCAAAAGCTGAATTAAGAAAGTGCTTTTAACTCAACACATTTTATTTAATTTCAACATTTTTTTCCTATTACAACGCTGGGTGAGTTGCATTGACTGCTGATAGGGCTCTGTAGTACGCACCTTCAACAGCTGCCACAAAGAAGCCAAGAACACACTTTTGAGTGATAAACAGCTTATCACTAGAACCAAATCTCTTTCCAGTGGGTGGGCTGACCACCCCACAACCTTATGATAATTTAAAAGACCTCAGAAGAGAAAGAACCTTAAAATAAGGGAGT
>JANZLQ010000078.1:31896710-31908610 GCA_026212715.1 Elanus axillaris | reverse complement strand
CCCCCCGTTTTGTAATTCTTATTCAGAACAACACCTTAGCATGAATTTAATACCAAGTCAAATGCAAGGAGCAGACAAACTGTGGTCTCAACTCAACAAGGGAAGTACTTTCAGAGCTTTAATTACATTAGCATTCCCCTTGACTTTTTAACTGACTGTTGGTGACAATGGAGGAAGTAAATCAGTAGCAGATCTGGGAAATGAATCCAGTTTCCATCTATCATGCTATAAAAAAAGATTATAAAAGCTTTGAGTATGTCTTAATTTGCAGTGCACATCAAAGCTACCCCCACCACTTCCTTTGTACCATGCAGAGCAGACCCTTCCTGGCTATCTGTGCATGGTCCTTTTGAGTGTGTCTCCATTAACATAGTCCTGATTAGAAGCATACTTTTGAAGTGAATCTCCTGATCATCCCTTCTTGACACACTTTCATCTGCAATGAGTGTATGAACAGGATTGCTTTCAGATCCTGTGCTCCAGAGGACACATAGTGTACTTCACATAATAATGGGTGTTGAATTCAGAGAGCGAGACCCACAGTAAAATCCAGTTGCACACAGCACGGACACCTAGTTCTCAAAACCAGCTGCTTCATTCTGTAGACCCTCTCCTATTGCCCTGCACTAATTGCAGATGAAGACTTAGGCTTTATATCTATTTCAAAGTTTGTCCCTATGCAGCTTTGGTTGACAGAAGAAGGGGTGCATGGAAGAGTTAGAAGGCAGGATTAGATTATTTACCCAGGGGTTACTGCTAAAACCCTCTGATCTCAGCTGCATGGCTGAGCTTCAGTAATACTGAAAAACGAGTGACTAATGAAGTCAAGAGGCTGTTCTCATCCCTGGTGCTTTTATGGAGTCCACACAGTTGACAAGGCAGAAGAAGACAGAGATGACAAGATTTGCTATAAGGTGCCCATAGACTTGATTTTACACAGATCAGGCTTTTTGCTGGACTGTCCTCATGTAAAAATTCACTGCTTATAGTAAACCAAGCCAAACAGGGTGTTAGATGAATACTCTCTGTAGTTGATACTAGAGAATCCACACATCTTTCTGGATGACAAAACACTAATTTTGTGTACCTTAACCAAGAGGCTTATGTTAAAACCATTCTCATTAAAACTGTACTGAAATCAGAGACAGAGCGCATGGCGTGTAACTAATTGCAGAATAAGGCCCTAAGTCTTTTGCTTTACATTCACTAAACAAGACTGTTATTGCTGTTTGTGTGTGTGTTTAAATTAAATGTTGAGATTTGTTAATTAAGAATAGCAATATTTATAATAATTAACTGTTGTTTTTGAAAGATAAATCTGTATTTCTTCTTTCCTATCTTTTTCTTGGTGGGCTAGCATGAGGGCTTGGCATACATACTAAGAATGGCTACATCATCCTTACTTCAGAATCAAAATTAGAATACCATGAAAAACTGAACTCTGCTCAAGGTTAGACTTACTACAAGTTCAGGTGGCAAAGGTGTGACAAATTCATTCAAAAGATAAGTCTGTATACAACAACTGGGTTTGGAAAATTTGTTGAGAAAAAATAGATCAATTAATATAGGATAAAGGTCTCTCTTGGTGGCACAGATTTACTAAGAGAGAGAGGGCACAAGGGACTTTAGCATCCTTGTCAAAACAGGTTTCTGCAATACACTCTGCTATGCCATGTGATAGGGAGGTATTCCTTTGCTGGAAATAATTGCTTTTAGATGAGTTAGTGATATCCAAATCTTTTATGTTTAGTGGAAGCTACTTCCTTTGGACTGTGCTTCCTCTGCAGGTGTGGAAGCAAGAAAGCCTGAGGCAGCAGTATTTGCTCTGGATCCAGCATGTAGTCTTAGACCAGCAACTTCCAGCAAAACACTCATTGATTTGAGCTTGCTGCTGTTAAAGCTTGCTGATTTGCTCAAGATGTTGCATAAACATTAGATCTTTTTTAAAGGCGAGATTTGATCTATTTTTGCCCATACTTTGCTGAGTTCTGAATTAATCTACTCAAAGTTTTCCCTTTTTACAGAGAAAAGAGGGCAATCACAAGGACTGTCAAGTATTATTCATTTTGAATCTTACACTCAGCCTCATTCCAATGCCACTGGAAGCAAAGGGAGGTTTTTCAGATGATTTCAATATTATGGACCCATACTAGACTGGGAGATTGGGAGATTTGGAGATACTGAGTGCTATTCATTGCCACTGAAGTTAAAAGCACATCCAGCTTTTCATAAGCTGTTAGACGGAACTGATTTAAAGTTTGAGCTGGAGATTTTGGAATTAATTTAAAATTGAATCTAACCTCTCAGATTATTATTCTTCATATTTATGGAATTGATTTAGGATCTCTATTTAGAATTAAATAAGTTCTTACTCTATCAAGCTGTCATTTTTACATGCTATAATAACATTTGCCCTATCCCAGGAAACTTTTGAACTAAGGGCAAGGCATCTGTGAGAAAAGATAGCATCGTATGAAATACATTCTGTGGGAAACTGAGAGAGGGTCAGGAGAAAATATTATAAAGTGTAATCAGAAAACTGTCAAAGAAAGAAAAAATAATAATAAAACAAAGTTTATTTTATAACTTCCTGTTAAAACCTATCACAAGTTTTTTGGAACCATGGATACATACACACACACACACACACACACACATTATATAAGTTTTTGTAGGTATGCACTTTTTTTAAAATATAGATAACTATTCAACATGCAGCTATTTCTTCCTAGCTATTTCTTCCTAGCACTACCACATATCTAGAGGAGTCATTCATTTTATCTTATGACCAATATTTTCCAAGTGACAAATGTTTTGTGATTTTTTTTTAGACCTTCATTAAAGATACTTGATTTTGAGCAAGTGACATGTATATACTGTCTAAAAATAAAGTACCTTCTCAATCACGATCCTCTCAAATACACACAATATGTGCACTTAAGACATCAGCTGAGCTTCCTCTTCATTCTTCCACCTCTAAAGTAGTTAGTAGACTGATGAATTAGTGAGATGGGACATGTGAGCCACGTGAAAGAAGTGTGGAGAAAACAGTTGTCAATAGCAGAGATGAATTAAGAGAGATGAATACAATGACAACATTGTCTTCAAAGTGAGCAGGAACAAATTCATAAAAGCAAAAAGACTATATTTCTTTTGACTGTGTTTAGAATTTGCATGTTCAAAACTCAAACAGTGTAAAATATGTGTGTGGTCGTTTTTCAACACAGTAAATTTATTGATTACCATACTGCAGATGTTCAGGAGTAGAAGCTTTAAGATGCTACTTCCATCACCTGACAATCTTCTGTTCCTCTTTTGAGGTTCTTTTGTTCCCATATTTATGTGGACAGTGGACATCTTCAGCTATACTTATGAGAAGTTTTTAATCTGGCTACATTACTGCTAAAAAGATATGTACAGAAATAAGTAAGAATTTAAACCTGTAGTGTTATTGTGTAATCAGAAACTTTTAAAGTAAAACTTTTTTCTGAATTGGAAAATATCATCAAAAATAGAACTATTAGTTAGGAAAGTTTGTTTTGATGAAGTACTCATTCAAAAAGAAATTTGAAAAGAATTTCCAAATTCTTAATTATTCTTCCTAAACTAAGCCTTTCTTAGTCTAGCTCTAATAGCTTTAATATACAAGATACTTCCCCAGATTTCTATAAATCAAAACTAACAAAAAAATCCAAATAAAATCAGTAGTACTTAGGGGCACAAAATGGGTTTCAAATGTGAAGCATCTGTCTGCTAACTATTGCCAGACCATCATGCTTTGCTCCAGCAGCAGACTGAGGTGCTGTCAGTGTCAACATCCTTTGATTTAGTCCACATGTCAAGACTCTAAAGATAGATAACCAGTTCTTTGGCCACTCCATGCAGGACTTGTTTCAAAGGCCTGAAGTGATTTCCTGAGAGTGCAACCCTGTCCAGTCTTGTCCCTCAAAAAAAAAAAAAAAAAAAAAAAAATTAATTCTCACAAGAATGACAGGATAAAATGATTTTCTGAAGGAGGTCAAAAGGTTGATACATTAGGTATAGTGTAGCTTTACTGTGAAACTCTCATGAAATGCACTCAAATGATGTTAATGTTGACAGACCCTTTTTGTTACACACAGAAAAAACACTAGGAATGCCTTTGTGAGGCATCTACTGTGTTTTCTTCCACAGCTGAGCTTGTTCTTTAAGATAGTTCTTATATGTTATTAAATAAATTGAGAAATCATAGAATTTGTTGGGTTTTTAAGGGATTTGTATGGCAACAAACAAACAAACCCCCTCAGTTTAAAGTAGGTAAGGAAAATTACTTTGCCATTTGTTTTGCTCTGAGTGTTATTTTTCTTGACAACAAGGAGTGTATTATAAGGGTTGCTACTCTCATAAAATGTGCTATATTTTGCATTTACTGTACATTTCTTTGAAGCATGCATTCCTCTGCCTACAGATGTTCTGTGTTTGGAGATGATCCTGGCTCAGGGAGCAAAATGCAGAAAATAGAGCCACTTGCCAGAATCTGAGGCTCTCTTCCCTAGCTCCACTGGCCACTATTAGCGTGTCTCCAGGCTATGAAGCAAAATTCTGGGTTTCTCCAGCCTCTGGAGATTGTGACTGTGATGTTTATTATCCCTTGACTTGATGATAATCCTGCCATCCAGCACAATCCAACCCAATCCAGTCAAGTCCAATCCAATGGATGTTCCTGAATGAGTGTGAACATTCAGGATAACAGGTTCCAGGCTTCTGTGTGCAAGCGTTCTCCCCACAAATTAAATTCATAGATTTTTATGCTTATAAGCAAAGTGAATAGCACACTGAATCCAGAAAACAACAGCTCTCCATGTGTTTACATGGAATTCGGTGAAGAGTTGCCAGTTTTTTGGAAATTTTTACCTTTCTTAAGGGACTTTTAAAAAAAGTAAATATTCAGCTCATTCTTCACAAACTATTGGGTTGCTAAAAGAAATGTTGACTTTTTAAAAGCTTTCAATTAGGCCTGCTACTTGATCCATTTTAGCAGTTTTATTGAACTAATAACATTGTTCTCCCTGGATTATGATTCCGAGGGAGGCTGTGATTCAAAGCATTTAACAGAAGTTGAATGAAATCATTCACATGATCAAAGTGACTCATCTGCATATTCTTTTGCAAGCTTAATCCTCAAAACCAGATGCTATTAGTTTACCAGTCATACACAATAGCTAACTAGCTCCTAGCAGAATGTAAAAAAATCACTAGGAAAGTATCTATTAGCTTTTATACTAACAGGAAAACAGTACTAAATACATTTTTAAAAGATAAAAAATGGTAAAAAACAACAATACATTATCCTTTAAATATTCTGGTATTGAAAAGGCTGCTTACTAGAGCAAATCCAATGAAATGAACTAGGTAGATTAGCTCAGTTCATTGCTTTTAATTAAATACATCCTGAGCTATGCTCTCAACGAATTAGAAAAAAACATTTGCCATTTCTCAATTATACACTTGCTAAAGTAGCAATTGGAGCAACTCTATTCTAACTAAATACCGGGAAAGAATGGTGTATAAGGAGCCAGGTGTGGGCTTTGCAAACCCAAAGAATTAATCCCAAGGGAAGGTGAGGGATGATGCAGGTGAATTTTAACTTGGAAGTACCATATTTCAAAAGCATGTAATCCACAGTGTAATCCTGAATCCTTCTTAAAGGTAGACTTTCCTGCAGAAATATTATCCTGACCTTTCTCTTACTGTTGCTATGGAAAGAAATGCTTCCTGGCTTCTGGCAAAGGGCCAGTAATTGTATTTAAATGGGGTGTTGAACAACCATAATATGTGCAGTGTGCTATTATTTCTTTGTGGGAGGTTTATTATAGGCTTCTGGTATATAATCTAAATTAGATGTCTGAGGAAAAATAATGCTTTAAGTTTAGAAATTGTCTTCTGTCTTTAAAATTCCCTGATTTCCCTGATAGTCTTTTGAAGTTCTTCTGAAGCTGTAAATGTTATCTATATTCCTTAATCAAACCATCCTTTCAACCAGCTGCAGCAGAATGTCTCTCTTTTATGTTTATGGGAACTTGGATGCAATTATTTTACGGAGATGAACTTGCTATAAACAACCCTATCATTTCTAGACTTTCAAATTTCATTATCTTAAGCACAAATCAACATTGACGCTGTTCTAGCCTGGCTCTGATATGTTGTTTAGAATTAACATGGGTGGGTGATCTTTTATTCAATTTCATTATGTTAGTGAGTAAATTTAGCAAGTAAGTTAGCACAGGTTGGGGAATGAAATTTTTCAAGCTATTCACGGTACTTAAATCTTAACAGATTGGTAGACACATTAAAAAAGGAATTGACCATATTATCCTTGTCTGCAACAGGTGCCTGGAAATGAATAAATTTTAGACTAAGGTGCTAGTAACTGAGTGATTATTAGTACCTGGGATTTTATCTTTCCTGTGTGGTTTATAAGAATTAATGAGGATCGCATATCTGATTTATATTTAGCTGGGGTTTTTTTTGCCTTTTTTTTTTTAAAGAGAAGATTGTTTATGCAAGTATTTAATTATTCGGATGGCTAAACAAGGTCAAAGTCAGTTAGACAGACATCAATGGTTCTAGCATAGGCTTCTCATTCCACTGAAATCAAGTGATCTTGATTTTGTTTTCAATAAATGTTGGATAATTCCAGATAGTGCTGTTTCTCTAGCATCTCTTACAGTCTGTTCATAAAGATACACTCATGTCCATGAAATGCCATAGAAAAGCAATTCAATTTCTCATAAGGTTGCACGGGATCTGAACTTGTCACATCTTGTTCCTCTTTCCCTACCTTTTTGCTTGCAGAGACTTTTCAGGAAAGGTTATCTTTCTTGACTTTCTCTTAAAAAACACTTTCCTGCTGTTTCCATCCTCAGTGCCTCTGAAAGAGCCACTTCTGCTACAATCTGCTGTGAATCAGCTGAGTAATTATGTTCAGTAAAAAGATAATATATACACCTGCTATTTTCCATTTTCCCTAACAGTGTTGTACTCAATGATGCTTAACCATCCTCCACTGCAGGCCTGCTAAGAGGTGCGTATCTTTTGTGTGTACTGGGGCTGCTTAACACATATCTAAATGGAATTGGAACTTTACTGGTCTTCATAATCAGGAAACAATAATTTTTGACACTTCTGCTCAGCTTCTGAAAGAGGACAGTTGGGTCTGGTAATTACAGACAGGATAAATACAATGGGCCAATGTTCACAAGGTCTCTAACATATGCCTAACAATGTCATTATAACTTCTGTCTGTCTAATGTATCATGGTGAAGGGTTTAGTAGTGTAGTATGTAGGTATGTAAAAGAGCATAAGAGTGGTCTGCTGAGTAAGATCAAAGCTTCATCTACCTCGTGATTTGTCCCATGACAATTACAATAGGTGCACGGGGAAGGTATAAGAACCAACAAGCAGGTAGTGACACACTTCCCAGGAATGCTGAATGCTTGCAGCTTCAGGTCTTCCCGGGACAGAAGTGTATGTTTATATTTAACAGTCACTGATTTACTCCGTGTTTTTCTTTGTAATTCTAACCTTTAAACATCCCAGAAACACAGGACTCTATATCTCAAAACTATGTGGTCTAGAAACTCAGTTTCTTTTTTCATTTTGGAACTATGCACTAGCTTCATTTGAAGCACACTAATGCTTTCTTAGAGGAGAAATAAAAAATAATTTCCTATTTATATTTTTCATAACTTGTGATTCTGAAGATCTTCAGCAATTTATCCATCAGCTGTTTTCCATGATAAAGCATACTGCCGTACTGATTTGCTTGAAATGCTCCATACCTTTGACCATACTTGTCATTCTCGTACTGCCTTCATCTAGTTAGTCCCACTGAGCTGCCTGACCATTACTAATTATAAGTGTTATGCAAATGATGAGGAAAAAAAAAGGCAATCAAGAAATTTTAAAATGTAGAAATTAGGAAAACCACTCCTCTTCTGAAGCCAGTTACTGGCTATCCAATTTAAAAGTCAATGTTCATCTACTTTATCACTACTGAATAAAGTTGCCCACCTTAATAACAAGAAAGAATTGCAGCTTGGTGTATTTATTTTGATCAGATAATCTGTACATGTCCTACACAATCATTTTCATGATTGTTTAAGCTAATAAATATTATTTTGTAATTGATCTAGGCTGACACAGAATATGAGGTCACCTTCCAAAGGTATGTGTCTACCAGCATCTGTCTACTCATTTTGATGACTTATGATTACCTGATGCATACTGTTTTGTTACTTAATGTACCATGGAATAAATTTACTGAATAAGAAGATGCAGTTCTACAAATTCATTTTAACAGTACATCATAAGGACTTTATAGTATTCAAAAGGTTCATAAAGTTTTTGAAGTCTTCAGACAAACATGCATTTTACTGCTGGCATTTCAAGCTTCAAGGAGTGGCTAATATAACTATTTTGTCTTTCACCAGATACGGCATGGAGAAAAACCTGAAGAATGTTGTCAAGTTGTATTTCACTGGCTGCTACAAGGTTTCTATGCATGAAGCATGCCATTGACATCACTCACTCACAATGTATGGTCTGAAGCAATCAGACTAAGAAAATCTGGAGATAAAAGTAGGGAAGCAGCAGGGGGACTAAAGTGAGTGAAGCAAAACATATCAATCTGTGGAAGATGCCTGACTGCTTCCAACTGTACTGTCATGATCTTCTGATTCATCCTCCGGGGAGGAAGGATTGCAATTATACTGTACCAACAGGTACAAAAATGGAGGGAAGAATACATCTTGAGCATAGTTAAAGATTTGTCAGTTTTATACAAAATCTCCTTTGGGGCCTTCTTAAACCTGTGTTAGAATCAAAATAAAATTCAACCAAGCTTGTTTTATATGGTTCACAAACATTAAAAAGCACCAAGTTTGTACAGACTTAAAAGCCCAAATGCATATGGATGAATATGCACTGCTCTGGGCTCAAATATTAGAAACACAAACACTAGCTGTAATTGGGAGGTTTGGGAGTGAATTAAATAATAAATACTGTAGTGTTTACAACTGTAAAGGTCTGATTCTCATCTGTGTCAGTAACGAGTGTATCAAGAATAATGCAAAGAAAGAAATATAATTGTGTAAATTTTATGCTAGTGTCAGAGACGCCCTGCTCTCTGTGTTCTAAGTACCTAATAAATATTCTTCAGAAATCTTCTCTGACTTAGGAAATTACTGCTATTTTACTAAGAAGATAATAAAGTAGAAGTAAGCTAAGTGATTTGCATAAGTAATAATAGCACATCAATGGTGAGAGTTCGTAAAAAGGCACAAGGAATCCCAGTGCTATAAGTGGCAGTCAGAATCTGTTGCCAGGAAAAGGAAAAGAAAAATCCTGCCAAAATTAGTCTGTAATAATTTTTAGAGAGAACTGCAATTCCAATCAAACCTATCAGTCTCTAGTCAAAACATGAAAAAGTAAATTGAATGGACTTTTAGAAGAAATGAAAATTTATGTTTAGCTTAATCTTAAAAATTCATTCTGTTCTTTCTGATTGAACAAGAAAACACAGAAATAATATCCAATTCCAAACTAGAGTGAAGGAAACCCCTTTGTTAGAAACATCAACTGAAAACACCTTTTTTAATTGAAAATGGTTGAAACTTCTAGCCAAAATTTGTTTTCCATCCAGAATTTTTGAATACATCTGTTAAAAAAATCATGAGGGATCCCCATGACAATTTTCTGAGCATTTCTACCTTTGAACAATTCAGTTCAATGCATTTCCTCTACAACTATCCAAAAAATATCTTTGTGCCTTCCAATGAGGATATTTGAAATCCACCATTTTTAGCTTTTCTATGTGGTCTGCTTCTGTGCGTGGTTTGAGTCAGATGTCCATCACCCTTGGGTCTTTGCTCTATTCTGAAACAAAGACATCATGCAAGACTGGATGTCTCCTTGCAAAATCCCACTGCATATCTTTTCCCTTCATACTGTAAATGGTGAGTCTGACCTTAAGACAACCCCATCATGCCAAAGAGGGAACACAGTCCTGATTTCTACTGCTCCTTTTGGCTGCACCTTGCTTGTCTCCATCTGCAGCTTGATTTTCTGGACCACAATAATGATGACATGATCCTGTGATTACTTCTTGACTGTGTGGGCTCTCCTGCTCAGTGCTTCAGCTCTCAGGCTTGTGGAGATGGCCACAGGTTTCCCAGTGACTGGTCAGCAAACCTGGTTATGCCAGTCACCTTGAACCCACACTTACCTGATTTAGCTCTAGTATCACCCTATCAGAATGCCTCGCAGACCTGGATGGCTTCAGGCTTTTAAAGACAAAACTGCTTTGCTTTCCTAAGGCATTTTGCTTATTTCTATCTTGTGAATAGGAGCAGGTATGAAATACAGATGAATCTGAAGATTTAAGGGGCGAAAGATGTGTCAGATCCTGATGCTTTCAAAGGGAATGCCATGGATCTGAAACTGCTTCACATAATAACCAGAATAATGGATGCAGAAATAAACTATGGTCCTTTTGAAACAGAAGACCTGTAGAAACTGGCTTTACAAAGAATGCATCTGAGAGGAAATCCTTGCTCAAAACAGTTCTTGTTGCAGCTACTAAGAATCTGTCATTATAATTATATTTTCTTTGGAACCTTGTGCTGCCATTAATTGCACACACCAAGACATTTCTCAAAATGAGTTGTTTAAAGCATAGCTCCTATCTCTCGGTGTAGTGCAGTCAAAATAAAACCTTCCAAACAACCCTTTCAACTTTCACTGTCATCACCTGCCAATGTGACTCTTTGAAAGTGTTTTTGTTTTAGTAGCTGCTTGAGATGAAAGAAGCATAGTCATATCCACAGATAAAACTCCTGTGATGAATCTCTGTTGCCATTTGGGCAAGAAGGAGTGCTTTTCTTCCCAAGGTTTTATTGATTGTTTGTGAACTCATTGATAAAACAGGCTGTGTGCCTTGCTGCAAAATGCTGCCAGCTCTGCATGCCGTCTGGTTTAACAATGAATCCAATACTAAATGTCCTATTTATGACAGGAGCCTTATGAAAAGCCATGCTTTTGAAATAACAAATGGTACTTTGTACATCATTTTACTGAGGAGATGTTATTCAAAGGAAACAGGAATTAGAGTTGTAAAGCTATTTATTTTTTAAATCTAGCAAACTTATGTTGTAAGTTTATCAGTGGGAAGTCAAAAAAGCAAATGAAGTTAAGCCTAAAATCATGGGGGAAAAGCAGTCCAGGTTATGCAGTCCTGCATGGAAAGAGAGTCATGTATCCTTTTATCTGATATCAAAGACAGAGAAATTAAAAATCTGAAACTTCTTAAGATCCTAGCTGGAATTAATCAATAGGATTTCAAATATTCTAAGTATCACCTTGTATTAGCAAGGCTTAACTACATGCATTGGAGTACAGTTAATCTGGAAATATCAGCTAAATTCAGAGTTACCTCCAGCTGCAAGCAGGAAAGTGGAGCAAATTGTGATCAGTATTTGTCCTCATGTTTGCTGTGAGTGATGGAGGCAAGCCAGCGTAGGCATACACACTCAGATAATCAGTTACTTGACAGGGCTTTGGATGATGAAAAGTCTTTTCTCTGTCTCCAGAGAGCACAATGCTTATTTCAGACATTTCCTGGAAGACAAAGGGATAGAAGAAGAGCCTCTAGATTACACTGGGATGACAGAGATCTGCTAATAAAAATGTAAAGGTCAAAAGGCTCCATCCTCCTCTGGTGTAAACCAGCATGACTTCAGCTATGACACCTGATTACACCTGCTGAGGATCTTGATTACCAAGGTAGTTTCTGTGCCTTTTTTGCTTTGCTTGTCACACAGCACAAAGGCCATGCAGAAGCTGCACAAGCATGGTTACGTTC
>JANZLQ010000078.1:31860355-31896704 GCA_026212715.1 Elanus axillaris | reverse complement strand
AAAGTATTTGCTGTTAACACACCAAGTATAGTACTTGAGGTGTAATTAGTAGGCAGTTTTCTGGCAGCTTACAGAAAAAAAATCCAAACACATCAAGCTCAAAAACAACAGCAAGGACAACTGCATGGTTTACATAACATTTGAAGGGCACTAATAGATAAACCATAGCTCATATATTTGTCTTTGAGTAGTTTAGACCAGCACCACTCCTAAGGATGGGTGCAGGGGGCACCTGAAGGTGGAGCTGACACTTGCATGATACATCCTTGTTGCTATCTTATTTGATAGTCTTTGATAATTGATTATATATATATAACCAAGTGAATCACACGCCTCTCAAGTACGTACTTTCATAATTTAAGTGGCTACAAAGCCTCCCTGAAGCTGTGTGTGACAGTTTGTAGATTTTCACTGACATTCACTCACATTAATGTTTTCTTTCACATTTATTTTTCAAATAGTTGCAATGAGAGAACAACTAAAGAGATGATATGTAATAAAAAAAAGAAACAAAAAATAAAAACAAAAATGTGGACTTCCACTATTACATGAATGACATTCAAATGTATTTTATCGAACCCTGGCATGGCACTTTCTTGCTAAATGATCACAATTTATTCTGGAATGGACAGAAAGTCAATGGACTTTGCTTAAATCTTTCTCCAACTGACTTGTTGTTGATTGGTACATGACATAAGTACAGAGGGGTGATTTTCCCATACTTCCACTTTGATGGACTGGAACCCCAAACTTGCCTTGTTCAGGTTTGACACTGTTGTTTCAAGGTGAGGTTTTTTTATAGTATTATTTGAAGGATGTAACAAATGAAGTGTTCATTAGCTGCAGATGATTGGAGATCATTATTCCTACTTTCATTACAAGCAGGTCTGATTAGTGCAGGGCTTTTTGTGTTGGCCTTCCTGTCACTGTGTGCCCTCTCCAGCAGCTTGGAATTTGCTGGACAGACTAAAATTGCTGATCATATCACTCCCGTGCTGCCGTCCTCACAGTGCCTCTCTCTTTGACAGTAACCAGTTGCCATGGAAATATTGTGGTGTCACAAATTCAGTGTTATGATTTCAATAGACAATCATGTAAAGTGGAAGAAATGGTCTGCAAGAGTAGCTAACACAAACAGCAAGGGAAACAATAAAAACATATCCAAGAGGACAACACTGTCTGGTAACTGTCTGTAAGGTTTTTCTGACTAGTCCTTCAGGTAGGTTTTTCAGGTCGGATTCCTTTTCTTCAGTATTTCTGTTGATGGGAACTCCTTGCTCTCTGCCACATTTTCTATTAATCCTCAGGCAGTTAGATATTCAGTGAAGTGACAGCAGCATTCCACAACAGCAGGTATCTAGGGCTAGACAAAGTGCACCAGACAGCATCTCATTTGTATTCTGCCCCACTTATGGCCGAGACACTGCTTACATGAAGCACTGGTACATAGCCATGGCCCTTCTGTCATTCAACACACGCTAAAAAGTCATGTGCATCAGACATGGAGGGAGGTGACTAGGTATTTTTCTGCCAGCCACTGCACCTGGCACTACTTGTTGGATCAGAGATATCTCATTTCTTTGTGTCTCTGTCCCTTTTTTGTTAGATTTATTGGAACATTTCTCATTTGAGCTATATCCATGGAAAAGCTCTGCACAGACATTGGTTGTTATATATGGAAAAGCTCATCTATGAAGAGACCCAAAGTACCTGTTAATGTTGTAAATCAGTTCATTAAAATCTATGTGTTCTGCAGCTAGACTTTGTCTGTGTTTAAGGTTTCTCACCCAGCATGAGCATATTAAGTTTCTGAGGGCACTTTCTGAGGATTAGCTCTTTAACTATGATAGGGTAACCAGAAGTCCTAGTTTATCTGGGAAAATCAAGAACACTGGAAATTATCCATCCCTTTCAAAAACTCTGAAAATGTACTGGGTTTTGTCCAGGTTTTTGCAAGGAGAAACAGGACTTCCCTTTTTTCAGCCTTTTGAGATGATGAATGAATAATTCCTAGAAATTTGCAGTAGGCTGAAACTGACTCTAACATAGCTCAAGATATTGCTATTTCACTTGCCTGGTTCTAGTCAGGAGGTATCCCAGTTTCCTGATGATGAATGCTTCCTGCCTGAGTCTGTCCTGATAGAATATTTGGAGTCAAGTAAGAGCCATAAACTTGCATGAAGGCGTAAAGGCATAAAATGCATAGTATTTACAGTGGACATATTATAGATTACTAGCCAGGAAGTCTATTATATGGGATATGAAATAGGTCTCCCCACACTTTATTTAATCATCTGTAGAATGAAAGTATTAATATCTCCCTACCTCATAGGCATATTGTTAGGGCAAACACATTCATGGCTACAAGATACTTACACTGGTGTCCTGGGACAACACAGTAACTAGATGGTATTGGGCAGGAGGGCACAGTTTCTTTCAGTTTTACTAAAGTAAATTAATTACTTTCTGGTATAATGCCACTGACTCTAAAGCAGGAAATTTTGTCCTTGAATTTTAACAGTTTCAAAACAATGCTTTGATGATTTCTCTTGTGCTGCCCAGAATATCTCAAACCTATGGGTTAAATTGCATTTGAAATGAGGCTAGGGTGTCCACAGCACATACTGGCATACTCTGTTTTCCTCCTGTTTGGGCCAGAGCCATTCTCTCCTGCTTTCTGGATCTGTTTGAAATAATCGACTTTCTCCTTGGGAGCATTTGCATGCAAGAATTAGTTTTCTCATGCATGGAGAGTGTTTTTCATTTCTGAGAGAAATTCAAGGAAAGAATGAGAAATGTTTTGATTTATGCAAAGCTGTGAATGTTTTTGGAATTAATTTTTAAATCTAGCTACAACTGGCTTATACTGATATAATTTGTTCTAGGCCTTGTCTACACAGAAATGTTAAACTAGTTTTAAAAAAGTGACTAAATAATGTTAGGATTCTAATCCTAGTACTAATCCTAGGCACAATCACAAGAAAATTGATATGGGATACATGAAGATTTACAGAGTAGCACCACAATGTAAACCAATGTGAATAAAACTGGGTGGGGTTTTCTGGTAGCAAATAGGCCTTGTCAAACTAGATATTGGGGTTTTTTTTGGTATTACAGTTATGGTTGTCAAAGATAAGTGTTGGTGCAATGGCTGTGCTGTAATTCAAAAGAAGATTTAGGAGTGCAGTTCACGATGGAAATGGCTGAAAGTTAGGGCTTTAGCTCCGTGAATCCAATTTTCAAGGCACACGTAGATCTATACCTTGTATGGGAAAGAGCTAAATTCTTACCAGCGGGAATGCCAAACTTTACACCAATTTGGGGAATATTAAAGAAAATTCTGTTGAAAAATAAACACCTGAAACTCAAAGGAAAAGGTTGAAAAAGAGTGTTCTCCAGTAGCCTTCTGAGGGCAAATACCATAATTCTGCCTTTCAAGGAGGTGAGAAGCTTTATCAGGGTGAGTCAGGGCAGGAATTCCTCTTGCCTTGCAAGAGCCTTCTCAGTCCCCTGGCAACAGGGAAAGCAAGGGAGGAAAAGAGCATCATTTGGCTTTGGTTCCTCTGTGAGGCATGTGATGTACTTCAGGCCATGGCAAAGGACAGCTGAGGATGGTTCATGTTCAGGGTCAGCTGGGATAGTGCTGGAGGACCAGGTATGGGCAGAGGGAGCCTGTCTTATCCACACTGCCTTTGGAGAGCATGCTCTGGAGTCAATTATCACCAGCATTGCACCTGGATATGGGAGAAAGCTAACTGGAGAGCTCCAAAACCAGCGAGGAGTTAACTAAAAAGTAAGTACTGTAGATAGATGATGGGAGGTCCAAGAATCACACTTACTCTCTGCCACTCTTTGCTTAGTATTATAGATGTACCAATATAAACTACAGTAATGCCTGAACAGATGCAGGAGCAATGACATTTCTGTCCTGACTATCTTCATGACAAGAGGAGCTGTTTAGACTCCATCCAAGAACCTGTCCACAAAGCACCACTACTTTGATATGAGTTCAGTGCAGTCCAAGCAAGTTAGTTACTATCTGAACAGAAACCATTAGTGTTTGGGGTTTTTTGTTGCCAATTTAGGCAAAAGATTGCTTGCTGTTTGCATGCCAAATGGCACAAGTTGGGAAAGGGGTGCATTTCAGGGAATCTTGGAGGTTTAGGAAAAGTAGGCTGAATTCTAGTGAACTCCTCTCCTGAACTACAGGTTATAAAAGACACATTAAATATCTAATCAGTTCACTGAATGTCTATCTCCCTGATGTCTCTCAGACATTTGATGTAGTCCTGTATGACATTCTGATAACAAAATTATCACTATACAAAAATCAGTGAAGTTCTCTTAAATGGAATAAAACTAACTCAGTTTGGCAAGTGACAGCTTGCCAAAACTATAGCCTTTGTGTGGGGGAGAGATGCTTTTGATTACTTATTTTTAAGAATTGATGTTATCTCTGTTTTTTCCTGTATTTCACCATTTTTCAGTGGAAGATTCTGTTTTGCAGGCGTTTTGGTTGTTGTTAAGATATGTAGGGGAAATATTTTTACAATAAAAATCTTTGTAAGTATAAAAACTATCTAAGCTTTGAAACTAGAAGGCTTTTTTTTTTTTTTCCTCTCACCCTCCCCCATCCCCGGAATTTGAGATTTCAGTATCTTGGTCTATTTCAGGAAAAGAGAAAAAAAACATGAAATCCTGAAGATTTTGCAATACAGAAAAATCATTTGCCATCCAGCTCTAATTAAAAACTTTCTCTAATTAAATCTTGTTTAATTGACAGATCTCAAAAAATGTAATAATGAATCATCATACTATGGATCTAGTCCCAGTGCAATCTGTTCTTGACCAAATGCTATACAACATCCTTATGTGTAGTCTTGAGAGAGTATAGTCATTGCCAGTAAAATTTACAGATGACAGGGATGGGTAGTATAGTAAACAATGAGGAAGATTAATTTTTATGAACAAATTTGGTAATTCCTGAGCAGTTGTTTTCATTTGAAACACATGAAAAGATATATCTTTAGGAAAGAAGTAGGTAGGTCATGAATACAAACTGGTGGGCAGTACTTGAAATACTGAAATACACAAAACTGTTGTAGTAAAGCAGCTTAACATGAGCTCTCTGTGTGATGCCGTAGCTAACAGGGCAAAACAGCTTTGGTGCATACATAAAACCAGAATATCAAATAGGCATGTGACATTGATATCCCCCCATGAAGATATGGCAATGCAGTGGCTGGGCTTTGTGTCCATACTGCAGAGAAAATTATGTAAACCTAGGTGGTTCAGAAAGGAGCCACAAAGATGCTACTAGTTCTGGAAAGCTGATTGTATAATGAGAGACTGAGGAATTTAAGGAGTTTGCTAATCATTTATCCAAGAGATGCGAAGTTGATTATTGATACAACTACAAATCAAAGGATATCAGGATGTAGCTGGTTCTTAGTCTAGCAGAAATAGGCATAATGAGATTTCACTTTTGGAAGCTGAAGTCAGAAAAGTCTGGGCTAGAAAAAACACAATTTTTTAACGCTGAATGCAGATAACAACGCACTGATATTTCCTGGAGTATAGTGGCTTTTCTAGCTTTTAAAGCCTTTAACCCAATGCTAGATCCTTGCTAAAATGCATGCCTAACTGCAGAGAGATTCACACAAGTGTTAATGTGATGTCTAAATAGTTTTATGATGTGCTTTCAAAACATAATAAAATCACTGTAGGACCTCTATGTCCCAGGCAGGATGGGATCCATCAGGAGCCTTCCTTCTGCCCCCATTTTGTCCTCTCTAATTTTTCCTCCCTCTTTTCTCTCATCAATACTGATCACTTGGCTGCAGGATGAGGCAGATGAGCTCACTGATCTGACTGGAAACTAACCTAAAAACCACAAAAAAGCAATCCCAGTGACTGAAAGGACATGTTCAGGGCAATGAGCAAGCTGAGACCACATGTATCTATGCAGGCTTCTCTAAACTTGCTTGTTTCCTTGCTCAAACAGCTCAAAGAGAGATGCTGGCTGGTCTTGCCCCTACCATTTCAGAAAAAAATGTCCCATGGAAAAGTTCACAGTCTGTGTCTCACTGAAGGCACAAAAGGAACAGGGCAAGACAGTCCAGACAACAGCTAGAAGAGGATTTACCGTTTTCCATTAGGCCATGTGGAGCCCAGAGGGTAAATGGACCATGAAGAGACCTACATCCCAGAATACTTCCTTGCTAGTTTTCTACCATCTCTGCACTGGGACTTTTTTTATTTTTTCTCTTCTTCTTTTTCTAAAATGCAGCAGTTTGTATATTGTGTTGCTGAGGGTGGGGAGAAGAGAGAGGTCTTGCTGCTTTCCTGACCTAAGAAAAGATGATAGCCTCTGCTAAACAAACACTTACAAAGTCAGCCAAGCCAAAGGGCCTGTAGTTCAGGCACAGAGGTAAACCTTTAACTCACTAGGGAATGTTTTTTTGCCAGAAAACTTAAATGAATGTGGTATTTATACAGCTAAGTGGGGTTTTTTTAGATCTTTCTCATGAAGTTAGGAAGATAAATTGATAGCTATGGTATTATTTTGAGTTTTGCTCTAAATTGACTAGATCCAAGCCAATATGCCAATTTTGGATGCCTATGTACTGCAGCTATGGGGGATTATGACAGAAGTCTGGAATCTGTCTTTTCTAACACAAGAACTGGGGGGTATCAGGTGGACTAGCAGGTGGCAGGTTCAAAACAAAGACGGTGGTTCATCATGCAAAGTTTACAAAAGATGTGGCACTCCTTTCTGCAGGGTATGAATGCCAAAGGTTAATATGGGTTCAGATAGATGCATTTGTGTAATAAAAATCCAATAAAGGCAAATTTAGTACTAAGACATCATTTTTGGTTCAGGAAGGCCCTAAGCAGCAAACTGCTGGATGTTAGAGGAATACTAACATATTCTTAAAACATACTCTTGGAAAACCATATGTTTGCCTCATTCCTATTCTCTTCTGTAGGCATGCCCTACTACCCACTGCCAGAAACAGAACACTGAGCTTGGTGAAACTTTACTCTGACTCACTCTTAAGCTCATCTGGTAAAAACTATGTGATTCTACAGATATATATCCAGCATCTTTCCTTGACCTCAGGAATTTATCATTCGAGGAGGTGGTTCTTGGTATCGGTCTATCATTTCTGACTATCATCTTCAATTTGACATTCCATCACAGTTGGTTTGCAACCAGCCTCAGCTGTTCAAAATCCTCACATTCAACCATAAATTCCTTATGACTACTTTTATCTAAAAAGCTTCCAAAAGTATATGTGGAATTTACTACAAGAATTTTCTTCCTGAAGGAGTAGCTCTAAGTTTTTGGCTAGATTTTCCTAGACCTTGTGATGCCATGTAGTTTGCCTTACAAGATCAACACACTTGTCACATGACAATATTGCACAACTGAACTGGAAAGAGAAAAATACTCACTCATTCATGTGGTCTGGAATTAAATCCATCAGTGTTATTCAAAGTGATAAGCAGAGCTTACATGTACAGTAAATCAGCCAGCACAGCATGATAAATTATGCTTTCCTCTCTGTCAAAGGATTTCTGAATCACAATTGAAATATTTTTCCATGTTCAAAGTCTGGATATGGAAGATAGATATGGAAGCTAAAAAAACCACAGGCCTTGGCTTACATCCCAAGTTAAGTGACAGTGTGGGTTTAAATACCTTAAGAGTTTTGTCTACTTGGGAATCTTTTCTTCTAAGATAAGGTGTTTCTAAATAACTTGAAACATAAGTCTCCTTATTTAAGAGTACATTAAACTGAACAAGAAAAAAAAACCCAAAACATAATGAAACAGACATTTCTGGAATAGGAATATCTACAAAGAGATATATTCTTACGAGAAAGCTATTCTGGTCAAATTTCCCATGTAGACAGACCTTTAATTAATTCACTGTAAAATCATGTGTGGAAACTCATTCTGATTTAAGCTCAAATTATATCAGTTTAATTTGTTTCCTTAAATTGACAGGTGTAAATGATTTAACTAATTTTAATCTGGATACTAGAACATTTCAACATTTCATCTTACTTGGCTTTAACATCAGTTTTGGGGCTTGTCTATATTCACAGTTATATAGGTTTAATTTAAGATACCAACTTATTTAGCCAAACGAGTGCAAGAGATTATGTAGCAAGCTCATATTCTCATCTGCCCAAGAATCACTTGATTGCAGCTACAGTTAAACTGAAGAAGAAAAAGGCATTTTTGACAGAAAGAATGTCCATGTAGGCATCTCTATTATTTTAAATAGAGCTGTGCAAGTCTGTGTGTAGACTCTCTCTCACTTAGACTTGTTTATGTCTTATCTGTGGATAAAATACATGAAGGTCTAAGCTCAGCTGTCTGCTTTTTCTTGGATTTAAGTGATACATATTCAAAAAAGTTGTTCCATCAAGTCTAGTGTAGGACAGGAGTGGTTAGCAGGGCAAGGACAGCTGAGGGCAGAAACTTCAAACGCTCTGTTTCACTAGAGGAGGTGAATGAGTAATGAGCAATTATGCACCTTATGTGTCTTACCTGAGCAGACAAAAATTCAGATCTACAGTTATGACAACAACATGCCAGCAGCACATAAACCTTTTCACCTGGTTCTCGCTCTGCTTTAGGTCAGTGCACAGGGTAGTGTCGTCCACTCAGTACATCAGATGCTCTCCTTACTATGCACAATAATTTTTTAAACGTGGAAATCCTAATGCTTGATGTTATTTATGGGTCATCATGATAATTAGGATTTTCCTGCTGAACTGCTTCAAATTTACTCTATGAAACTCACATAGTCAGAACATTGCTGTACACCTCTGATTCCAATGCAGACCTGCAGGCTCACTCTCTAGTATTCTGCTCGCTCCTCTCTTTGTGAGGATGTTACAAATGAACCTTCTCCCCCGATAAGAGAAAAGATACTAGCAATTACAATGGGTTTTGAGTAGGGGAGTGAGGAATATAAATGAGCAGAAAGGTGCCAAGATATCAAGACCAAACCATCTGGCTTAGTGATAGTTGTAAAGTGAATTTTTAATGTGGTGCATTGGGGTTTTTTTTGGTCCTGATTTGAATAGGATCTGTTTTCATGTCCTGTGTAGCATAAACCTCTTTCAAAGAGGTCAAGTCAGACTAAATGAAACATTATAGAGTCTGTATTTTTCTTCCTTGAAGTTACTTTATCACAAATACTTAACACAATGCAATTGCTAGTTAAAAAATTGAAAGGGAGAAAAACAGAGACAAGGCAGGAGGAAAAGACATTACTTTCTTTTCACACTTGGGTCTTTCCTTTTGTTTTGTAATGAATTCCTGCATTTCTGCAGTCAAACTCAGGAGAATGCTGGAAGGTTACTTCCCATAATGAATGCAATCTAATATGTGAAGGGCACATCTGCAAACACTGCTGTGAATCTGAAAGGTGAAAGCCAAGTGAGAGGCATGATGATGGTGGATGAAGGGAAGGGGATCAAGGGGGCAGAGACAAATGCTGCTAAGTGAAAAAAGGCACAGGTTGCTAAAAAGGTAGTGGGACAGTGGGTTTCTCTATGAAAGATCAGTTGTATTTTTATACAGAAGATTTATATTATGGCTATGCAGAGATTTGGTGCAAGAGTTTCTCACCTCTTCTGCTGGCTCTCACTTAGAGCTGTGTATCCTGCTTCCCTTGAGAATCTCTTCCAGCTCTGTATTGCAGCCAGTTCAATTAAAATCCTGCTGAATGGTATTATTTATTTTTGAGAGTGCCACAATTATCAGCAAGAAATCACAGGAATAAGCAAGTGTCATTAATTGCTGTGATTTTGAGGCTGGATGGTCTTGGACACAGACTGCATAACAAAGACAATGTAAGATGTTGGCGTGCAGAGTTTTAGTTGCTTTTTCCTTCATATTGTCTATGACACAAGAAAATAACTTTTAACATTTGGTTGGTATAGAGTCTCCAAAAAACTCAGAGGATAGTTGGAGTTTTTGCTTTTAATATTCAGATTAAGAAATTTTTAGGTTTTTTGGGGGGGTGATATGTCTTACCGTCTAGTCATGTTCTTACATTGCCATGAGGCATTAAAATAATCAGTGTATTCCTTCTATATTTGAGCTTTTTCATTATATTTGTGTTCTACAAATATTTTAGCATGCAGTTTTTCCTGGAAGGAAAGGTAAACTGATAACTTTTAAGCAAATATCAGATAATAACTGCTAGTTTTCAACTCATGAATAAGCATTCAGTGTTACACTTACTCATCCAAAGACTAGAGACAATACCTTGTAACCCATCAGTCAACAAGAGAAACAACGCAGCATAACTCTCCTTTTTTAGTTCCACTACTGAATGTTGTAAAAAAAATGCCCATGACCGACCTATATGTGAGAAATTATTTGCCAGAAATACTTAGCAATAAATTTAGATAAATACATCTAAGACTCTCATAACCTGCTAATGGAAAATCCACCAGCAAAACCATAAGCTAACCCCTATTAAAAGCTATATGCTTAACTTCAAAGTAAAGTCCATGTGTGTGAAGTAGATCTTCTACATTAGAAATGGCAGGTAGCCAGCCATAAACTCTTCCCACTCTATAACTTCCGTTAAGATTTTCTTTGAAGAAACATGATTTTCTTTTTCTTCTGTCTACAATTACAGTGAAGATATCATTTAAGGAAACCTTTTTTTTTCTTGAAATGTTATGTAAATCTTGATGTTTCAAAAGAAAACAGCAATCAAGCTTCATAAGCAAAATGTTATATTAGCAGTAAACTTCACAGTGCTCTGCATAATATTGAGTCAGATGCTCAGCTTGATCCACATTTTTAGGATTCAGCCTTCTTTCACTAAATTAAATATCTAAAAAGATGACCAAGATCAGTAAATAAGAGATCTGCCTTTAAAGGTAAATGTCGTGGTAAAGCAAACTATCTGAAAGAGGAGAAATCAATTAAATTTTTTTTTTAGTCAAAGAAACTAACAGAACCTATTTCCTTGGCATGGAAAGGCAAACACGATAAAGCATATTACTGTAGCTTAATGGGTTACTATGGTTTAGGGAGCTCAGTCTGTGTTTTAATTCAGCACAGTCACGATGGTCTAAAACCATACATCTTGTCAGATGTCAGAGCTTACCTAATGAGTGACAATTTGCTATATAGTGATACCACAATCAGCTGATGTCTTTAGGAATCACTAGCTATCTGTGCTTTCTAACTTTTCATGTTTGCATTGAGGGAAATGGCAAAAACGTTCATTGACTTAAAATTAAATCAGATTTTTATTCTATAAGTGAAATTTATCACTGGGCAATCTGACAAATTCCAAGGTTTTGATGCAGATCTGTTTATTAAAACATCAGAATAAGTTTTATGATGTGTGCAGACCTTGTTCTGAATTTTCATACAAGAGCAAACTATATCCAAAGGCTGCCTTCCTCCACAGCCTTGAGAAATACACTTACACTGAGAGTCATGATGTGAGTTTAGCAGTATAAGTCAGGTGTCTGTCCAAGCTCAACACCTAACCTCCATCTCTAGTAGATGAAAAGCAAATAACTCTTCCAGAAACTGATTCATCCCCAGCTGTCCTAAGAAATCAGTATGATGTGCAAAAGCATATCACAATACATGCCATTGTTAACAACCAATATTCTAATTCTGACACAAAGTCGTTAGCATTAAATAGAATAAAATCATTGTTTGAATCTTTGTCTGAATACAGAATATTGGTGAGCTTTGAGACTTAAGGACATTTCATGAAGATGAAACATCTGCTTACATAGACTTTCATTAGCTTAGTTGCAATAAATTATCTTAGAGCTGGAATTGAACAACATTTTTCTTTCCCCAAAGGTTAGTGATCTGTAGTTGAGTCACAACAGTATTGCTTCCAATTTTCCTCCAGTTTTTTAAAAAACAATGTATTGAGAATAATTTTTTCTGATTAAGCTGTAGTAATATTGGAGAAACTGGTTGTGTCTTCTGCTGTGCTTGGTTGCTTTTTTAAGATTGGCTTTTTCCAGGAATGAAAACCTAATTTCTAAAATGCAGACAAATAATATAGCCCTTCCTCCTCCATTCTCACCCTGCTTTTTGATGCTGCCTTTATCTAAGAATCTTCTTTGTCAGGTCCTGTGTCAAACCACGGGCTGACACTACACCATGACTTCCATTAACCTAATGCCTAACAACAGTGCTGTAAATCTGAAAATAGACTGTGGCAGTAGCCGTTGCCTGCTGTTACACTGCTATCAACAGTAAAATTCTTCCATAAGACATGCAGCAGTGGGCTTTAGTATATTTCTGAGTTTTTACAGTACAGAAACACTGTCTGCCCAAATCATAACCCAGCATTTGAATGCATGGACCATGAAACAGTTCATGGTAAATTCGGTAAATAAAATCCTTTTGTATGCATGATTTACACCATAGATCTCAACCTGTTTTACAAATGAGATTAGTAAAGAACTGGTGCAGAGAATATGAGGGAAAACAAGTCAAGTTCTCACTTATGCTTGAGGTTTTTTTCTGATAGCCCCGTAGAGATGCCTAGAACTGCAATTTCTGTTGTCTCTCAGCACAACGAGAATGGCACTGCCAGTACATTGTTTCAAACCTGAGTGTAAAAAATGACTGCTCTTGAAAGCCTTTGATTCAGGGCTAAGCACAAAAAAGGCCTTCATAGCAGCAAGGAATTCAGGTGCCTTCATCAAAAACATACATCCTCAAATGATGAGCTCAGCTCTGCAAATGTCCAGGCAGTGAGACCTCTTTGGGACTCAGCCCTATCTCAGCGGACTCAGCTGAAATCTTCCCATTTATAACAGGGTTGGGGAAAGTCTTCAGGATGAAGAAATAAATATTAAAATGCAGAAGGGCCCAAATCTGCTGTCAGCACTGTCTTTTACTACAAGCAGCATTCCTTTCCCAAAGTGAGAAAGTCCCCCATTTACTCAAGCTTAGCAGTGATCCATGAACTAATCTGTCACTGATTTTATATTAAATACCCTTACAGATGGTTGTGTTTGGTAAGACTTTAAATATTCTTTGTTAACTGTGAATTTAATTTAAATCCCTGCACAATGCATTAAATGACAAATAAAACTAATTTATAGAAAATACATTCTCTTTCCATCTGAAGGAGGATGTAACCTAATCACATAATCATTTTTACATTTTAAGGTGAGAAAGGAGGGCAGAGAGATAAAGAACAGTCAAATAAATATTCCTGCATTAAGATAGAAATGTTTCCACCTACATTTGTTAACTGTGAAAATGGCATCTAGATGCTACAAAATAGCTTTTTCTCGTCTGTATATTGTCTTTGCTGGCATCAGATATACCTCACCTCCCCTTCATCTCAGCTTAACATTACTCACTTATGCATGCGTAGCATGTGCAAGTGTGAAAAAAATAACTTCTTCTCTTGTAGGAGCTTAAGGTGGATAAATCTTTGATGTACACTGGTAAGCTATTCTAATCTTTGCAGGCACTGTATGAGATATCAGCTCTTTAATATTCATTCCTCTTGGAAAGCTGCACAATTGATCTCGTGAAGATCTAAGTAAAACTAGGATTTACTGCTAGAATAAATTGATACACATCTTTTTAAAGATACTTATAATAATCAGAATGCCTCCATAATAGGCATAACTGCATTATACAATGTTAAAAAGCAGCATATTTATCACCAAATATTTTAAAATTAATGTGCAGAATATTTCTGCATTCTTCCAGTTTAGAGTACACCATCAAGCCAACGAACATGGAACAGATCCTCACTGGGTGAAAACTGACAGGCTTTCAGGACTTCGATACTATTATTTTTTTCACTTTGGAGCTTTATTAGAATTTAAAATAACCATTAATGATATCACATATCACTTATTATTTAACTATGCAGATGAAAACTTTGAAATTCTAATGCATCTCTTTATCTTTTAAGTTTCTTCTGCATTTTTCTCAATTAGGCAAAAGAAACAAACATATATAGTAGCTTTCATCTTTACTGCTAAAGTGTTTGTACAAAAGCAGCACTGAAACTGCGTGCAAGCAAGCTTTATGTTGATCAGTGCTACCAAAAAGTTATGGAAACATAACTTCCAAGTCTGTTCTTCTGACATAATTTTCCCCTCTTAAAACTAGACCACTACACTCCTTTAAGGAGTGCAATGACTCATTACAAATGTTTATAAACTAAGTAGTGAAATATGACTTAAAATACTGTATTTTTCAATTAGTGTATGCAGATGATTTTGCCCATGTAATGGCACATGACAACATTTTCATTACAAGTGAAAAAAGCCTTTAGCCCTTGTACATCAAAACCATTGGTGGCTGTTTTGCTCAAATGTTGTGTATAGTGTATGTTACAGGAAATCAAAATATCTGACAGGAACTGCTTCTTTGATACATACTGGTATACTGCCTAGCACAATGAGGTCTTTGATTCAGAAATGGGTACAACTATAATAGATAAGCAATGAAAGATAATAAACAGTAGGAATTGTAATTGTTGGTGTCTGTATTATTAATGCAGAAACTGCCTCAAAGATATTCAGTCATCACACTTGTATCCTCTTGTACCAATTGATACTCTGCCATTCTTTCTTCGTCAATTAGGCGAGGGTATGTAGCAAATTAGGATGAATTCCAGCTCTGCCCACATTATTTGATTGGTTCCTCCCATTCTCATTCAGTGTTTTATACACTCTTGATGAGGGAGTTGGAATTCATGCATCTGGCCCCATAGCCTGGATAAATACAGCAGCAGCCCTCAAAGGCCTATTCTGAATGAGAGAGAGAGACATTTAAAAAAAAAAAAAAAGAAAAAAACCCAAACAAAAACCCCAACCAAATAAAAAAAAAGACTGTATAATGAGTTCAGTTTATACAGTAGCTGTATAAGCGTAAATGTCAGGATTTTTTTTTCCCTTCTGACTTTGCTTTGCTTGTACTCACAAACCTTTCTGGCAGGATGGGTCATTTCCTAAATAATCTCAGCAGCCCAGAACCAATGGTATCCTTGACCAAATCACACCCTGCTGGTCCCTTTCACATTAAAACTTTGAGGCATTCTGGTTCATTATCATTTACAGTTTCTCCACGACACATACAGTATTATTTCCAGTCAAGCCAGACTGTACGTCTTTTGATTTCATTTGCATTCCTGGCTTGCTCAAGCTGGTCTTATTGAGATCACTGAAGAACATCATTTCCTTATTTAAATAGGATTTGCATTTCTCAGGCTTCTTTAACAGCCTCTCTTTTGAACATTGCTTTTTGAAGATTTGCCCTGACGTTCCTACCAGGCAAGTCTACAAAAGAGCATTGTGGGCTCCGAATGTCATTCGCGCTGTTAGCCTAGTGGAGGGCATTATGACATGTGGGGTAAATAAAAGTTAAGAGAGATAACAAGGACCTTAATGCAGGGAAGCATTAAGATCTCTAGAGCAGCTCTACTGTAAAATCTCACTGACAGTCCTGGGTTTCTGTCAAGCTAGAGCAGCTGCAGCAAATTGCTGATGATGTTAGTTCAAAATACAGTAGTAGTAAGTCTAGGCAAACTTATACACAAATGAAGATCAATTTATTTGTGCTTTCGCACAAGCTCTCAAGGTGGTTATACTCCAGCTCTGTGCTCTAGAATTTCCCCTGAATTGAGTTTCCTTCCTGTATAAGGCTGACTGATATGGCCGGGATCCAAAACACCTTGAAGTCAATGTGAGTGAGTGAAACTTCACACAAAGGATTACTTATTAACTTAAACACAGTTTCAGAACACCAGCTGCTGAGATGAAGATACATGGTTAGATTCAAATTGCTGCTTCATTTAGTAGATCTACCCAGATATATAAGCTGGAGTCCTGGGCCAAAACATTTTGAATTCTACTTGATTTCTGTTCATAAAGAATATTGAGTTCCAGGAGTTGACTCAATCCACAGAAAGTAGGTCACCCCTGTAGCTGAAAGTGCTGGGAGCTCTGTGCTTAGCTCAGGTCTTGCCTAATTGCTCAAACTAGGAACTATAACTGTGTCTGATCTATCACATATGTCGTTATCTCTTCAAGCCTTATTCTCCCCGTAGAGATAATTTGGGGAATGATGTCCATAACTATTAGGCAATTCCTTATTTCCAGGACTGTGTGACCCACTTTGATCTTGTGGGTTAGTAGGTGGTGGAAGAAGAGATGAGATATTAACTTTATAGCTTCTCAGACAACCTCAGAAATTAAACTATTGTCCTGTATTATCATATATCTTTGTAATTCCTTTGTACTTCTGAACCCCAGGTCACAAACTAGCACACTATGAAGTGTTCAGCAATTTCCATACCATAAATCCTGCTAAGGATGAAAGATTCTCTTCTGAGTAGTACTGTTCAATTTCGGTAACATCAGGATTAGCTTATTAGGTAAGCTACTAAGTCTGTGGCTGTTTAACCAAAAATTAACCTCAGAGTTTTGGGAAAATCTCTGAGTAACAGTTGTTTCCAGAAATGCAGGATTACTTGTTTTTTTGTGGCAATGCTGTTTGCACTGAAAATTCCTCCCATTACCACTTCTTTGAAAAGCAGTGAACGGTACTTGGACCAGATCCAAATCTTATGCAGCACTGAGCATCAGTGATGATTTTTATGGGAAAGACCTTTAAATATGGTATTTGATTCCTAATAAAAGAGAAAGTTCTTGGGGTTCATCAGGAAGTAATTTTTGTTCTATTAAAAAGGACAAAAGCAAAAAAAAAAAAAAAAGCTGATTTTGAGAATAAAACACTGAACCAAGAAAACTTCAAAACCATGTAAATTCATATAGCAAAACATAAGAAAACCCCAGCCTGAATATTCTGAGTATATTGGCAACCTGAGACAAAAAAAAGAAACTGGTTGAAAGCTTTCAGTAATTTTTTTTTTTTATTAAAACAGGTATTTCCTGGGGATGTTCCTCTCCGACAAAAAACAAAAATGGGAACAAATGCAAAACAAACAAAAGCTTATAAAATACTTAAAATGCTATTCCATCAGCCCTAATCACAAGTTACATAAATAGCACAAAAATAACTATACTGTGTGGCTTATTCATATGTTGTTGGAAACACACCTAGCCCTGTAGAGAAACTGGCCCCCAAAAAGACATTAAATAACAAACTACCAATTTACCAATCTCAGGTTGATATTATGCACATTGTACCTGCATTTCCAAAAATAAAGGGGTCATGCACTTTCTTCTTTTAAAGGGCACATGGAGATTCTTAATGAAAAGCTGCTGAGAATCTAAAGCAGTTAAAAGCAACTGTGACTAGAGGAAACCAATTTGTAACCATTGGTTTCACAGCAGGCTGTCATCTCTCTGCCTCTATTCATTTGCTTGTTTTCTGGTTCAGTAAAAACTATGTTCTACTATTATGATTTAATGGCATGGTAATCTTTATAAACCTACTAGATTTTTCTGGAATATATTTAAGAAAAATAAATGTATAGGGGCTGGTGGCATACTCCTTAATTAAGATTCCCCAGGCATGTGGGTGGGCGTGTGTTTGGAATCCAAACCCAATCACACTTCCTACTCACAAACAAGGCTCTGGTTGGAGGTACGAAGCTGATGATAATGTTTCCTAACACCCCACATTTTAATAAAAAAAAAAAATCCACACTGGAAGTATTTTAACACAGATTTAAAATCTCATATGTGTCAGCAACTCTCAGAGTGATAATGAAGAGTTATGCTGCTACAGTTGCATGGTCTGGAGCGAAACGCAGGGTTACTTGAAGTCATGAATTCAGACTGCAATAACAAGGGGTGAAGGGATGTGGCTGGGTCACTTCTCGCAGCAATTCCCATATAACCTTCAGGGAAATTAATTTCTGGAAGTGAACGCTCACAAAGACACACAGTCACAAGCCTAGAATTGCCACCAACAGTGGATTTGCCAGGGGAAATCCTCTGTTTTCCAGAGGTTAAATGAAAGTGCTGTGACAGAGGTGTGTACTCTAATTAACAAGGAAGGTGCACTTTCTATTCCTCTCACTTTATTCCATTCAAGATGAACACCATGCCAGGACAAAGAGCAGAAAAATGGAAAAAAAGAAGCAGAAATGAATACATTACAACTACTCAGCAAAAGTAACTTTAGTGGCAAAACTATGGCAAACTCTCATCAATACAATTGTATATGAGAGAGAAAACATGTATATGAGAGGTAAAAACCATTATGTCTCTCCTTATCCCTTCTTCTCTGACACGGTAAAGCCAAAATTTACCCTAAGAAGCTTCCATTGGAGTGGGAGGACAATAATCTAGATTAGACACTACTGGATGTAGTTAGCATTTTAGATACTGAGTGTTGCAAGTAGTTTAAGTCTGTATTCTTACAGAATATAGGAGATGCGTTCAGTAGTGAACAAGCCCA
This sequence comes from Elanus axillaris, assembly GCA_026212715.1. Lineage (NCBI taxonomy): Eukaryota > Metazoa > Chordata > Aves > Accipitriformes > Accipitridae > Elanus > Elanus axillaris. The sequence goes on along the minus strand of JANZLQ010000078.1, from coordinate 31,878,281 downwards.
TGGCTCAGGCTGGCACTCCACTGGCTGTTTCAGCAGCACTAGCTATCTTCCACCTTCCTTCCCAAGGAATGGCATTAGATGTGCAGTCAGGAATACATGAAGAAACTTTTCTCACAATTGTTCATACTCTTCCTAAGTTGGCAGCCTAGGACCGAGGAAGAAAGATAGTTATCAACACTAGAAAATATTTCCTAATACTTTTAATCCATCCGTCCAAGCCTATTAACTTGTGAGAACATTTTCTCATGCCTTGCCCACATCTCCAGAAATCACTTTTTGTGAAATCAAACAGATCACTTTGGCTGATTGCACAGTAAATCAGTGGCACAGCATTACTTACATACCATTCATTGCATACTTTAAAATGTCAACCTCATTTTCTCTATGAGACAAACAACACAATAGTCTCCAAAAATGTCAAGTTTGGCTTGTTTTTCATGCCTCTGCCTTCACACTGAATGGACAAACAACCTGGTCACACATAAACTCCTCCCTCAGAATGTCCTGAAAGTGTCAGCAGCTTTCCCAGAAATAATGTTAAAAGCCACATGATGTTATTGATCTGCTTAGAGAATGCCAAAAGCCATAAACATTAATTAAAAAAAAAAACCTTAGTCACAGTACATGAAGGCTAAAAGAAGGGAAAGTAAAATCTACATATTATTCCATATCAGCTATACAAGCACCCCATACATTTTTAAAGCCTTATATCAATCTCTGATCCACTGATTCCTTTAGTGTTTTGAATGGCATAGACCTGCTGGTAGAAAGCCAACATAAAGCCTGCACAGCTTATAGGCCTATTTAAGTCAATTTTTACAGCAGCGAATATCACCAACTGAATGTTCAACCTGTGAATGAAACCAGAAAAAAAAAAACACAAAAAAACCCCAAAAAACCCCAACCAAAAAAACCCCAAAACAAAATCGAAAACCTAAGCAGGTTCCTACTGTATTTACAACATTACAAACGTCTTTTTCTTGCTATAATTCAATTTACAATTGGCCTTAGGGAGAAAATCAACATGACCAAATTACAGCTGGCAACACTGAAAAAAACTTTAAAGACATTTTCTGGATAGATACCAACTCATTCATAGGAGAAAAAAGAGAAAACAGTGAAAGAAACAGACACAGGAGTAGTAAAATCTTTGGAGATATACTATTGCCTATAGTCTGATCTTTTCTCACTCAGGCCAGATGCTACACGGAAGTTTTGGAGAGTCTCCCCCTCCCAGAAAGGATTTTGCAGCTAAAAAGACCCTGAACTGCACTCCAGAGGGGCAGTCACCCAGAGATTTTCAGAAAAGTAATGCCTTTCCCTACTTGCTATACCACTAACCACAGCTTCAATACCAGTAATAATTCGTCCCCAATCACCTTGAGATTTTGCATATGTAAAATCACCTGAACTGACTGTCACTTTACCCTGAGCGACAAAAGGAAACTAACTAAACATCAGCCTGAGTGTCGAGGGTTTCATGTCATGGGCAATATCGGAATCTGCATTGGGAAATACAGTTCCTCAGTCCTCTCCGTACTGAAAACTGGTATCTTTCCCTTTACTCTTTACTTAGATCCCTGCGCCTATATCGTCACTTCATTAATATGGTTTCATCACTGAAAATTAATACAGTGTTAGGAAATGACTAGACATTTCTTCCAGATACAACTCATTCTCTGTGAAAAGAGAAGGTTAAAATGCAGGAAACCTCAACCCATGTTCCTCTGACTGGCCTATTCCTTCTGAGCGTTGGGAGAACTGTTCCAACTGCAACTTCATAACATCTCTTCAGGTTTTTTTCCTCCCTCATTTACCTTCTAGTCAGTAAATCTATTATTGGTAAAATGTGCTGGCCTGGGACGAGCTTATTCCCGTTATCAACATTTCTCCTATTCTAAAAAGGATTTAAATGGCGACTAATAGCATTTGTCTTAATCATTTTTGCAATTAACTGTGCAAACCTATCTAGTCGAAAGATACAGAAAGAATTAAAGTGGACATTTACATTCTTTTTAATTTTTCTTTTCTTCTTCTTTCCTGTTATCTTTGGCGAGACATTACAGGGCTGAAAATAGGTTTTTTTCCAGAAAAAAATTCATATGTAAGAAAGCATTTTTGGAAAGTACATTGGAAAAAATTTACAGGTTATATGCCTCCTTTCAGTTATGCTACAGCATCTTTGTGCAACTCAAGGCACACTTACTAAGCACAGTCTTTAATGTAAATAGGAATAAGATCCAAATTCTCTTCTGTAGTCAATTATTAATCATTATTCAACTTTTTTATTTGTTTGCATTTCTTAAGTGTTCGAGTCACAGGTCAAGACCCCACTCTCCTATGTTCTGTACAGACATGGAGATTTAGGCATATGCTTTTGGGTGCCTGCCAAATGGTTGATGATTGCTATAACCTAGAAACAGATAATGAATTTGCAAGAATAATGGAAATGCTTGTTGCTGTTCAGTCAGCCTCACTTGCACTCCACAACCTACGTAAGAGTGAAGATGAATTGCTGGCTGAAATGCACAAGGGCAGCCAGCTGGGGCCTCCCCCTGAGGACGCCCAGGTCCGGCAAGGGCAGGGAGAGGGACATCAAAAGGCCGCTCCCCCGCGGGCTCTTCCCGCTGCTGGCGGAGCAGTAGGATTGAGGACCCCACCTGAGAGCTATGTCTATATAACAGCAAAGCCTGTTTGAGAGGTCTTTGTTTGACCCTTTCCCACTGCGAAGGTGCGATGTGGAGACTGTGCCCTAGGTTCCTAGAGGGCCAGTCATCAGTCTCCAAAGAAGGTGGTTACTCTTTGCATACGATATTGGATGGGCCAGTCATCAGTCTCCAAAGAAGGTGGTTACTCTTTGCATACGATATTGGATGGAAACCTGGCTTTACCCTTTATGCCTAAGCCTGGATCAGCTGCAGGATAGTTTGGTCCCGCAAGGGGAATCCCTGGGTGTACTCTCAAAGACTAGTTAAAGCCTGTGACACCACCCTTCCCAGAGGATCACTTGCATGGCTGAGGTGAGAAAGAGGTCTCCAGAAGGGCGCTCAGGGAATGAGACTGACTTGAACTCCTTCAGGCCACAGTCCAGTCTGCCTTTCTTGTGATTTATTATGGAAAGGAGCCTAGGGAGATTAACCTCACTGGGCTAACATTAGCCTTTGCATATCCCTCCCTAAAGCTTTCCAGCGCAGGTTAGCTTAAGCTAATAGGTCCTTTCCCTCTCTATTAAATGTTACAGAATTGTCAGTTCCTCCTCTCCCATACACTTTTGTTACTTACGATCCTTCGTAGGAAGAAAAGCTTTCTGTGTGAGCACATTTCCAGACAAAAATGGGTTTGATTTCTCAGCATGCTAACATGCTTCTCGAAAGAGCTGCCTTCCACAGTTGTGTTTTTGGGAACTGATGGATTAAATTTAAACAAAAATAAAAAAATCTTCTCCCACTTTTCTTCTGAAGGTGTGAAGGTCTTGGCACGCTTAGCTAGGAGAGTTCTACTGTTTATCTCCTTGGCATTAATTTGTACAAATACAGTAAAAATCTAACAAAAAAATCCCAACAAATCTCTTTTTTGTCCTATTAGAAAAGCTCATCTTCTCAGTCCAATCAATGTCGGCAGCAAATCCATAAAAAGTAACAATATATAAAACATGTCATAGATTTGGCTCCAACAGTTTAATTAATTTAGTCCATTTGGGAGTAGATGACAAGGCTTTTTCTTCAGAAACCTTCATTGATTCCTTTTAAATAGTGCTGACACAAGTGGAAGTAATTCAAATTAATGACAGACAAAGTTCTACTTTGGGCTGAGATTCCTTAAACAGTTCAGACTATAATCAGTATTAATCCACCCAGATTTAACACTTGTATTAAATATAAACAGAGTTGAAAGGTGTTTTGGGTGAGAAATTAAAATAATAAGGAAAAACTTCCATCCTTTCCTTCCACTTCTCTTAATCTTCATATGTTTGGTTGTCTGACCTGTTCTCTGAGTAATGACAGAAAAAAACCCACAACTCTCCCAAAGATTTTGAAGAGGAATCTGTGAAGAGGAGATCAAAACCTGGAGGATACATCAATAGTGTAAATTATTTATTAGAAAATGCTCTGTGCCTGGAATTAAGAAGGATAAATAATTTCAGAGAAAATAAGAATCTCACTTCCTTTGATTATGGTAATAATTAATAGTTATTAGCATGATGGTAAACAAAATGGGTTTATTTGTACACAAAAAAAAATGGTATTGCCCCAAATCTTAAGCCTCTATTCATAAATATACCAAATTACATTTGTTTGCTGACACAGAATTATCTCATTCATTTTCCAAGGATGAAAATGAAAACACTGCCTCAGCTGAAGTTTGACACAAAACATTTGTAAGCGCTAGAAAGACCAACTTCACTCCAGCCTATTTTGGACCCCATTCCTCACCAGCACCTTACAATCAAATATAAGTGCTTTAGCGTGATGTTCCTGCCCAAACTGGCAGAACTGAAGTCATTAGCAGCATTGACACTTAACAAACCACCCATTTAAGCTTGACAGTGGACCCTCCATGGAGAAGAACAGGACAGACCAGTGCCTCCTTGGAGATATGGCTTTCCCTGATGCAGACCCAGGAGGACTGCACCCCTGCTGAGTGTGTTTGAGGGGGCACCACCGCACAGATGTCAACTGCAACAGCGGTCATTTGGAAGACATTAAAAAAATACTTCATAGTTTTAAGGATAGTTTGATAAACAGATTTCTTAATAAAACTAAAGTATCTTCATTATTTGATTTTTTTTTTTAAGTTAAAAAATGCTGTTAGGAGCTGAGCTTGAGATGGGGGAGAAATTGGACTAGCTGACCTCTCAAGGTCCCTGAAATACTATTTCTGATTAACAAACAGAGGAAAAAATGAATTCTGCCCATGGAAGGAAGGCTTAAATTGTGAAGAAATTTACATAGGAAGGAGAGGATTTAAAGCTTTGCAGAAGGATTAAAATTTGCTATGAGCTCCAGCATAAAAGTGGTACTGTTAAGTGAAAACCTTTATACAGTTAAACAGCACCCTCGTCCTTCAGAGAAATACCATTTACAGATAAGAGACACGGTCTTCCAGATCAGAGCAAAGGTCACTTTCATGGTGAGTTTCAATGAAGATTTAGATTTGCCTTTGGATTTTCATTTGTTATTGTACCTACCCGTTTCTCCATTATCATAGGGGATAATTTTTTTCCAAGACTATTGCATTAAGAAAACACGCTTGAAAAGGTGAAGGCAGCCCAGTGATAGTGCACAGAGCAAATGGAAGCACTCCGAATTTGGAGTCAAAGAAATCTCAGCTGTGCACCGAGGAGAATAACATATCACTGAGATAAATTCCCTCGCTCACACCAGGTAGCACAATTATCCTTCATTACACACTTGGGCCCAAGTTTGCAAAGTGGGTAGCGATTCCAGTTGCCTGCATTTCTGTCGCTTTGGGCTGACCTAGATTTGAAAGAAGGAGGAGGGGGGAAGTGAGGACCTTAGAGTAAACCTCCTGGGATCAAATTTTTGCAAATTTGGTGTAGAGCTATTTTGGGTTGAACAACATAAAGCTGACGCATTAAAGAACACTGCCACAGATAATTAAAGTTACATCTTCTTAGCTGGCCTGAAAGTTGGTCTTAAACTGACTTCACCTATTGCAATAGAAAAACAAGACCAAGGTCTGTACAAGAACAGATGACCCAACAGGTTACCTCAGTTAAGCCACACCAGGATCTGAGGCAACAGCACAAGTGAAAATAGCTGGCTACCACATACTTGTGTCACCTTTGTCTTCCCAGTTCAAATTAATTTTTTCTCATTGGTTAACTCATATATAGCCATGTTTACTGGGAAAACCTTCAACGTGACACTGAGGCAAGTCTAAACTACCTCCATAATAAGATACTTTCCTCCATGAGGCTCTTGTTAGATAAATCATGTTGTCCCCAGTTCAAAACTGTAAAAGATGAAACTTGTTGTTTGCCACAATTGAAAATGCAGACTGGTCCTCAAATTATGCTAAAGCTTTAAAGCTTTCCACAAAAGATCCATAGCATAATCTGAACATTCAAACACTAGTACACCTCTCTTGCAGCCTTGCTGCATAGGAAATGTTAGGATCAGGGAATGTAGCCAACAATGCCAGCCATCTCACACAGTCTTAAAGGACTGCAGCAAGTCATGAGAATTCACGAGGAGAGCTGTTTAAAAAAATAAATTCTCCCTCTCATGGGAAAAAAATTATTTTTCTTCACCACCCCAATCTTTAAATATTTGTTTCCCCTTGCCCCAAATCAAGATGTTGCTTGTAAGATCTGCAATGTTTCCTTTAACAAGAACACTGATTTTTGCCAGGGCAATCCATGATTTTGTTCCTTTAAAAAAAAAAAAACAAAAACCCAACCAAAAAACCCCAAGAACACTGTGTTGGAATATGAATCTTCTGCATAATATAGGTTTGGTAGTGGCAAAAAGAGAAAAATAGAACTCAGGCTGACCCTTCTCTTCCCCTTCTTCAGCTACTGCAAAGATTTGGGAGCTTCACACTCTCCTGTACTCCTTTAAAAGAAAGGATAAAAATAGCCCTAATGAGCAGCTCTGTAACTACAAACAGCAAGTATTTCAGTCAGAAAGAAATGTCACTGTTAAGCTTTCAGAGGTTGTTATATATAACAGCAATTTAAAAACATATAGTGTAAAAATGATGAAAGCTACCTTGACAGGGGTGCTTTTAAATCTGCAAGATTTATGGAAATATAAAATAAATATTTAGCATGTTGATTTTACATGCAAGAAGGAGTCAAATGCATGCCATTACCAACATCTTTCCTCCCTCCCCCACTACTGTCTTCAAGGCAGTGAAACACACCTCATTGTTGTATGTATTCTGTTATTCCTTTGTGCCTGGAGACACTCATATGAATCATTATTTAAGAATAAATAAAAAAAATCTGTTGCATTAATTGTGTGGCACAGAAGAGTTCAAATGGAATTGAATGCCTATTCTCATCACCAGGTACATTGTGTAGTAGGCGACAGTTTCAAATATTAAATAACGCTGGAGACAAGGGAACAAATATTCCCTGTGAATAGGTATGGAGTTAATTGAAGGCTACCCTATTGTTCTACCACTGTAATCCAAAACACACCTGCAAGGGCTTCCTTCCTCTTTTGATTCACGTACACAACCATTTGGGGGTGGGGTTAATTTAAAAAAAAAAAAGGAAGTAAAACGAAGGGAAGGTGAGAATAAGAGAAGAAGCTTGTTTTTTCCCATAATCTAAAAAGAGTTAATCAAAGTAAAATGTGTGTTGCAATATCGAGGCGGGGGGAGGGGAAACGAGCTTAAGAGATTAAGTGCATAAATGGAATGGAATTTAGCCACATGCCATTACAGTCAGTAATAGAGATTTTTTTTTTTCCTCCTCCAAACAAATATCACAAATAGAACCAAACAGTAAGGGATAATTTGGGGTGGTAGTTCTGAAGTCCTCTATTCAATGTCAAGAGAATGCATGAACAGTGATGCATGCTATCTGGCTGAGAAAAGGGAATTCTAAAGTAGGCTCCGTTCTTCATGGCCAGACAATTTCTTTTTTGTGTTCTGCCAGAACTCTAATTGTAAAGCCCTTTTCAATCGCACCAATCAGCCATGTCTTTCAAGTTGGCTCCCCCCATTCTATTATTCAGCTGACAAGCAGTTATAAAGAGAGAGATTTTTTTTCCACATAGGCAGAAGCTATACGAAGATAAGTGACGCCAGCTACATTTAAATTTAAAAACCAGATTCTTTCATAAAATTGTAGGTTGCTGCCATTCACTTCTTATTTTATCAACTGGTGACTGGAAACACTTTCTCCCCTTAAACAATAATAAGAGGAGATAAGCTAGTGAAACACCTCTGAGTAGGAGTACAGGCAAAACAAAATGCCATAAGAAAGGGACAGATTTTAACCAGCCCAGAATAAAAGGATTGCAGAATATTTCATGCCATGGAAAACAAATGACCGCTCAATTTTAGAGAACTAGATATCACATGTTTTCATGAATGATAAAAAGCTGAGGCTTCTGAGACTGATATTGTAGCCAAATAATGGCACATAGTTCACATCTATAAAAAAAAAGTGGAGGGAAAAAAAATTCTTGGGTGGAACATATTTATTTTAGTTGGGTGGAGTCATATACCTTTTTTGTTACAAAGGTGTCTGAATTTTCTGAAGCCAGATCCTTTTCTTATCCTGAATTAATAAATGACTCATTTGATTTCAGTGGTCTTATTTGAGATGGACTCCAGCAAAGAGCAAAAAAAGCAAGGAGAAGCTGCCAGTGTGATTTACAACTCCATGTGTAATATTCTTCCACACAGTATTCCTGGATTATGGACTGTCCAGAGAGGTTTGCAAGACAGAGCTCCATGAGAATAAAACAAAAAGGAAGATTAGGGGAGGTATCAACTCCTGTTTTCAACCTTCTAAGGTAAGATCAGCTGCTGCAGACAAGCTTTGGATACTTGAAAATGTTAGACTGGCCATTCTGCTGACATGAGAGAAAACATACTGCATTTTCTGCATTAGTTTAATGGAGAAGAAAGGAGGTTAAATGGGAATGCTGAAGATATTCTGTAAATAAGAAGCAGCATCAGAGTACATTGGAAAATATTTTCAGGAAAAGAATTAACAAAATATAAGGAAATGCAACTGTCTGACCCCACACGTGAAACAAGAAATGCATTGAAAGAAGAGAAAAGGCCTTCTCCAGTCTAGAAACATACCAGAATTCAGGCAGACCATAAGGGGAGACACGTTCTAGACAGTGTAGTTACCAACAAGCTATAGTTGTCAGATGACCTGTCATAGTATGCAAACCAAAAGAGTAGAGAGAGTTGAGGAATGATGAGGTATCATGGAAACAAAAAGCCTGAATAAAAACAAAACTCATAATAGAGACAAGCTGTCAATGAGCAACTAATAAAGACCATACCCTAAGCAAAGAAAATCTTTGGACAAACGCCCTCAATATTTTCTTTGGTTTCTTAAAAAAAAAAAAAAATCGGCGCAAGGGGGGGATTTAAAAGGTTCAGGACCTTAGTGTTTCAGTATGCCAGAGAAATAGTTCAGTCACAACATTCTCCAAACATGATGCCGGTGTTTTTTTTCCTAATAAGAGTATGCAATACCAGTATGCATCCCGTCAAAGAAGAAAAACAAAACTAAAACAGCCAAACCCCTTAAAAAACTAAATGGACCCCCAAAAAAGGTTTACATTCCTGCATTTCCAGAGTTAGCTTGCTGAATGATGGTTAAGCCAAAGAGAAATGAACGATTCATCGAAGACTGTAAAGTAGGTCAGTGCAGACTGAAGAGCATAAAGTTCCTAGTGTGTCCTTTAACTATTAGACATTAATTCTTTGACAAAGCTGTCACTATGCAATTAGCCAGAATAGTCTTACTTGCTACTTTTTATTAAAAATTGGTTTCAAATGTCTTCCTGCAACTCTCTCCCTTCATTTTATCCAAGCAGAATATGTGTCCATCACATAAGCTGTTATCGGACCAGACAGAGAAATAGAAAATTGTATTCTATGGGTAAAGAACTCAAGTCAGATACATTACAAATTTAGAAAACAGCCAGGCATGATTGATTGACTGGTTATTCATCTGAATCCACTAGGAAATGCAACATCGCTTTATCAGCATGCTCTCATTTCAGGAGTGCTATGGCTCTTGGTTTAAGTGAGCTATTTTTCCTCGAGAGTTCTTATTTATTTTTTTAAGCAGAATTTTCTCGTACGGAGGCAGAGCCCCAGCAGAAATTAGCCTGCAGGACTCCATGGCTCTATTTTGCTTCTCAGCATTTCCCAGAGTGCTATGTATGTGTTTTCTAGTTAACTTTCCATATAATTTTTAGGCGCTTAGGACATCTATTTATCACTTTGCTTCAGAGAAGGTGTCCAGGTATCTGACTTGTGGATTTCATTAAGCAAAGAAGCACCTGAAAGGTACTTGGATCAGCACGTCAGTCTCACCTTGCCCTTCCAGGACTAGAGACCCAACTGACACAACCTGTAGTGACACAAACATGAGCCCATAGAGACAAAAAGCCTACAGGTGAGAGGGTGTCTTTTCTTCACTTTTCCATCACACTCTGCACTGCAGCATCAGCTTAATGTCTGCCATGTTTTTCTAAGTTTTCTAAGATTGTGAACATTTTTCTTTGTACATGTAGTTTTATGTTATTGTGATGGTTTAATGTTCAGCATGTGCTGCATCACATCATGAAAGGTCTTTAACAGGTCTGCTGAAATATAAAGGTAGTACAATAGATTGAACCTTGTCAGTACACCACTTCGGAAACACAAGATGTCTTATGCCAATAGACAGATGATGAACACACAGATTTTTTTGTGTTTGTGAATAAAAAGCCACTAGGTAGAGGGAGGAAAATGTCTGCTAAGAAAATTAGACCAAAAATCAGAATATAAATCTCAAAAGATGGAAAACTGCTGAATGAACTTATTTTATATGTCATCAAATCAAATTCTCATTTCTCTAGCTGTGGTTTTCTAGAACCATCTTGCTAACACACACACAGCAAGGAAGGACACAGCACTGTCAAATTTTCTGAGAGTCATATCCTAGCTCATCCCATACCTACTTCTGTGAGTGGCAGGTGAGAGAGGCTCTGGAGGAGGGTTCTTGCCATTTTTGCAGCTGAGCCCCCTCAGTGCAGCTTCACAGCACCCTGGAGCCAGCGGAGCTATGTGACCACATCACAGAGCCAGGGAAACACGTTGCCCCTTGCCGCTAACAGACTCACACTTCATCTGAGAGACTCCCTTCATGGCTTGGGAACAACAGCTATGACTGCTCCCAGACCAGCAGTTCCCAGAAGCATTTTCACTTCTTAGTGGAAAAAGAAGGAATTCATAGGAGCAGGTAGGAGAACAAACCTGACAAATTTTAATTGCATTTCACTATTGCTGTCAGACTAAAAGGGAGGTATGTTATAGCTGGAAAAGGACCAGAAAGCTTAAAAGACTAAGATACGAGCCATCCATCAATAGCAGATATGGGATAACCCATCCACAAGAGGAGTCATCAGTATAATTTAATTTGTTGTCTGAATTATACGGAAATATTTCCCCAGATACATTTAATCACATAGATACTTTTGCTATCTGTAAAAACATGCTTTTTACAGTCCCGCTCACAATCCACCATTGGCTGAGGCAATGACTTCCACAAGGAAATCATGGGCTGTGTGAAAATGTATTTCTGTTAACTGCTTGTGAATGCCATTGGGCAACCTTTGCTTATACCTTGAAAAAAAAACCCTGGATGAGTAAAAGGTCAAGATCTGCCGTTTTATACTTACTTTGTATACATTATAGTGTTTCCTCATCCATTTCCTCAGACAGATTTTTAAAGTTCTCTCTTGACAGACAAATTGGTATTTTCATACAATCTCAACAAAATTAGATTCACATGACAGCCTTCTTAATGCTGACTAACAAGCATGCTAACCATGCTAATGCATTTCAAGCAAGCACATGTGACTATTTTTGCAGTCCAGAAGCATTAAGACAGGGCCACAGATAGCATTATTTGCTATGTCCTGGGCTCATTTTCTTCTTCACAGCCCATAAATACTGTGCCTGTCAAACCCTGGCAGTGTGGTAGCATGGTATCGGGATTTCTGTACAATGAGCAATTGAATGTCATTTGAAAGTGGCGTATTTTAATTAGCACGATTCTAGACATCACCAGCCATCTTAAAACTGCACAAAGTAGTTGTGGCCAAGTTGTATTTCATCAATATTCAAGAAAAAAAAAGAAGAAAGTTTAGCAGGAACATTGTATTCTACCTAAAATTAACATTTTGCTAGCTTTTTAAGTTATGAATTTGTCACAAATACTCGGTAACATTTCCCTGTCGTGTCTACAGTTCGTTTTTTTGCAAAACTGTACTAGCTGGTTACACTTGTCCTTAGTGTTAACGTAACTATTGTTGTCTACACACAGTGCTATAAACTGTTTATAAATATGGAAAGGGAGCCAATGGGAGCCTTTAGCGTTTGGGTCACTGCTGCAGAGGTAAACCAATGCTATGAACTTTGAAAATTCTCAGCCTCAGAGTGGCATAGGGCATGTTTTAATGAGCATCCACAGTAATAATGGGATCTGATCTATGCAAACAAATAATGCTTAATAAAACAATTACATCATGCATGAGAAACAGCTATGGCAGCAAATACTCTGTGGTTACTTGTGCAGTAAGAAAGGTTTAAGAAAGAAGAATTGGGCACAAAATGTTCAGTAGGTCTCAATTTTTTCTTCCTTTTTCTGTAGCATAATTTGAATACTGTAAACCTAATTTCACAACAGAATCTGGTACATTTCTGCTTGTGGATGACATTTAAAAAAAGAGAAGTTAATCTGTACTGTACCAGAGTAATACAGCACTGCCTATTCTTTTTGTGCACATATATACATACATATATGTATGAACTGCGGATGCAATGGTTATGAATGCTTTCACTCAATTTTCTTTCAGTAAAATCCTAAGCTAAACATATGGACACATAAACACTACAAAAAGAAAAAATTGCACAGCAATATGAATCTATGCCAACACTCATTGAAGGCAACGAAGGGGCTGTTTGGAAGCACTTTATCCCAAGGCAGAGGAGCCTGCACAGCAGACCCCATGCTTGGATTCACAGGGCAGCCAGGACTGCACACTGCAAGGATCCCCAGTAAAATCAGGGCTTGGCTTCCAACTCTGTAGCACTACACGAGAATGCTTTCAGCAGTGAGTGCCAACTGGTCATCTAACCCCCTGGGATGGAGAAAACATTTCAGTCAGGGAGAGTTAGGCAGGGTTTAAACAGGCACTGTAATGAACAAAGTACACAACTGACACCCAGGAAGCCACAGGGTAGCTGCAGAGCCCAAGGGGTGTTTTTATTTTGGTGGCACTTTAATATGGGGTGAGAAGTGCTTTGTATCTCAGATTTTGACTTGTGGAGACTGAACTTTTAGGGCTATAAAGCAATCTTAATTAAAAAGAAAAAAACCCTATCAAATTAAATATCATATTATTCCACCACTAAATGGAGTAAATCAACTGCAAACCTTTTCATTTGAAGGAGAGAAATAGGGTATGAGCATCCAACCTATTTCAGCCATCTTCTCAACAGTACTAATAACATTGATTATATTGACTAGACTTCTAAGGTGACTACCTCAGATGAGTATTACCTTCTGTCTTTACCTCTTGACAAACAGAGTTGTCATTTGTTTACAGTTGTGATCCAAGTCATATAATGACGTGCCATATGCTGCCAGGGACATGTTATAGTGAAGGACTACTAAAAAAAGTTAAGTGTTTTAAAGAAAGTAATTTCCTGCTTGAATATATATAGTGTTTGACTTGATGAGGAGTTTTCTTTCAAAATTATTTTAAAAGGAAAATGCAGTTTCCATCAAAATGTACTGATATCCCAAAGGAGGGAAAATAGCCTCAATTCAAATGAAACATTTTTGTTTGTTGAACTGAACCAACATTGTGTTACACGTTCAACTTTGGACTCTGCCAATTTCTGGTGACAAGATGCTCTATGGAAACTGCTGTTCAGATGCCTCATGCCAGTGGTCTCTCCTAGAGCCTGCCCTTTGCTGACCTGCATTGCCAATGGCATACCACACAACTGCTCTCCTGGGGCCCATCAGGAGACAGTAAGGTTTCCCTTGATTCTGTTTTCACCTAGATTTGCCCACTCTCTCACTCCTCTCCTTTTTATGTGCCCCAAACTAGGAAAGCTCTCATCTTGACTGTATAATTCTTTACACCATGATGAACAAAACCATCTTTTGTGTTCCCCACTTTCTATAAACAAGAACTAATGTTTCTTCTTCTCCTCCATGTACATTAGTTTACCTTTGCTTTTGCTGTCTTAACATTTCCGACTGTAACCATGATTTGAGCTCGTTGCCTTTCCAAACAGCTAACCAACCAAAGTTGCAAGGGAAGAGCAGAGGTGGTATTGCTGGTCTCACAGACATTCATGAGCCTCTGCTACATATTCAAGTTCTCCTGCAATCACAGCAAAAGTCTCCCAGTCTCAGTAAGTCATAGCGGTTCCTAAGGATTGAGATGACCCATGGATAAGCCTAGAAAAGGCTTTCAGCATCAAGAATTTTCAGTATGGCATCTTTTAAAGACCCTTCCTGCCCTGCCATTCATTCATTTCTCTTCCTTTAGGGATGGGTGGGAAGAATGAAGTCCTGGATCTCTCATAACATAAGCCATGCAGTCATTCCTTTTGATGTTATTTTTCTCTACAATGGAGAAACAAAATATTCATTGCCTTCTCATAATGTGGCAGTAATATGGGGCAATATGCATGGCTCATTCCTTCCTCCTCCGGACAAGCTGTACCTTGCTTGGTAACATAAAGGCAAAGGGAAGTCTGTTCTTGAATTAGGAAATTAGAAATGTGGTAATTTAATCAAGCACCTTATTCAGAAAGAATGTTTCATCAGTGACAGCAATCATGAAAATGAAAGTTTTGAAGATATTTCACAGAGCAACTACCAGTGACTAGTAAAGTCCAAGAAAATTGCTGTTCAGTTAAGGGCTGCCATTTGATGTTTTTTCCTCCCACTCATACAGTCAGCAGTAGTACTGCCATATGAAAAGCATGGAAAAAATTAGGTGATGAAAAGGAAGCTTGCCTTGAAATCATTTGGTAAATGAAATACCAAGGTAGAAGAAAAAGAATTGTGTTTTCTTGACCTGTGCTTTGAATAGTATATACATACACTTAATTAAGCAATTTATCCACAATTGTCCTCCAAATTTCCTTAGAACAGCACACAATTTCTATGCCTCAATTCTTCAACACATAGTGGGAGGAAACAAAAAAATATTGCTACATCATAGGGTGCTGTTTATCTCTGCTTAAATGAGAGGACAAAAGCTGTATTAGAAGTGAGAATTAGTATGTACTGGATTATGCAGCCCTGTATGGAATAAAATCTTTCCATAAACTTGAAAAGGTAAATTAGGATTAACTCAAACTTTGGTTTAAGTACTGTGCAAAGCTTAAGGTTTCTGGTCTAAATGACTTTATCAAGGCCAATACCTAGGAATGAGCCAAGAAAAAAAGAAGAGCTGTCAGAGAGCTATGGCCAAAAAGGGAATAACTTTTATGTTTTCCACAGCTAAGGAAAACTTCTCATGCCACAAAGAGAGAATGTATTCTAGCTCCTTGAGGGATAACCTCTTTAAAACTTGTTCTGGAGAAAATAGGGTGAAAATGTCACTCTTCCTGGGCACAGAAAAATTTACTGTGGTTCTCCAACTTTGCTTATAAAAGGCTCGTGAGTCCCATACATTTTTTTTAGTCTAGTATTGGGGATCACTAGCCTAACCAAAGCAGTGTCTGACTGGGAGCAGTTTAGTACCCACTGCTGTAAAGCATCATATTACTACAGCTAATTGGAAAGTAATTTTGTTTCAGAGAAAAATGCGGAGGTTTTATTTATTTTATTTTAAAGCTCTTAAAAAATTAAACCCCACGCTTCCCTTTTAAATATATCTTTCAAAGAGTCGTCCTTTCTTATTAGTTTGTTTTCCAGAAACTAAAAAAAAAAAATTAGTTTGATATGGAACAAAGAATATATTAAAAAGGATGTTTCTCACAAGTTTCTGTGCAGTTGCAAAAATTCATTTCTTTTAAAGAAACACTTCAAGTAATTTATTTCTATGATTTGGACTATGGATGAGTAAAAAAAATAATCACCAAAATACTCAATAACTTCCATATTTCCTCTCATAGGAAGACTATAGGTGGAATGTAAATACATTAAATACATGTTCAATAACCACAACAAGAAGAGTTTAAAATTCATTAATGGTTAGAGTCTGGAGAATTGACATAAAGGCACTTTCCAAAGATTCACTTTACCAGAGCTCTTCCAGACTGGCACATCTTGCTTAGAACAAGGAATTGTTAAGATTAAATCACTGCTTATTTTTGAAAAAAACTTGTGTGTATAGGAGGAGCTCAGAGTGGGGAAAATAAAGAATAGAGGTATGACCTTACCTTTTGTCATAGTGATAGGAGAATCTTAAATGCAATCACTTCATATTGAAAAAAGAAGAGAGCTTAATTTGAATCTTTAAGCTTTAATTTGCCCCTTTTTTTGTATGCAAGGCAAAGAGAAAAAAAACCTGTGCTCCCCAAAATGTAAAGTCAGCATAAATTCACTGAGATTTGAAGATAAGATTCTCTCAGACTTTGTCTAGAAAAATAAAAGGATTTTCTGAAACTTCAATTCACTGCAAAATTGAGTGCTTTGGACTTTGTTAGCTCTCTTCATGCTAAAAGAAAGTCCTAGCTTTTACTTGTGAAAAGAAGGCAAATCTCAGATAAGTATATGAAAGTGCAAAACTTGCTAGTGTCTTGAGTCTATTTGATTTCTCACCAAGAGCTTTTTTCATTTTCTTTTCTCAAAAAAACCCTAATTTCATTATTTACCTCAAATGAGGTCCACACATACAGATCCTAGTAGAGGAGGCCAGCATATCTCTGAAGACAACAAACTCAGGCTGATTTTATGTATTTTGCATTTTGAGATAAAGTTGAAGTGTTGATTTAAAACTACAGTGCATTCTTGTTAATCTAAATACCTTTCTATTGCCATTTTCCCTTAACCATGAGGCATATTCAAAAAATAAAAACTTTTGAAAATAAAAATAGGAATATTTGTCTAAATATTTCTAGCATTGAATTCCATTTTATCCCAGATGGTGGAGTATTTCCAGCAGTTCTGCAGGACCTTTTGGAATCCAAATGGAAGTTCATAGTACTCCTCAGATGAAGGGGTAATGCCACTGCATTAATGATTTTTCTCATTACCACAGAATTTCTTCAGGGACCTTGTTGCTGTGACCCCATGCCATGACTATGCAAACATACTAAAACCATCCAGTCTGTTCAAAGGGCAAGCATTTAAATTAAGCTGCATTTACCCCATTGGTTATCATTCACCACCTTCCTTAGTCACTTTTTCCAGAGGATTTTTTTTCTTGTTCAGATTAAAAAGATACCATTTAAAAAGCAATACTTCCTGGTACATTCTGCTGCAGTTCAGCTTCATTTTTCAGTGTCTCCTGACAATTCCCACGATTTTCATGTTTGTGACTACAGCAATGCTGTGAAGAACACAGGCAAGGGCAGGTTATCCAACTAAAGTCAGAATAATGACATTTAAGGTAAAAGTAAAATTCAGAGTACTCCAGGTGAAAGATAGACAGTTTACATTCTGGATTCTAGAAAAGGAATATTACATGCTACTGGTAAAGTACTATATTAGTTAAACACATCTACTGCATCAAATAGTAAAGATGTACCTGGAGAACAGTAAATAGGGTGCAGATATCTAAAAACACAGGGAGAAATCAATTGGACAGCTCTGAAACAAGGAACAAAATTGTAGAATAGAAAATGATTTTGAAAAGCAAATTACAGACCAAGATAAACTGGAAGCAGAGTAAACCATAATATGGGTTTATGAAGAACTAACCTGGTTGCTTTCTAATAGCTGCCAGCATTAGGAGCACTTTTCACCACTCTGGCCGAGCAATGCCTCACTCTGCCTAGCACTGGCACTGAAACTCCTCTGATCACTTAGTAGAGCAGTTCAGCTGACTTCACTGGCACATAACTCCTTTTCTACAGGGTGAGGAAGAAAAAAAATAAAAATTAAGCTTTCTGAGGGTTTAGCAAGCTGAGTCAGCTGTTTTGTCAGCCCGATGTATCAGAGCTGAAGTAAGCAGCAAGTTTGCAACCGCAAAAGGAAAGCAAAGCAGGATGCCACCATTCCATAGCCACAAACCTG
>JANZLQ010000078.1:31829911-31851932 GCA_026212715.1 Elanus axillaris | reverse complement strand
AGCTTCTCACAGAAGCCACCCCTGTAACCCCCCCCCCCCCGCTACCAAAACCTTGCCACAGAAACCCAATACAGTAGTGTAGTATTTTCTCTAAGCAATGCTCTTGTAGGAACTACTGGAATAAAATGAGGACAGAAACATAATCACAGTTAATAATGCACTTGACATAACTGGCCTTCTGTAAATTTTAATTTTGTAGGACATCAGAGCCTGCCAAAAGACAATAGCTCTCATCAGAAATAAGTGATAGTTCTGACTGTAGAATTTCTATCCCAGTGTATATATCATCAGAGAGGATGCAGCTTGCCTCTCAGATCCAGGCTGATGCTTCAGTTCTGCAGCATGGTCTCACAAACATTCTCCCTGGCAAAAAGAAAGGGAGGTTTCATACTGCTTAACAGTCCTGGTTTGATGCATGCATGCTCCCTGCCTCTTATTTCTGCCATTTTGTAATGAAAGACCATGCCAGCAATGGGATCATGAAACAGATTCTGTGAAATTTAAAATATACATATGTTTTGACATTTTTTTAAAAAGTTAGACTGATATTTTCATTAGACTGCTGTGTAACTGTTTGGGGGTTATTATAGAAAGAACTGACCTGCCCCCAAAGGCCAGAGAAGTGTTTTCAGTTGAGAGCCTCATGTCTCTCTGAATAAATGGGAGAAGCAGGCACCTTCAAAAAGCAATTATAAATGGCACATTATACAACTGATACTTCAATCAAGTGCACCGAATCATCTCTTAAAAGCACCAATTTCCTTTCAATAAACATACAAAAACATTGCCAAAACTTCTAGAGAGTAAATCTCCCTTCATCCTCAATGCTTATCAATTCCTCTTAGAGGTGTATAGCACTCCTGGGAGTGTTACAAGGACAAATATTTTACACACTGTAGGTTGCTGAGATACTCTTATAGTGGAGAGAAAGTGTTATGGGGTATGTTTACATTGACATTTGGGATTAGGCCTGAGGATCTCCCTCAGCCAATCTATTTGAATGACCAGTCTTAGCTCCACAAAGTGACAAAGATCTTCCAGACACAGGAATCCACATTCAGATGGGGAATGTTTTTTCCATCTTGCTTTGCAGATAGCTGAAGTAGACAATGGAGAGAATGCTTCAAATCAGTGAAGATACAAGTTGTTACGTAATTAGGAATGAGGATGGCATTCTGCCTTCTCCACCCTGGAATACTCTGCCATGGGTTCCTGCTAGCTTTCTCAGATGTACTACACGTAACTTCGGCCTCTCAGGTTTTAATTCTTTTCCTTCCCCACAGGCTGAGTAATTTAGCTTCTGGGTTTTCTTACTTTTCTTTTTGTCTTCTTCTGAAACATTGGAGACTAGCCACAGCTGGAAATAGGCTGTAGTTTCATGTCCCAGTGCTCTTGCTGACATTAGATCTCCTCAGATCTTGGGATTAAAGCAATCACCACTTCTAGTGGAAGGAAAGAATGTCTCCCTGAGGCCAGATAGGTGGAGACTACTGCGTTTCTCTTTTGGCCTCCTTTGTAGCAGGGATATGGCTACCCTCTTAGCATCACTTGGAAGGTTTCTTTAGTAAAACATTCTACTGGTAAGGCTTTTAGTCCTGCCTCATCTCCTTCTATGGCAAATTATAGTTGTGGATTTTAGTCTTTTACTTGAGGGCTAATGTTTCCTATAGGCGGCTGGTGAATATTTTGAATTTTATGATGTTGGTGCTATGTTGTGTAGAAAAGGATCCTTCTAAAGTAGACATTTACTGAAGTTATTTCTGACCATTCCAGGGAAGTGGACTCAGTGACCTGCAAGGCTATGTGCAGTCCAATGCTCTTATGTTCTATCTGGTGATAGAAAAATGTCTAATATCACTCTAAATTAGTAATTTATCATTGGAAATGCTTATGAATTGTGGTTTTCAACTAAGATGTTAACATAGATTTCCTGAATATTTTTGATGGGGACTTCAAATTTGAGGGGCTCAGCTTGACTTCAAGGTTTGGATGCTTATTCTAAATTCCTAGAAACCGAATCTGGAAATAACTGAAAATGAATACCTTGACATAAAGAAACTGTTAACTTCATGCTGATGTAAGGAGTAAGTCTGCATGAATGATCAGCTTGATGTTTAATTTCATTTCAATCAGTGAATATTCAATAATGAAGTTTATGCACTTGAGAAGGAAGCTTGATATAAGGTAACCAGATTGTTGCAATAGAAAGGACTCCAGGTCCGGTCCAACTCTAGTTAAAATTAGTGGAAACTTTCCAAATGAGAGTTGGATGAGACTGCAGTAGTATAAATCCAGACTGAAGTCAACGGACTTGCTTTGGATTCACACAGTTAAAAGTGAGACTAGAATTTTGTCCCCAGTGTTTAACAGCCACAGTAGAAGGCAGGCACTGATGTTTCAACTTAGGTGGAGTTTTGCTTTGTAACAGTGATTCAGAGATAGCCCGCTTAGTCACTGAGGGACTTCATCATTGGTGCAAGCACACTTCCCTCAGGGCTGGCTTAGGCAGTCAGCGTGGCAATGACTAATTTCCTTTGTGAGTCTGGGTCTCACTGCTGTCAGTAAGGAAGTGTGGAAAAGCAGAAAAATTACAGAAGTTAACTTTTGTACAGATAGTGAGAAATAAATGCAAAAGATTGAACTCCACAGAAAGCAGTTACTTGGGGGAGCTCTGGACAAGTCACACTTTAGCATAGGAAGAATAATCTATGAAAAAAACCCCAACAAAAGTATATGGGAGAAAATTTATTACATATTTTAAGCAGGAAGCAGTAAAGTAAACAATATCAATAGAACAGGTAAGCAAAGAACAATCTCAGACTAACCACGGCACTTTAGTAAATCCCATTAGACAACTATTTTCACCTTTAAGTAACTGAGTGTTTTAAAAGCCTGGCCCTCAAGCACTCAAGTTTTATTGAAAGTGAATGTGACTTGGGCTTTTAGATTACTCAGGACTTCTCAGAAATTCCACCTACCATGCTTACCTTTGGAAAAGGTTTAACAGTTTGCATGAAGTCCTATAAATCAAGGAAAATTCAGAGTAACTAATGTGGAACTTCAGCACACAGCAAGAGAAACTGTATTAGGTGTCCCCAAAGGAAGAGACTTAGAGGAAAAGCTTAATGTACAAATGCTCTCAAAAACCTCTTAAGACATATGTTTAACTGTGATGTTACAATTAAACTCATGAAACTTAGCTTTATGCCTGTAAACAGCATGTTCAGCACTAGAGCATGAGTGGAGAAAGGCAGGTCAGTGCACTGTTCTGATTTTCTCTGGTATTCTTGGGAGTAAGCTGTTGCAGACCCAGCTTCATTCTTCCTGACTCTGGAAACTTAATGGGCTGCCTACATAGCAATCTTGTCTCTCTAGTTTCTCCTTAACATTAACAGAGAGAGGGTTAATTGCACATCTACATCTTTTCCATTTGCTATACAAGCAAATGGCTGTATAGCATAGCTGCCCTATGCTCCTATGATAGGTTCCGCAAAGAAGTACCTACAGGTATGCTAGATGAGTTCATGCTGAAGTTAATTATATAAGGAAATACATTGTTATATCATAAGAACTGCCATCTGGAAGTTATCGTTCAAGGAATTTCATTCTATTCCACTTATTTCACATAGCAAATTTAAGCATAATAGTGTGCTTTGCTCATATACTTAATAGTTTACTGGAAGATCTAAAAGTGTCTCTCTTAATGGAGTAGAAAAACTCAGAAATTTGGAAGTCCCACTGTAAGACCCAACATAAAGGACTTCTGTAAGTAACACAGACATGTTCATATACCCGTTTGAAGTAAAACACACTACAACAATTAATTTCAAATGTTGAATTTAATGGGCATTAATATATATTTATCTACTAATAGTTAATATCTATTGTTAATTTACTCTTAACTTGTTTAGGTACTGAAATGTTTTTCTCTGGGTTGGGTGTAATTGCTCTTTTAAGTCCTACTAGTATTCAACATTCTTTATATACTATCTGCTTAACACTCATGTTGAAATTTCTGTAAGTTTTCATTTAAACACCTGAATATGGCCTTGCATATGTTTTTCTATTTAGATAATACTTTCAGTCATCTTTGGCTTTCCATGGCTGGGTGGTTTATGTTCCTTCAGTGTCCTACTGATCAAGTGTCCATGAGATTCATACTTTGCTAATTGTTTTAAGTTCCTGTCTTATGTTCATAGATGTGGTATGAATGACACACCAAAGATTATAAGCTACAATGAGGATTTCTTTATTCAGGACTTGTATCTGCTCCCAAGGACATTACTTTTTCAGAGAAAACAGTTTGAACCTGAGACAGTCTGGGTTATAATGTATTGTTCATAGGAGGTCTTAGCCTCTGCATGCCACTTTTCTTTGTTGTTTATTCCACATACATAATCTTTCTAAATAGAGAATTTATGAGAATTATACTTTAAACAATTTAGATGCAAGGGAACTGCTTGGGTGCTGCAAAGCTCAGGTTGCAGGAGCAAAAATCAGAAGGCTAACTTAGGTGCCAGGTGTTTATTACACACTGAGTGGAGGGATATCAAGATCTTCCACAGGGGTTCACAGCTGCTAACACAACTGAGCCAGCCTGCTTGAATTCCTGAAGAAAATGTATTTCAGAAAACATTTCCTGCTTGGACTTAGTGCTTATCTGATAGTTGCAGCTAGCTGTCTTTAAGACACCGGGATTCAGTGTCATGGCAGGACTTAGATACCATTTCTCTCAACACTCTGCTGGCAGAAGGGTTGCCTAAGTTGCAAAAGTGGCAAGAAAACTTGCCCCAAAAATGCAACTCCCCCAGTTGAATCCCTAAATTAAGGGATTGAATGGACACACACCATCCCTTTTGAGGGGCTGGGTCATTGTGCAGCCTGGAACACAAGAGTCAGGGATCAGGGGGATCCGGCAGAAGGCAGTCTGACTTCACCCTGGCAGCTGATGTCCTCAGGATACTTTCAGAGGCTCACACTCCCTGGATGTGCATCACTGTTTTTCCTCAGCACCACAAACATTGACACCTAGAGATTGCTTACGCTTCTATGTACAGAATTCTTGATTTCCCCCTAGAGGGCACTTCAGGATGCATCTGAACTATTGTCTCTGTAATGACTGCAGCTCATTTAGACCTCTCTAAATGGCTTCAAATTTGCTGGCTCAGATAATGGTGAGAGCGGAGCTACAGCAGCAGTAGGTAATTGTGTGGAGGTTGTAAAACTGATCCAGCGGTAAGGCAAATAATAGGGAAGTTAGTCTATTCTAAACCAAGATTTATCAGTACCTGACCCACTAGTGTAAAGGACAGGTTCCAGCAGGGCTGTCCACAGCTGAGGTCAATCCAAGACACCTTCATGTGGTCTGAGACATCTCCTGATCTTCCAGGTGTTACCCCTACAGATATGCCTAACCTGACACCCTCATCAGGAGGACGGTAAGATCCCCTGCACCTCTTACGAGACTTAGATAATAAGATTCTGAAGTATGGTAGATAAAAAGCAAATTTGGAAGAAAATACTTAAAAGCAGGAAGAAGAATACCAGGGGACCAGAAGGATCACAATTATAAATACGTGCAGATGTGGCCAGGGAGACAGCACTTCAGAGAGAGATCACAGTCATTTGGTAAAAAAGTATAGGACCTGCTACCTCAACTGGAATAACAGAGGCCCCATTTTGCTCATCTGCAGGAAGCTGAAAAGTTCTTCACAAGAGTAGAAAAAAAAAAAGATATGACTAGAAACAGATTTTTTATTTTCTTCTCAATTTTTTATCTAATTGGCATAATTTACATGGGAACGATCACCATGCTTTATGTATAAAATGACAGCAGAAATTATATCATTTTACCAGGATTTACAACACATATCCACTGAGCACTATACAACACCTAATGTAAATGAAAAGTGGGGACAGTATACTACCAAAGACACTTCAGCCCACTTCCTCAACCTGGAAAAGATATACTAAATCACAACTGATTTATGTAAGCTGAAGAGTCAGCCCTTTGGAAGGGAAGAGAATAACAGGGTAATTAATGGCCCCAGCTGTGGGTTCTACATATTAATTGATGATACCTTTCACACCACAAGAATTTTTCATTTTGGATGTTCTCATACTAGAGCTCTTTAATTAGAAAATGGAGAGATGGAATCTTCTGGTTTCTTATCAGCTAAATTAATTCAGAATGTCGTTTGGTTTGGGTTTTTTTTCTGAGGTCCCTGTCTTGCAAAATGCATTGCTAAGACTGGTGGCACTACAGGAGAAGTTTTTGATGCTCTGTCCACTACATAATGCTTCTAATATACACCAGAACACAAACTTGTAGAAAATTCAAGGTCATATATGTTAGCAATTCAAGATGTTTAAGCGTTTTCAGTTGCTAAATAATTACCTACCTTGGAGGAAATTGTGAATTGTTGTTAGTTGTTGCTTGATTGGATAATTGACTATTACTATTTAATTTTAATGTAGTCACACTGGAAGCAATCAAATACACTTCAGGTGGGGAGGTTGAAGGAAGGCAGGAAAAGAAGAAAAAAAAACAAAATGAAAAAACCCACCACAAACAGTTTAGTCTTAATATTCCACACAAGACTTCTGCCTATGGCAGCCAAACATAGTACATGGTCATATTATTAAGAATTGTACCATAATGTGTTGGCTCTGAAGAGTGTGCTTAACCTTGCTTAGACAACTTCAGGTTGTCATTTCTTGACTTTGGATTATTTTACTTTCACATATGCATAGGATTGATGTGAATGTGTAAGGTTAGAGTTAGTACTTTCTCCATGCCTGTTCTGCCTAATGAAATAAATAAAAAACAATACAATACAATTATGTCTTTCCCCTATGAGCCCGGCTTTTGAGAGCCCTGTCAGGCAGTGTGTGATAGAATGTATCCATGGAAAACCTCAGCCCTTGGGGATCTTGCCTTAACTGGTCATCAGGGACAGTGAGGAAGGGTAAACAATCTTCCACTCCTTCGTTTATAACAGAACAATACCTAAGCTTACAGGCAATCATGTGTTCAAAACACGTTGTAAGGAAGTTTTTCTAGGTAATGGAAATGTCTTACCTTCGATTTACCACTGGGAAAATTATGATGCAGAAAGGTGAGGTGACTGGCTCAGGTAACTGGCTAAGCCTAATTTTATTTTCATGACTTCATGTATTTTTTAACTGATATTCCCATTCCTCAGCTAAGACGGCTAACAAGCAGAAATGGAAACCAAACCCTAGTATAGTCCTGTATTATAGTCCAGGATATCTTTTCTTTTCTTTCTGGTGTGAATTGTGGTTTTTTATGTAACTTTGTGTAAATAAAATGGCAGAGCCATTTATACGCTAAGAAATATCAAAAATAACAGGCTGGGGTCAGTTTAATATTCAAATGTATCTAATATTCTGCTGATCAGTCTTTGCATCTATATGTATATGAATATTCATCATGCCAAAAATCTTGTTTTGTCTTTTCATATTAGAAACTTTTTGAAAGTGTTTGTGCTTTATGAAATGTATAATATGTCACAGTAATGTAGTTTAACATTAATAAAGATAAGGACTTTATGTATATATATATCTATATATGTAACAACACATATTTTGCCATTATCATTAGAAGCCTTGGACCTCAGTGTGATTGTTCCTTTCCTCATTACTGCCCCCCGCCTTCAAAAAAGATACCCTTAAAAGCATCTTTTGTCAAGATGGAACAAGGAACTTGTAAAAGGAATGAAGAGAAAAGGTATCCAGAACAAAGCTCTGTTATATGCAGATGGTATACTGCTGTTCATA
The DNA here is from genome assembly GCA_026212715.1 of Elanus axillaris. NCBI lineage: Eukaryota > Metazoa > Chordata > Aves > Accipitriformes > Accipitridae > Elanus > Elanus axillaris. Next base: position 31,844,132 of record JANZLQ010000078.1, on the reverse strand, counting down.
AAAGGCCTTGAAGAATGTACGACTTTATCAAAGTTGGTGAAAGAATTCAGTTCTATTTTCTGATAATACATTAATGAACCATAATCAGAAGTGTTTCCTTCCTAATTTTTTTTTGTTAGCCGTCTTAGCTGAGGAATGGGAATGTCAGTTAAAAAATATATGAAGTCATGAAAATAAAATTAAAGTTAACTTGATCATTTAAAATTAATGCTGTATCATGATAAAAATATAGAAACACCTGAAGGAATATTTTGAACTTTTATGAAAGAGTAAACTGGGTCTGACAAATCAACTGAGTTGAGGTTTTTTCTCCAGGATTATATTAATTCACTGCAAAGTGTGAATTAGAACTAAACAACAAATATTAAAAGAAACCAAAACCTCAGTGGCCAACACTGAGTTTATTTGAACATTAGTACGCTACGTATTGTCCACAGGAGCAAGAACCATGGCTCGATAGGAGGAGAATTTTAGAGTTAATTCACATACAAAAAGATTATAGACTGTTCACAACAATGAAATGAAGAATGACATACTAAGAAAAGAGGTGAAATTATCCTTCTGTGTTGCAAACAGCAGTTTTGTGCTGAGATCAGTTAGACTGAGTTTGCAGTTCTATTGTATTTTCTAATCTATTATTTATTTGGGATTCATTTTGCAGTGTTCAGTTCTTCTACCCCTTGGGCTTCCCCCATCTAAATTAGATCTGTGTGACACGTCATCTGTTTAAAGCCTCCACTGTAACATGGAAATAACTTTTTTTTTTTTCCGATGACAGAAATTAAAAAAATTCCCATTTAAGGAAAGTGAAATTAATGTCCCTTCCAGGCCTCTTCATAACAATATAAGAAAATGGACCTTTTCAAATCTTGGAGTTGAATTTATATTTCAGAACTGTACAAGATTTGGACTTGAATTCACTATTCAGAGTCCCCCACCCCTGACTAGTTCAGATATGACTCTTTCTCACAGCTCTGTTAAATTTAAGGCTTGGAGACAGCTGAAATAACTTCTTAGTCTAACTTCCTGACTGGCACAGTAACTGGAATGTCTCCCCAAAATTTCCTCTCCAACTAAGGTTTTGTAGAGCATAAAAGTAAGATGAGGATCAATCTTGTTTGCTCTGAGGCACATACACCCTTTCAGAGATCCAAAGTGTGCACTTGTTACATTTTTACTTAAGGCTTAAAGAAATTTAATGAATGTTTGCATAGATTCCATCTTGGTATTTTGCATAGTATGAGGAAAGGCACACCGAGGATTGTCCTATGGGAAACACTAAAGAAAAATGGACCGGAAAAAAAGAAGTAAATTCCTAATATCACTACAGGAAGTTATTCTTTCTTACAGATTACAGTCCTGGTAGGGGTGATGTTCCTTCTTAACAAGGTCACCGCCATGACTGGAATACTTCCAGTGGCTCTTTCGGTAATATGGAAAGTGGGGAACAGCTGTAGCTATTGAGGCCAAGCTAATGGAAATACTAATGAGCATATTACTGAATTTTCAGATGTGCCCGGGACTTCATTTTACGAGGCCAGGACAGTTATGAAAGAGACCCATGTTGACATTTGTAAGCAATCTCCTTTGTGTGATTGAGTTGAATGCTTGACACAGGTACTGACCTTTTAGGAAGACCAGATTAAAAGTCCCTCAAGGCCAAGCACTTAGAGCTCTCCATGCATGCTCTTTCTTGCTGTCACATTCACATTTGTTCTTTCCCTCTCAGCAGGACGAGGGGAACCATGTAGTTGTTTGAAAATTAGAATAATTTCCTCTAGTGGCAGGTGATGCTACTGTAACTGTTAATACCTTACAATAGTCTGTTAGGTTTTCCTTGCCTTTTTGCATTTAGTGGTCTGTAGGACTATGTTCATTTTCTCCGTGTCCCTCACGGCTGTGCTCCACCTCCACCAAGGTGTGATAGAGTGACCCCAGTGCGGTTGCATGGCTCAGGCTGAGGTCTCTTATCTGGGAAGATGCCACCTGATCCTGCTGCCACACCACCGTGGGGCTCTCAGCTCTTCAGATCATATACACCAAGCAGCCCTGCCTACAGGGAGGCGAAAGATTTTGTGCAGGCGACTGTTTTTTCTTTTTATTTTTCTTATGAATATTTTCACACTTGATAAACTAAGGGCTTGATCCTGAAAGGTGCTGAACAGCCTGGCTGTGTGCCAGTAAAGCACGTGCCATGTGTGAAAGAGGAGAGGAATCTCCCACCTCCTCCTGCAAAGTGGCTGACCCCAATGGAAATGTTAGGCAGCGCCTAACACGATCAGGCTTGAAATGCTGAAAGGTTGACTGAAAAGTAAAAGAAACAGTGATTTGCCCACAGTGGATGTGCAAGTAGAGTACAGACAGCTGAAGCTTTAGGTTTATTCAGTGTATGTTACTCACATCTTGCAGCACATGTATGTGTCTGTCTTGCAAAAATTAAAACAAGCTACTGCCAGCAACAACAGAAAGGAGATAATTTCCCAGAGGAAAACATTCCCTAAGCAAAGATTAAATATTGTTATTTATATAATATGTACAAATAAGAAGTAAAATATATTCCCATGTGATCTTTGGCAGTACTTTGTTAATTATTAACATACATGCACACATATACATTAGCCCAAGTTGGTGTTCTTTCCTTTCCCTCTAACACTTTTTCACCTTTTTCTATGCCATTTTGGTACTTGCAAACAGGGAATTATTGCCCACAACATATGCCTGGGGAGATGTTTATGTTTTCCCATTATTCCGGTTATGGGTTGGAGCCAAAAGTATTTGTTGTTTTGAAGAGAAATCCTGTGCATTTGAACAAGATGTGCATTGTTATTGCAGGAAAATTACAATAATGGTAGCAGTACCTCCCTCAGCCTGTTTTTCCTGTGCCCTGTGTGCATGCCATTGACCCCTGCTACTGATCCCCACCATCCCTTCTGTTTCCCATAGCTGTAACTGTCTCCCAGGGTCTCTCTCACCATGTCACGGGGCCTGTGAGCAAAGAAACTTCTCAGCCGCCTGTTCCCAGACACAGTTTAACTCCGCCTTCCCACCCATGCAGCGTGAGCTGCTGTGCCCTGCGTGGGGAGCACCCCGTCGGAGACAAGACAGTGGCAGGCTCTGCCTGAAGGCTTCCCCAGTTACACTCACCTGGGCAGGGCTTGTCCGCTCAGAAGGGATGATGTGGGATGTCAGCTCAGGGCTTTCAAAAGCAGCAATACTTCTGCTCCCTTCCACCACTGCCCTTCTCCTACTCCCATCTTTCTTTCCAGTTCTGTACCAGCCCTGGAGGTTTTCTGATCGTCTCCCAAGATAATTCAGCTCGCTAAACCTGCAAGAAACTACTTCCATTTTTTGCAGCTCCGGCTGTCTGCCAGTGCAGTGATGGGAAGCCGTTCCTGGCCGAGTTAGACGGACACCAGTGCTGGGGTGCAAAGAGGGGAGAGATCCTGCAGCAGGGAGTGGGGGCAGCGGGTGACCGGAGAAAGAGGCAGCAGCATTGCCCCCAGCAGTGAGCTGCTGTGTTTGGCTTCCTGTCCCTTCTGGCCTCTGTATGCATACCACACACCACCCTGTGGGACCTGCATCTCATTCTTAAATAAAATCTTAAATTCTTAAATCTTAATATTCTTAAATAAATTTTAAATTAAAATTCCAAATGGGGTTGCACTTTGGATTTAAACATAAAGATGGAAGATTGTGTCCCCTTACTGGCAGTGGCAGAGGCCTCCTTTCTCTTTTATATTGCTTCTCCTATACTAATTGGAGAAAAATCCGTGTGCCTTCCAGAAGAGCAACAAGCAATGGAACTAATATTTGTCATGTTCTCATCCTCTCCACAGGGAGAAATCTGTGTGTGAGGGAATGGTCTGTCTGAATTTTTAAAAACTGTATATACATGGACTCATATCCAAGCACACAAATGTGTATTTATTTTTCTCTTACAGGAGGCAAGGTCAAAAAGAAGCTTGGGATAATTACAATGCAAAGAGATGAAGATGACAATGATCCTGTGTGTGCCTCTGAAAGTTTTTTTACTGCTTTGGGATTGTTCTCCTGGAACATCCTTCACTGAAGCTGCGGGGAAGAACATGTGCTGAAGAAAAAAACTCATTTGAAGTCACCAGAAAATCCAGTCTGCATATACTGCATGGCTGCTGTGCCAGCTGCAATTACATCACCTCTTTAAATAGTTCTCTTACTGAGAAGTTGATTTTTACAAGCACAAGCCTTCCATACTATTATTAGGACTACCAGACATCCCACATAATAGGGGATTTCCCGTATTCCAATTGGAAGACCCACATCCCTTACTGAAATAGTTTAGGATATCACTTTACTCATCTTTCTGGCAGATCCAAGCAGTGATACATGGGAGCAATCCAGGTCACAGTGTCATGGGGCTGACAGTCTTCCCCAGCAGCAGAATGATGTTATCAGAGAGCAGGAGCATCTTGCTGGTCCACCTCCCTTCTTCCAGCACCACTGCTTTCCAGGCCAGGTTCCCCCAGTCCTGATTCTCTTCCCCTGTGCAAGCTTTCATTCTCCTCTAGTTTCTCATCCAAGGGCCATAACTGTGTCTCAGCAAGGTTCTGACTCCAAGAGGCAGTAAGCAATAAGTGGGAGCAAACAGGAGGAGGATCCTGAAGAAGTCTTGTTATTGCCAGACAAAGTGTAGTGACAGCCCTGCAGGTGGGAAGCTGGAACAGCCCTCATTGGTCAAAAACTGATTTTATCACATTCTCCAAATGTCATTTTTTTTCAGGTTGTTTGTTTGTTTAATAGAGGTAGAAAACTGTGGAACATGTGCCACTGATATGAGACTATCTTCAAAGTAATGAATATCCCAGCACACAGCCAGGACCTGTCACTCCCAGCAGAGTTATCTGCTAACAGAGCCATCCCTGGAGCAGTCCTGGTACCCAGCAGAGTTTGTGAATCCCTGCTTTGCATTTTTGGATGCACCTGTCCACCCCAGCAGATATCAGATCAGTATTCTGTAGCTGCAGGAGTTGCAAGGGTGAACAGTGAGAGACACTGCTGGAAACTTTTGTAGTCTCAGTTGTTAAGGTCTATTGATGGTGAGAGCTTATGAAAACCTTGTCTCAAATTTTTGATAAGGTTGCAATGCATCCATACCTGAAAAATAGCTAAGGGACATTTTTATTTTTACATTACAGCAACAAATGGCTAAAAAATTATATCTTTTTTAAAAAAAGAAAGCCACCTTTGGCCAAAGACCAAACATGGGAAATTTCATGCCAAAGGGCAAATGATCTGGAGATTTATTATACAGCACAGCCAGCTTTTGTGGTTCTTTAATGAAGATTGTCCAACACTAATGTTTTTATCTTAAATTCTTAGATCGATAAGTGAAAATTTGTGCTTTCATTTTTAAAAGAATTTTGTATTCCTTGGACAAACAGAAAACATCAACGGAGTAGATAAAACCCAAAGGTTATTACTACTTTAGTAACTCATACTTTGTCAGCTTCATTTTGATCTTTTTCTTTGGGCTGGCATTAAAATATTTTTTGCTGGAATGGAATGAGAAAATAAGGACTGCAAACTGAAGTCTCAAAAGTCAGAGAAATGCAAGTTACTTCTCATTCCTTTCTTCTAGACTTGCTTTATTTCCAAAGTCAAAACATGAGGACAATGCAACTGCTGTTTCTGTACCCTAACTGTAGCACTCAAAAGCTACAGAGGAGACAAAACAAGTCTTTTTCTTTTTACAACCCAGTCCAGCTAAGCCATAACAGGAAAAAAAAAATACCACCTTACCTGCTGGATGCCTTACATCTTGCTGTTGGGGTTATTACAAAATAAGCTCTGTCTGGAAACCACTCCACTCTACATTGGTATGTTAATGCTTTGGGGATAAATATTCTTAAGCATGAAAAACAGCACACTTCAAATGAAATTGTTTTCAGGTCATTATTTCTTGTTCCTTATTCACACAAATATTTAACTTTTAAAATCAGATGGGATGTAAAAACCTTTTCTTCCACAAAGGTAATTGAAGCATACCAATAAACACCTTGGGTTTGGCCTTTTTTGTAGAGCTACGGAGTGTTCAATAAACTGCACAACAAACGCTATTAGTATTAAGTGGCTAATAAAGTCTGATTTATGTACTTATGTTAATAATAATCTGCTTGTGGAGTATGCATACTTCCCTATTAGCAACTTAGTTAGAACATGGTTTCCAAGAATATTGCATTGCTTCAAAGAAATAATAGCCTGACTGTGGTCTAGGCTTTACTGGTAAAGGGATAGAGTCATCAGTGGCTTAATTAGCATGAACATTATCTATTTCACTGCTTAAAAGCTGTAGAGGAAGAGGAAGCTCCAGAGATTTTTCTACTGTGAAGTAAATCAAAACTAAACATAAAGGGATTTTTATACATATGCTTTATGTGTATTTCCTTTTCTTTAAAGAAGAGTTCAACAAGGGGATCCTTTATAAATTATTCTGAAACCACTTTGAGAAATGGACTAATAAGTGGAAAGTCACTATAAACATATTTGAATATGCTGTCAAAATGGATAAATTAACCCTTAAAACTCCTACATATGGGCAAGGCAGTCTGATCTTCATGATGTGTCTTAGGTTACACTACTCACTGGAAACTTTACAAGAATCCTATCATAATATCCTACTGCAAGCCCAGTGAAAGCACATTGCCATTTTGAGAAGCAAACAAGCAGATTTTTGTAAGGACAATGAATGGCTTTTGTAGCAAGTGGTGAAAATTGTGCGGTTCCACAGTCAGCAGACATCCCTGCCAGCTCCTGCTCTGCAGGATGCAACCGGGCTGCTCTCGTGGGCAGGCGGAGGACAAACGCTGTTTTAAAGTGAGCGCACACCAGAGATGAGGCTTCAATAGCAAGGACTGGTGCAACTGTTCTCAGTACGGTGTAAACTTCTGTCATCTGACATAACCTCAGTCGGGTAGCTGTTCTGGCTTTTGACTGGTATTATTATTTGTAGTTGCCTATCATGTAGGCAATGTGATATTCTATTTACTCATGTCCACCTTTTGTCTTTTTCCTCACCGTTAGACTTGCCTATACTTGTAAATCAGCCTGGAAGAAGGTATGCTAGTTTAGACAAGACTTTATTCAGTTAGACACCCTCAAGTATATAATACTCTGCCAAGTTCCTGTATGTACATGTTGTGAAAGTATGACATAGTTACATTCAACTTTAACTATAGTTTGGACCTTCTTTCACACTCTTACCATAACAAACAACTTGTAGTCCATGAGTATTGGAGTGAATGCAACCTGGATTCCTAGACTTCCTAAATACAAGGATTACTATGTTTATCTCTCCTGTTATTGATCAAAAACTGGTTGAAATTTTTTTCCCAGGTAGAAGCAAATTTCCCTTTTGCCTGAGCACTGCTCTAACAGAATAAGAGTTCATGCTCTGGCATTTCCCTCTGTCATGAAACTAAGTAATGAAGTCCCATTCCTCTTCTTGGTTATCATATGCTGCCATATTACTTGAAATTGGCCACCATATTAAGAAATTAAGGACAATAAAAGCACAGACAGGCAGCACACTGTTAACCTGTTTTCCTTAAGAACTCAAGAAAAAAAAAAAATTTCTATCTTGTAAGAAATTCTAATATTTTGATACACCTTCAAATGTAAAAAGTTGAAATCCTAAACTTCACAGCAAAATGAAAATTCTACAATCTTTTAATTAAAAAGGGTTTGTTCCATTTCTAATTAAAGTTAGCTTTAAAATTAACAGAAATCCAATGGTGATACCCTGAAATGACCAGACATTTGAGGCAGATCAAGCTGGTTTAATGCAAGCCCCCGCTCCAAGCATACAACCCCCCCCAAAAGCTAACAAACCACCAACAAATTTATATTGCATTAGAATATAAATGAAAATACCGATTCTTCAGAGAAAGCTCAAAGTCACTACATCAGGAAGAGAACTTTATTTTTAAATCTCCCTTGCACTCTGCATCTTCACTTGCAGTTTGGGTTTCAGTTCACATGGGGGCTGAGTCGCAGCTAACCCTGAGCAGTCCCCTCTCTGCAGGGCTCCTTCCATCGCTTCTGGGGTTTGCTGCTCCCTCCCTCCTCTTCACAGGAGTCCCTTGGTCTCTGCTGCCCTGGCTTGCGGTTTCTGGCTGTGAGTCTCTCCCTTCTCTGCAGTACCCTTGAGTTTGGCTGGTTTCCTCCCTTGCTCATCCTCAGTTGGTCTCCAGGGACAGCCCAAATCAGAGTTCTCAACCGACCCTGGCATTTTTGTCTAAAAGAAACATAACATGTAAAAAAGGTACAAATATATCAAAGAGATTATTTCCTTCAAAGGGCCAAAGGAGTTTGCAGTGCTGGGATGCATGCAGCAGGATTTTGTGGTTTAGGTCCTAACTTGGTCTGCAGTCTCCCAAACTGGAAGCAATACAGCAGCTCTGCCTCTGAAAACTCCTAAAGTGCATGTGAAAACTGAGGAAGGCACCAGTGCAGACAGGAGGCACCAGTTTCCTTTCTAATAGGTAACCATGGTATTGGATATAGAGGTAACAGTAGCCCCACAAAACATGCTTGGTTTGCAGTTTCTAAATCTTACTGCAATGCTACGCTTCAGTAAGTCCCAAGCAGAACATCTTCAAATGACAAAGTCTTTGCAAACCGCTCGCACTACAAGTTCTTTCTATTTTAACAAAACTGTCTTCTGACAGGAAAGTGTTTCATATGCAATTTTTTAAGTTACCGTAGTAAACACATTATATGCTTACATACTGTATTTACTATAATTGATAGATATTTTATACACCTTGGGACATGTCTCTATAATTTTATCTTCTTATACTTTAAAAACAGTTTCTTGTTTTCTATTTCTATTTAAATGAAGGTAAGTTTAAATCCTTCTGAAGCAAACCTCTTGACCTTAATATTGATTCAGTAGTCAAAATAGGAAAAATGAAACTAATCATTCATGCTGATATTAATCTAACCACATGTCTTCTCCATGAACTAGCTTTGATTAACAATTATTTGAAAAATTCCTGTTCACTTCTATATTGCCTCAATTCCTAGGTTCTTGGGAAATGTGCAGTTTTATTGGCTCGTACATTTTATGGTATATAAGAGAATTATCTTTCCTTTTTCACGGTTTCCAGTTTTATTACTGCAAAGTCAGTTTATTACCTGTTAGCATGTTCCTAAAAAGAAAAAGAAAAAAAAAAGTGTATCTGTAGAGGATATTAAAGCTCTTTTTTACAGGAGCCTATGCTGCAGTTTCTCTTTATGTCCAGCTCCCATTCAACAATGTACAAAGAAAAACACCTCAGGAAGACCAAACAATGTTTGGCAAAAGCACCTCAAAATTGACCAAAGGTGTTACATCATTTGAGAACCAATTATGAAAATATTTTTTCATTAAAGCTTTCAAATAAAGAGAATTGCCTATTCTTAAATCAGAGATAATCTGAATTTAAAAAGTTTGTTTGAAACCAAAAAATTCCTCAAGAGACAGATGCTGTTGACTTGTGGCATTTACCTGTGATAAAATATTTGGGGTTGAATTTCAGTTTAACACATGGATCAGAAGAATACCTAATAATGTCTGAAAGATTCCCTTGGTTTTGGTCATACATAGTTTTTATGCTGGATTGCTGGATTTCAAAGCAGGGCTGAATTTTATCCCCCCCCCCTTCTTTTTTTTAATTCATAATCACACAGTACACAGCTCTTTTTAGAAAGCTCTTAACGATTTGAGCATCTCTCTATCAGGAAGTCATATTCTAAATGGGCAAGGGGTGGGTTGTACACAGTACAGGCTATTAAAATAAATATGAATATAAATTTCCAAGAGAAAACTGGTACGATGGGACCAGGTATTCAGCTGAATTCTGCTGAATTAGGGAGAGTTAAGCCAGTTTCCACCAGCTGAGGATCTGACCTGCTGGTGTTTTGTTTGGGATTACACACATTTGTCTTACAGGCAGACACATAGCTTGATTTAACAGCTTCTCATGCTTCTTCTCTCCTTTCTATATTTGTACTAAACATCAGTTGGGTTCTTTGAATATTCATAGTGAGTTTACATGTCCTTACTTTTCACATTCAGCTTTTGAATAATTATGTTCTGAGAACTTCAACAAAGGCAGGAAAATAATTTGCAAATCTGAGGAGCCTTGTGTACTCTCTGTTACCTTGAGGCCCTAGTCCTTCAGTTCATCATTTCTGAAGCTTTTCCACTGGCAGAAGGTAAAAGTTTCAATAGCTTCATGTTGTGACTTGCTTTTCTTCTAGTGGAGCTTAATCAAGCTTCTTATAACTCATATGATACCTAAGTTTGGTTTGTTGTTGTTTTTTGTTTGTTTGTTTGTTTTGTTAAGCACATATTCTGAGTAATGTTCACCATTGCACACAAAAAAAGGAACTGGGCCTGCCGTGATAGATCTCAGGTAACCAATTAATATAGGATTGAATGTATGTTTTTGCAAATGACTTATGTGTTGTCACAGTATGGGTTGCCATGCCTAAAAATTAGGCACTGTGCTCTAGGAATGAAAAGTTAAGCTGATAGTTCACTGGAGGAAGTTTAGGTTTTGAGTTTTTGCCAGTCTAGATGTATTTGGGAGTTTCGGTGGGAAATCTCCCAAACATTTGGCATTTGAAGTGTTCCTTTGGATGTGGACCACTTAATCATATCTAGCCCCACCAAAGCAGTCGCCTGAGGAAAGAGCTTACTTCTGTGCTCTAGACACTCTAGACCCTCCAGGCCATAGGTTTGTGAGTCTCAGATGCACCCCAGGATGTTCATCTCAGCTAAATTGTTGTAGATTTGGGACAGAATGATAATACAGGTAACAGCTAAAGACCTGAAAGAGGCCAAATATGCCCCAACATAATCAGTTGTTGTCCAGTCAAAGGGGCTGCAGATCTATGCACAGGTGAATGTTTCTGGGTCTTGAAAGGGAGGACTGGAGGTATGGTAGGGAAATGGTATGGAAATACCTTGGGAGTGAAGGACACCTCAGCACAACAAAATAGTTGCTTCTGGGTGTGTGCAGGAGGACTGATAGAAAGAGGATTGTGAGCAGCTGGCTGAGATGTCCTGAAAAACCTCCTGGAACTGGATTAGATGATCTCCAAGAGTGCAATGGGTTTATGAGGAGGCTGTTATCCCTGGCCACTCATTCTCAACCCCACCAAGTGCACTAACACCATTGTGGGGCTGACATGAAAAGCAACTGACTGAATCTGGGTTAAAACCCCTTCCTAGGAAGAGTCAGTGATATGAAGCTAGGGGAAAAATGGCAACTTTCTAAAGCCTACTTTATTTCTGAAAGCAACATCTTGTTCAGCTACATTTTACTCCTACCTAAAGAGGAATTTAAGTCCCAGGGCCCAGCTTAGCAAAGAGAAATAAATTCATAAGCTTCATTCTGATTGCCTGAAAAAAGAATGAATTTCCTGCCTTCTGAAAAGCATTAAAACAGCATTACACTGAAGAGTTTCTTGAGGCTTGCTCATTGAAGAGATGTTGTGCAATCTTGTTCCAAATTCTGACTCTAAATTTTCACACTCTGCCATCAGCCCCGTAGTATTTTAAGTAGGCCCAGTCTACTAGTCAGATGCTGGAAGAAACCTGAAAGTCAAACATTTCAGTTTGTCTCTGTGATTGACATTCTGCCAACTGTAAATGATGAATTCTTGGAAAAACAGTCATCTAATTGAGGGACTGAAAACAAATTGTGTGTTACCCTAAGAGACCATGGTTCTGGTATCAGCTCGTATATGAACTCTCTGCTCCTCTCCTGTCAGGAGTGCTTCTGGCTTTTTAGCAGAGCTTTTCCCACCAGGAACACAGCACGGTTTAGATGCTCAGGTGGTAATTCAGCATAACTGGTTTCCTGTGTGACAGCTTTGCTGTTACATACCAATGTTATGGTCTGACCCTGGACCTTCAAAAACTGGCGGTCTAAGTAACGCTTGGAAAAAGTTTATTTTTTTGTGCCAGTTGTGCAGTGTGTTGAACATGAAACTGAAGAGCGGAAGGAGTAATTGTAGTGAATTCCAAACCTCCAAAAGTAGGAGCAGTGCTAGGAGTGAAGACAGGCTGTAACAGAGCAAAAATATTATTTCATATACCAGTCACACATTAATTGAGACGGAGCTGAATTACTTGCAAGGAGATAAGGCACTTGCTGTAGTCAGTGGATGCAGCAGTCACTTTTATGTTTACATCTATGAAGCTCATCTCCTAGTAGTTATAGATCACAAAGCTTTGATTTTGCTTTTTGGAAATCCAAAGATAAAATACACAATACGGAGAGATAGGGATGGAGTTGTGGCCCTTCCAAAGATGGTATCATTGTATGTAATATGTCTAGATGACTGCTGCACAATGCAACAAGTAAAACCTTTCATAGCAGAAAAATATGCAAGTCATTTTGTCTTAAGAACTAAACCAGAACCTGATTTAGGGTCTGCTCCAAAGCCTGTGAAATCAGTGCAAGTTTTCCCATTGATTCCAGTGGGATCAAACTTTAAAGATGATATATCTTGCAATGAAGGCAGTGAAATCCTCAGTAGTGGTGTGATCAATGAGTCCCAAATATGCACAGAAGAAGTCCATGTGGTAATTACTGTAAGACAAAAGACAGTGTAAATGGATATTTTAGTGGATATTGACTAGAAATTAATCTGATTTCAGGAAGTTGCCAGACTCTTGAGACAAGTGAAGGAGAAATGGGCACACAGCAGGTTCAAGGCAGGAAGTTTGCTCAGCATCTCTTAAAGTGATCATCCAAATGGCTCAGAGGCACAGACTATCAAAGAGACAACCACAGAAGACAGAAAAAACTATGAGAGTCTGGAAAAAAGGCGCATTTTAAAAAGTGTACTCATTTGGTTCTGTCTATGCATGACTTACTTATACTGCTGAATCCTGACTGACTTCATGCCTATGTATAAACCAAAGTGAATGAGTGCAACATGGCTGCTTGGACCTCCCTTACTCTCACAATGAATCTTTCCAATGATTTGGAAAGAACATTGTAGTCAGGCTGTATTTAGCTTCCTTCCCAGTCTGTCCTGCTGATCCCAGAGTACTGGCAATTATAACAATGCTAGCTTGCACTTCTTAGATTAAGGACTTCTTCTTACAATGTAAACTCTTCTGGCAAGGACTATTTGGTCATTATTTGTGCAGTCCCAAAATGTTCTGAGAGTACAAATAAAAAATACCCACTATTTGCCACCTCTCTCATTGGCACACCCATGTGTGAATGGCTCCTCTTTGTCCTTTAATATCATTTACTGAATCATGATGAGTAACTGTGATATTATTTGATGTGCTTGCTAAAATTGCAGGACCAGAGAGATGACTTTGTACAGAATAATCTACTGGTAAAGGTGCTTGAAGAGCAGGTTATTATGGATCCTTTGTTTAAGTCATCCCTTTATGTAAGAAAGGTAATGACATAGAGTTTTTTTAAGGCAGGAATCTAATACAATATAATATCTTCATATAAATATCTTAAGGAATTCATAATCTGAGTGAAAAGAAAATGCAACTTCCATCTGACAAAAGATCTTCCATCATTGAATTAGCAGCTTGAAACAACCTACTCTTTCAGCAAATTCTGAATAACATTTCTTTGTTTGATAACGTACAAATGGTGTGAGCCTTGGCTGCACTCCACGATGTGCTGACGTACAGCTCTGCAGCTTTTTGCACAGAAATGCTTTGGGATCAGTTGCTGTGTCACTAGCCATATATGAAGCACCATACCTTGGTGAGGTGGCCTGGGACACACGCTGAGCCTGGCAGCCTGGCCATGGGTTCCATCCAGCAGCAGGGCTGGGGAGCCCTCCTCCCCACTGCAAGCTTTGAACAGCTTCAGGAGCATTTTGGTGTCACCCATTCTCAAAGCTTGTCAGTGAAGGAGGTTCTCCAGCATCCCCAGCTAATTATTCCTGACAATATGTATATGAGAGTTAGTGTGCCTAATGCAGCTTGGACATGCGAGGCTCACTGAGCATGAATTTTGTAGATGATGTATACATAAACAGTTAACTCAGCTGCACTGAACACAACTGTATCCTACCTGCATACAGACTCCTCCACAAGCTGCACGCTAAGATGTGTGTCCATCTAATGTGCATATCTGCAGGTGCCCCACAGGTTTTTTATTGTCCCAGCCAGCAGACTTTTTATTTTTCTTCAATGACTTTTCGGGGG
>JANZLQ010000078.1:31777820-31825683 GCA_026212715.1 Elanus axillaris | reverse complement strand
CTCTTCTCCAGGCTGAACAACCCCAACTCTCTCAGCCTGTCCTCATAGGAGAGGTGCTCCAGCCCTCTGATCATCTTTGTGGCCCTCCTCTGGACTTGATCCAACAGGTCCATGTCCCTCTGATGTTGGGGGCCCCAGAGCTGAACACAGTACTCTAGGTGGGGTCTCATGAGAGCAGAGTAGAGGATGAGAATCACACCCCTTGCCTTGCTGGTCATGCTTCTTTTGATGCAATCCAGGATAAGGTTGGCAATAGGAAAGCCACTTACTCTATATAACCTAGAGAAAGTGGTAACCTATTATGCTCCTGGCTACTGTTTATCCTGGTTAGCTGCAAACCTGAGCAAACACATGTAGATATGGGATGATGAATTTTCTTGCGTATCCATGAATACTACTACTGAAGGTTGATAATTCATTGTTTCTTTGATAAGTCTACAGTAAAAAGAAGGACAGTGTTTCATCATAATAGCTTTCAAATTTCAGGTAGTGTATTTCTGTTTCAAAATGTATCAAGGAAATTTTGGAGATGTCAGAATAAATTTTCTGACCTTTAAACAACAAAATTTTTGGATCTTTAAATCAATAATAAAATAAGAGATTTAAAAAAAAATTCTACTTTACAGTGAAGCATGTCGTTGGCATAGTGAAAGATTTATCAATGTTATTTCCATTATGGAAGTTCCTAGAGGCTGGTTTCATTTTGTTTTGTCCTGGAATCACCACAAGTATGTTCTTAATTTGAATGGCTAGTTTATTCAGATTATAATAGAAACTGGCACCATGTGGCTAAATCTATTCAAGCAAATGATTTTATCATTATGGTTTAGAAAAAGATCTTCCTGATCTATTAAGAATAGTTCACTGTTTTTAAGAACAATTTCAATGACCCAACTCAGGAATTATGTCACCTCTTTAGAAAGTGATTAATTGTGATAAAAGGAACCTGCTGAGACAGTGGTCTCCCATAATTTATGGATCACTGTCTACATTTCTCTTTAAATATACTGCTTTATGTTAAAGATTAGTTTACCCAAAGGTAAAGTTTAATATTTGTAACTTTAAGAATTTTCAATATTTTGTATTGTTATGCTTTTTTTTTTACTTAATTACTTTTTACCCTTTTTTAAGTGTACACAGTTGCACTACATTAGCCAATGGCACCTTTTTCTCTTACATTCCTAGTTAACTTCATGTAAATTTTTTGTGAACCAAGTGGTGAAGTTGTAGATATGCCAGGAGTATTTGGTTGTTTAAAAAGACAAGACAACATTCACCAACTCCTTATTGTCCTTTGCACTACTCCAATGTGGCAAAAAAAATCATAAAGTCAGTTTAAATAGATTTTTAAGGAAAGCATCTCTCTAGTGAATCTGGTCCATAAAATCTACTCAAATTCTGGGACTGCTGTAATCCCATTTATGACTGTTACTTTTCCGGCACCTAAAAGCAGTGTAAATTAGAGACAGTGATTTAGATTGCCTATTTTTCAGGCCTGAAATGCCTAACCATGAAGTCTGTCTAATTTCATTAGGTGCCAGAAGAATTCTCTGAATAGTTAATTTTATTCAACTATATATACTATGTTTACCCCTCAACTAAAGCCCTCCTATGATCAGGATTAAGTTGAGAAAGACCTGATTCCTCAAAAATAACTCCAAGAAATGCAAAAAGTTAGATGTCATTACAACTACGTTTAACTCAGTTTAATATCATCCTAGTAATAATGGTGCTACTTGGCCTTTGTGTAACAATCGCATGGTCAGAACATTCACCTAGGAAATGATATATTTTGTTATTCAGCTTTAATGGGATTAACCCCATATTCTTTGGGAAATGTCCTAACCACAAGCCATGATATATCTGACTAAAATTGCTCTTCGCCTTTATACATGAAGCTAACCTACTGTGCAAAAAATGTGCAAGAGTTCTCACTCTATCAGAAAGAGGGAAAGAGGAAAGATGATTTTAACTTATATGCGGGGACACTCATCTGAAACTATGGTCTTTGTTGGAATATTTATGCATTTAACATTATATTGTCTCCAGGAAGAAACAAAACCAGTCCTAGAGATAGAGACTAAAGCTGTACAAGCCTTTGCAACTGAGAGCTGTAGGCAAGGATCAGGCTCCCACTTGCCTGTAGTCTTTTGGGGCACATTGTTCTTGTATATCTACCAGAAGAGTGGCCCAGCTTTGACCAGATGGCTAGAGACATTGTCCCTAAGGATACACCACAGCACAGTTGTGGGGGCCCTTTTGAAGGTTGTGTAGATTTAATTCCCCCCAGTGCTTAGCACCTGTGTCCTCCCAGGTCATGGGTGAGTGTGCAAAACCACTCAACCATCATGGAAGAGCAAGTACCAGGAAGAAAAGTGTTAACTGAAACAATTAGCATATCTTATAGTTTCTCTTTAGAGTAGAGAAAGACTGCTACTATTTTGGTCAGTGGTGTGAGGAGGAATTTAAAGCAAAAAACCTAGATTGCCTCCTTCAGATTTTCAGAAACACTTCTGTCTCCCTTGATTTAGGACAGCATGTAGGCTGCTCAGTTATATTATAACTGCCCTGGGAATTGGATATTTTAAAGTTTTGTGGGGCTTTGCCCAAGTTAGGCACCAAACTTTGGTGGACAGCAACCTACCCTTTGCAAAAATGTAGGAGAAATATTTAATTTGCCAACTGTATTGTAGACTATTCTCCCAGGCCTAAACATTGAGCCAAAATTGTATCACCTGGTGATTTTTTTAAGCTCCAGCTTGCAGCATCTGATATGAAAGGATGATATTTACTTAGTTCAAAGATTTGAATTGCACTGAATATTAAGTGCAATATGACCACAACACTGAAGTAATAATTTAATGACAGTCATTACACAAGTAAAGCAGTATTTTGCAGAAAAATATGATACTACTGCTTTAAAAAATAACTGATCAAAAGAATAAGTAGAAAAAGTCTCAACAAGCATTCAGGATAGTTTTCTTTCTGGCTCTAGCTAGAGCTAAGAGTCCATGAATGTGACTGAATATTGTTCATGCATGTCTGTATGCATGCATATACATATACATACATTTCCTCCTTAGCTCCTGTGGAAAAACAGGTAGGATGTTCAAATCACTCTCCATGTAGTGAGGTCAGAGTCCAACTGTGAACCGCAGCCTGCTGTGGTTCTGATGTGGTTTTTGGGTCCAGAACATGAAGTCTGTTCATGCATAGCAAGACTTGATGAAAGTGTTTACAACAGTGATAGTCCAGTCAACCTAAACAGTGTTATGACTACACAGGATGTTGAAAGTTAAAACCATTTCAGTATTGTATTTTGGTAGAAATATGCTATTGATGCCATGTTTTTTCATAATCTCAGAAGGATTTCTATTAGATGATTGATTTATTCTTTTCACTTCAAATTGCCACTTGAGGTGACCCAAGGGCTAAAGGAACCAAGATTAATTTGGCAGTTTGCTTTCAGACAAGCAAAAATTACAATGTCTAAAAGATTTGCCAAGGACATGGTTTAAGTTTAGACAGTGAGCATCACAAGTCCTAAGTTATTCTTGTAATTTTGATACATTTTGTAGCTAAAAAAATCCAAGAAAGAATGGAAAAGGAAGGCAGGCAGGAAGAAAATGAAAATGAAAGACTAAATAATTGGGTTAATGTCTTGCTATAAGATTTTCTGTTGACTTGAACTTTGTGTTTTATTATTGAACATAGATGAAGAGTAGTCTGTACCCAGACTAGAATCTGAAAGTGTATAATTTCATGAAGAAAAAAAAAATTTTATTCTTATTGATCAATTTACAGCATTCTAAAGGGCTTTTTTTACTTTTCCATGCAGGTGATGGGACAACTTTCAGAAAGCAGTTGGACGGAGCCAAGTGTATATGGTAGAAGGACAGAAATGTTGCTTTACTTGTGGCTGCCCACAGTTCACAGAACTATCCACTTTGTTTCCAGATCATAACCAATCCCATTCTAGATTTCCCACAGTTGTTTTCCCCAGTGTAATTGGGTATAACTTTAAAAAAAATTCTTGTGTGTCCTGCTTATCATCATATTTCTGCCTTGGGTTGTTTTTGGGTTTTTTTTGGTGTAAAGCAAATGAAACAACATCTTGTCCATGAAGAGTAAATTCCAAACTAAGTCAAGGCATAAGTTTCATGGATGCATTAAATCCACCAGAAACGTAAAATTTTAGTGAATGACCATGTTCTTGTGTGGTGGAACAAATTGTGTAACAGATTCTGGAACTAACACAAGACAGACTAGATAAATGGGAAGAAATCACACCATTTTATTTCCTGTTGGCTTATACTGGAGTGTTGAATGTACCTGGATTTAGACTGTAGTCTGTTGGCAGATCAAAATATAGGACTACTGCTGAAAAAAGTGTTCCTTAAAATAGATCCTGAGTTCAGATCTGTGTGATTACCTTTGAGCATATCATGCCTGCTGATTTCAGCAAACCTTTTCTACATTGCCTGGGAATCAGGAGTTAGAATAAGGAAGACAGGGTCACAGCAGTGTCTCCTTAGTTTACACAACCTTCTCCCCTGTCCTCTCCTCCTTGACTGATGCCCTGAGAGGTCTACCTTTTCCTTCAGTCTTCTTTAACTGTTTAGAGAATGAAATTTGACCTCCTAAAGCAGCACACAGAAGAAACATTCCTCTCTACACAGTAAATTGCACATAGATTCCCACATAGTAACTTGAAAACACTAGTAAATTCAACTAAGGAATAAGGAATACCTAAATATCTGGCTGTGAATTTACCCCCTTTTCTTGGAAACAATTTCATATTGACTGTTTAAACTCAGGTAATATATCAAAAATTGCATTAAAAAAAATCAGCGGCCTCTCTGTTTACTAACATTTAGACTACATATGTATTGTTTGTTTGTACTTGTTCCTGGATACATGCATAGAAATTATTTGTTGTTTCAGATCACTAGCAATAAAATCCTGCAGTTGATCAGCTTTGTCATTACCCTGCAGCTACAGGGAGAGGTTGGCTGCTGGCCATATTTTAATATAGTAATAATAATACTTAGCACTGTTCATCTCAAAAGCAATTTACACACATTAACTAATTAGGCCTCAGAACATTTATATGATAGGTGAATAGCATTCATCCCACTTTAAGGAGGGGTAAGTGGAGGAACAGAAAATAAAATCACAGTTTCAGCAAGAATCACTAACTCTGAATGTCCGGCTTGTGATACATTCACTTGATTTTCTGAAATGTTAAGCATCTTCATCTCCAGCGGAAGTCAAAAGAGGCAGCCAGTGGTCTTCTCTATATATCAGGATGAAGGTACATTTCAGCTACCATTTGCAAATGGAAGCATTCAGTGAGTGCTTTGGAGGGTGTTAATTTTCATGCAGATTATCTGTGATCTGTCACAGTTTTCTGATTAATGATCTCCTAGGTACCCAAAATATTGCTTCTTTCCCTGTATTTTTTCACATCTGCACCCTGGGTCATTTGAAATGTAGAAGCCAGAGCTTAGGACAAAATCTAGTATGAGCCAGCAACAAATAATGGTGGGTATAAGTTGCCAGCTATAAAATTCTTGTTTAGAAAAAAGAGTAAAAAAAGCATGTCCAGATGCATAAAGATGACTTTACCTGATTTCTGCAGTTAGTTAGTTAGTTAGGCAAGAATTTCCCTCACCTCTTGTTTTTTTTCTTCAGTGGGACCAAGATGGATTCCTGAGGTAAAGCCCGAAGTCTTAGGCTTATTTTAATAAACAATAAATGAAAATGCAACAAAGCCAACATTCCATACCTTCAGAATTTTCAATCCAAAAGAAAGACAGGAAAGAGAAGGCATTATAGCAAAGTGAAAAAAAGTACCAATTCTTTTTTTTTTTTTTTTTGCATTCCTTCATCCAGGTCTTACACTCCAAAATAACAAAAAACTATACCCAAGCACCAGATGAAGAAGAAAATCACTAATTCCTTGGGACTGACACAGCGATGTTCATTCTTGTCTGTGGAGTTCAGACACCAAAGAGACTGGTACTTAGGTAGACTTTTAGAAGTTGGCCCTGCTCTGCACTTTGGTCCTCCAGTCACACTTCCCTGTCTGACGTAAATTGATTTTGAGACTATAATAGTTGCTGCTTGCTCTTTTCAGAGTGTTTACATTCCCCTTCTCTGCTCTGCATTCAGCAAAAACATCCTTCTTCTGTCATGGGGTATGCTTCAGTATTTTTGATAGATGGACATTCATGATGCCAGTGTGCTACTTACACACCACAGATAAATCTCCCATAAACAGAGTTCCACATGGAGAACTGCCAGCCTCCATGGGTGATAAATAAAAATGGGGAGATAAGAGCTCACCTGGTGCTGCTCCACCATTGTTGATGTGTTGTGCCAAGAACTGGCTGCCACTACATCCCACCACATAGGAAGCAGTTTTAAATTTTTGTTTGGTTTGGTTTGTTGGGTTTTTTTAATGAATCTTGTGGAAGTCTTAATCTGTGCTTAATTACACATTCTCTGCCCTTTCATTACCTGACAGATAGATAACACAAATGTTTTGACCCTTCAGCTTTTATCAAGGTAAACACAGTAATATCCCGAGGTTCAGGGTGGGAAACTAGGAGGTTGGTGTCAGTCTCCTATTGTAAATAATTTAAAAAAAGAGAAGATTATTTAATTAACTAAGATCTAAGTCTTCTTCATTTGCTTTTAAAGGAAGCATTACTCATTGTAATGGGGTATGCTGGCAGAAATCCTTTGGAGTGCTATAGAGACAACATAAATACACCTTGAGAACACTTGTTCTATTGAAGCTCACTGGCAGTTTGCAGACTTTAAAGAATATCTTTTGAATTCTCAGCAAAAGAAGCCATTTGTTGCAACCCCTGCCTTGGTTTAAAGAACTGCTGACACCTCCAGAAAACATTAAGTCATCTTATTAAAATATCCCAACAAGTACCTTTTTTTGTCATGCTGGGCCTGCATCTTGTATCACTCTTCAATTAAATTATTAAAGGCTGACAAAACAGAAACAATTCTAAAGCACTGAAAATAGCCTGCTGGGGGTTTGTCTGTTTACTTGGATGTTGGTTTTAGGAAAGATTTGTATCCTGTCTCCAGGGTGTATTGTGTGATTTGTACAAAATCCTGGGTTGCAGGTGCCCCTCAGAGAATCCACAGGAGGAGATGGTTCTGTCAGAGACTGTTGGTGGGGAGAGTGGGATTTTATTGATTTTCCAAGGCCAAACAAGAAGCTCATGCCATGACCCCAGAGGTCCTTCTTGGTTTCTGGAATTTACTGTGCGCTTGGAAAGATGTCAAGAAAAACAGGAGGAATCTGTCCTGTGTTTGTCAGGGCTATAAACATCCTTAAAGGTACACACTGTTTATTCCAAAATGTACATTGGTGGGTTTATTTCCAGTCCCTTTAGTTCCTGCCGGTGGTGTTGGTACCCCTTCTGGCATCCTGGCTGCTTTTCTGATTGCCAGTCATGGAGGAAACAGATTTTTGGACAAAATAAGAACCAGTGGCACGTATTCATAAACAGCATGATAACACTAATACAAAGAAGGATTAAAAGACTAGACTTTATTCATCGCCATTATTGTAGAAAGTATTAGATCCTTCCAATCACAGCTGGAAAAGTATCTAGTTCCACAGTGTTGTGGTTTAACCCCAGCGGCAACTAAGTACCACCCAGCTGCTCACTCGCTCCCCCTCAGTGGGATCGGGCAGAGAATTGGAAGAGAAAAGCAAGAAAACATGTGGGTTGAGATAAAGACAGTTTAATGGGCAAAGCAAAAGCCGCGCACACAAGCAAAGCAAAATAAGGAATCCATTCCCCACTTCCCATGGGCAGGCAGGTGATCAGCCATCTCCAGGACAGCAGGGCTCCGTCACGTCTGACAGTGACTTGGGAAGACAAACGCCATCACTGCAAATGTCTCCCCTTCCTTCTTCTCCCCCCAGGTTTACGTGCTGAGCATGATGTCCTATGGTCTGGGATATCCCTTGGGTCAGTGGGGGTCAGCTGTCCCGGCTGTGTCCCCTCCCAGCTCCTTGTGCCCCCCCAGCCTCCTCGCTGGTGGGGTGGGGTGAGAAGCAGAAAAGCCCTCGGCTCTGGGTAAGTGCTGCTCAGCAGGAATGAAAACATCCCTGTATCATCAACACTGTTTTCAATATGAATCCAAAACATGTCCCCATAGTAGCTATTGTGAAGAAAATTAACTGTATCACTGCCAAAACCAGCACACAGGTGAAAAATAATCCAAAATTTTAGCCCTTATTTCTGCTATGCTCTTCCTGCATATGCATACATCCCCTCCTGTGTGTAGCTGTCGCCCACACTAGTGTATTAGTTTAACCATGCAGAACATACAGGAGGAATGAAACCTAATGCTGAGCATTGAAGGTTGCAACCCTGCAGTGGTGCACTGCCAAGTGTCACCTCCCTAAAACAGTGGTTACCAACATGATTTTGGGAGACATTTCTTTCTGATGCCAGGTGAATGAGACACAGCGTGCAGATCATCACAAGGTTGATTGAAATTCTTGGGGCTGTCAGCACTGCCTGTTCAACACGTGGTCTCACACGTTGCTTAGTTCTCCAGGACTCACTGGTGGAAATCACTGAAGCATGCATTAATGAAATAGAAAGTGCAACAAATTCAATCAACAAATGACAACCAAGACTTCTGTCAAGCCACAAAGGGAGCACCAGCAAACTGACTACCCAAAAGCTCTGTCACAGGTTTTAATTTCTGTCTCCTTGCAGTTTAAAATAAACTAGTTCCTTAACGCAACTAGCTTACTCAGAAGCAGAAGACTTTAAACTGTGAGACTCATATGGACTCCGCAGCAGGGGTACAAAGAGGAGGAGGGAATGGATTTCCACCTTATCTGAAGAAACAGATGTCATGAGTGGGGGAGAGCAGGAAAAGCAGAGACTGAAGCAGAACAAACAGGGAAATAGTAGGGGGATGCTAGGGATGTTATCAATGGCAAAGGGCAGTGTGATGATAACAAGGTCATAGAAGTAGGTCACAGAGTATGGACCTACCTCCTGGATACTGGATACTGCTGCTGTACTGCCAGTGCAGGGCATTGCTGAGGAACTTTCACTGGGAACCCAAAACATCACCTACCTGGCTCCTGTCCTCACCGCTCTCTGTAAGCTGAGTTTTTGAGCTGTGTGGCTGAGTGCCAGCCACCACACGGTCCCACAGTCTGAATTGTGCTGTGAGTTTTGTTGTTGCTGTTTTTTTAAGAAGTGCCTCTGCTATCAGAGCATCGTGTACAAGTTTGACCTATATAACAGACCAAGTAGGTCACTGAGTGCACAGTGGACCATGACAAATTGATTTTGAACCATCACTTATCTGGCTCTGTTGCTGTCAAGGAGGATACATCAGTGTGATTAATAAATTATTTACCAAATAGATAAAAGCATGCTTCCCCCACCAGAGATTCTGGAGGCTTTATTGTTTTAAGCTGCTGTGCTAATTGGGCTGTACATTCACTTGCAATTCCAAGAGAGATGAACATTAGAGGAACAATGCTCTTTACTGCACATGGCAGTGACACAGCAGAGGCATCCCATGAATGCCTACAACAAATGATGCTCAGTTTAGTGTTTTCCTGGCACAGCTCCCAGCACCCCCTCCTCGCACCAGTCTCTGTCCAGAGCTGCCTTCAGCACAGCGGGGAGAACTGGTCTCATGGAGGCACTGAAATGTTTCACCTCAAGCTTCACTAAGATGAGGGACAGCTTTGAGACTCCAGTCTGTAGACTTCCTCTCTTTATCTCAGCAATGATCCTAGATTGCTTCCCCTGGGATCTAAACCAGTCAACCAGTCTACAGTCAAAAAAGTACCCTAACAGGCAGGAGGAAGAAAGGGATGGCAGAGCCTCTTCCCCAACTAAGAAGCTGTTGCTCCATCCCCCTCTGAATTCAAAAAAACCCAAACAAACAAAAAAACCACCACCATCAACAACAACAAAAATTAAATAAAATATATTCTGCAGACAGTTAGGAGGAAAAAAAATACAGGAATCCCTTCCACTCTCAAGGTATATAACATCTGGCTGTAGGGTGCCAGTTAGTGATACTGACTCCTGTGGGGTTATTTGTACCCCTGGGTAAAATAACTAAAGTCCAAAGAGGCTTAAAGCAAATGAAGCTCTTAGCACCTTAATGATTTTTTGAGGAGGAGGAAGGAGGAAAGGCAGAAAGGGGGGGGTGGGGTGGAAAAAATAGAGAAACTACTTTTTTAATTGTAGCTGAGAGATAGAAGTAGAATGTCTGCCCTTGCCAGAAACTATTTGCAACATCCAAGCCTTCAGCTTTTTCTTTCTGCAGTGCCTTGAAAACCCCTACAAAGGAATCCTGGCAGTGTCATATTCTCACAGGAGAAAAAGTCTGCCTGGATTTGGGGTTATTGAAGAAAAGTGCTCGAGAACCACAGTCCTAGATAAAGATGTATAATGTCCTGGCACTTGAATCTATTTATTAGCCTCTTTCCTGTGGGGTATCCACTAATCCTGATCACTAGAGAAAAAGACTATATTATAATGATTCTTAATTAGATACAGATGCAACAGATTGATTCATTATTTCCATGTGCTGCTGTCAGTGTTTTGCACAGTGTTTTCAGTTTCATTAAGCTAGTATGCTAAATTCCTGTGTGAGCTGTCTCTGTCATCTATGCCAGCCCCTCCACCCCCAGCAACACTTTCTGCCCAAGCATCTCTACTTCTGATTTCTTTTATAAGCCTTATCTGTGGCATTCCTCTTTGCTGCTATTGTTTTATACTGGAGGACAATTTTTCACCTTCAGAACCTGAGTTTGTCCTCAGTGAAAGAAACTTTTAAGGAAGCGAAACTGCAGTGTAATCTAAAATGTATTTTAATCACTGCAACTAATTATGAAGAGTTGTAAATCAGTAAGGGTCAGAGCTCTAGCACCTTACTCCAAATGACAAACAGTAGTGCAGCTGATTGTAATGGGATTACTCCTGTGAGTAGCTGCCCATTACTTTCACTGAGAGATTCATAGTCTCTTTGAAAAACTATCTGAAAGATCATTAATAAAAGAATAATTAAGAAGGAAATTGAAGCCATTATTTCAAGAATTTCTGCAAACAATGGAAAAACTTTATTTGTGGTGGAGACAATGAATCAGGGCAGTGAAAATCTGGGTAGCTCTGTATTGCTGATTGATACCAACAGGCATAATCTAATTTGGCAGCAGGTGGGGTAGGAGGAAAAGGATATCTGTTTATGGATACATGAACTAAACTGATTTTTAAGTCAGAGCAGAAAACAAACATTAAGGCAAGAAATTACCTTTTTTTAGGTATTAAGTTCTTTGATCCTGAGGAATTTTGAAATGGACCAGATTTTCTCAACCCTCATTGCTTTTGTGAAATAATATCTGAGATTTTTCCATTTAAATAAATGCAATGTTTCTGAGAAGCTTATATTAATTAAACTGTCATTGAACCTAAGGTAGATGACTGTCAAAACCCAGCCTGATTCATCAGTTCATCTGGGAGGCCCCTCGGAACATAGGTGGGTAGCTCCAAGGCAAACTAGTCAAGTGAAGTGCCCCGAGCAAGCAATTCTGGGCTTCCCAGACCGCTGGGCCCCATGCAGCACTACTAGCGTGGAACTGGATGTCTTGTGGCTGTGGTTTATCAGCTCCTGGGCAGTGCTGTGAGAATGCAATTCCTCCATGCATGCCTGAAGTCCTTCCACTGGTGGACAGATGGGGCATTTCTGCTGTGCACTTGCGGCTGGCATGTTACCCAGAGCAGAACCAGACCATTGCTGCTTGCATTCACTCATGTGGACCTGCCTGCAATTTCTATCTCTCAGCCTGTCTGTATTACCTTTTTACAGCATGAATGTACCAAAATCTAGGAAGACACATGAGAAGGCCTACTTTACACAGGCTAGTTCTTTTACTCTTCCCTAAGGTTCATAGTTAAAGATGGTGTATGGGGCTGGATGGACCAAATCAAATCAAACCAAGTCATTAAATTTAGAAAAGACCTCTAAGATAGTCAAGTCCAACTGTCAACCCAACAACACCATGCCCATGTCCTGAAGTTCCACGTCTACATGTTTTTTGAACACCTCCAGGGATGGTGACTCGACCACTTCCCTGAGCAGCCTGTTCCAATGCCTGACAACCCTCTCAGTAAAGATTTTTTTCCTAATATCCAGTCTAAACCTCCCCTGTCACAACTTGAGGTCATTTCCTCTCATCCTGTGGCTTGCTACCTGACAGAAGAGACCAGCCCCCACCTCACTACAACCCCCTTTCAGGTAGTTATGGAGAGCGATAAGTTCTCCCCTCAGCCTCCCTTTCACCACACTAAACAGCCCCAGTTCCCTCAGCTGCTCCTCACAAGACTTGTCCTCCAGGCCCCTCACCAGCTCCGTCGCCCTTCTCTGGACACGCTCCAGCACCTCAATGTCTTTCCTGTAGTGAGGGGCCCAAAACTGAACACAGCACTCGAGGTGCGGCCTCACCAGTGCTGAGTACAGGGGAACAATCACTTCCCTGCTCCTGCTGGCCACAGAATTTCTGATACAGGCCAGGATGCCGTTGGCCTTCTTGGCCACCTGGGTACACTGCTGGCTGGGCTATTCCTAATGTTGGAACACCCTACCTGTTTAAGGAAACAAAGGGCACAGGTTTGATTTGTTCAGCAGGCTCCATGCAAACTGTCAGGAAGACAAGTTGAGCAAGGTTGTGAGGATGTCTGTTTGAGATGTACTTAAAATTCACCACCCCTTGCAAAACAAAAATCAGTAAAGGTTGCCTTTGAATCCCTGACTAAACATCCTCAGGGCTCTGCATTTTAGATGGGTATTTTAAAGAGTGAACCAGATCAAAAAATTATGTATGAAGACTCAGTCACTTCTTTGGCTTCTCCCACACTTACTTATATTTCTCAGCAATGTTGCTCTACCTCCTACATTTTACCAGAACATTTCTTGCTGGAAAAGTGGGAAAGGAAAGTAGTTCTCTGTCAGCAGAGAAAACTCCAAAGTATGTGATTCTCTCAGCCCTGAGGCTTTGGTACGAACACATGTGGAGATCTGAAACACATATTGCTGCCACCAACTACTGCCACTTCCGCATAGCATGACCCAGACTGGTGTTCACACATTTAAAATAATGAGATTGTATACATATGTGATCTTGCAACCTTACTGGTTAACAAAACAACTGAGACACCTGATCTGGAGCCCTGAATCTGTCTGATGTGCTGGAGTCTACTAGTACCCCTGGAGGCTGCATGAAATACATCCCATACTCTCCCAAAATCTCTGCACAATGTTATCTTCTGACATACAGGACAGAAAAAACCCATAAGGTTATGCTAAGGTAAATTCACATTTTATTCTATAAAAAGCTTCAGTCAATACATATGGAAAACTTCTGGCCATGCTTCACATCAAAATCACTCAAGATATTTGTCTATTAGAACATACTATATGGATACCATGTACAAGTACTTGGCTATGGAAGAAAGGAGAAACTTGTTATTATACTATGAAATTTTGTTACTGATTTCTGTTGCTTATTTTTTAATATGACAATCCAAGTTAAAAAAAAAAAACAAAAGACAAATGCATTTGTAACATTTGCAAAGAAACACCTATTTAAAAAAAAAAAAAGGGAAAACGGTAATTAGGAAAAGGCATCTTGTAAAAAAAAGAAGGTGGCAGTGTACTTCATTTTAAATCATGTCAGTTAAAAATGTCAAGCATATTGGTTGTTGTAGTGAAATGGGCTTTTGTCTCTTAAAGACTTGATCTATAATTAAGAGTTTTGTGGTAGATGATGTTTCTGTATTCAGTTCCCATGAATCCCAGTGCTGTTTTCCCTAAAGCTACTGCATCAAGACAAAGGCATGGAAAAAATGAGCAGCAAGGGGGAAAAAAACAAAAAAGTGCCATTAGATCTCTTCTTTTGTTTATTATGTTTGACCAGGGAGTTTACCTTTCTTCTTTTTTTAATCTTGATTTTTTTTTTTTTATCTTTCATTAAAATGCAATGTCCTCTAGTTGATCGTATTTGGGCATCTTTCCCAAGTCTGCCTGACAACATCAATGGTTAGCTGTTGAGCTGCAGTGACCCCGTAAGCAAGCTGTCCTCTGGTATTCTGGCTGCACCTACTATTACTCAAGCAGTGGGAGCCAAACAAATACGACATTTGGATCTTTCCTACTTGTTCTGCAAAGTGCCCCACCAAGCCTGGTGTACGGACATGCTGTATAAGGAACCAACAATTCCCTGCGATTACACAGCGGGACACAAACACTGGCAGCGGAGCTGAGAACTTAACTCTGGGGTATACGGGGCTGACAAATGCAGAGACATATTGATCCTCGGCAGTCTGTCTCATCAGCAAACTAGTAATGGTCTGCATATTAACACAACAGCCTATGAGGTTACAAAAGACAAGAAAGGACGCTGGAGCTTAGTGCCTAGAGGATGAGCATGCTGTGCTAGCTCCATACGTAATGTGGAAGGTTATCCAGCCACCATCACTTGGCTCAAAGGCCAGCCTCGCCAGTGTTTATTTAAGCAGAAGGATTAAAAATGAACACCTCTACTGAAATGTTTGTGCCAGGCCGGAAGTCGTTAGGGCAAGCAAGTAAATGGCAAACTAGCAAGAGCTAGCAAATTAAGCAAAAGGAAAATGAGTTCCACGGATGTTAGACAAAAGTATTGGTTAAAAAGTACTGATTACAAAACTACTATTGCTTGATGAATGCATGTGTCCTCAGCTGGTGTCAAGGAGAGAATCAGCTCTCACTTGGTTCCTACACGTGCAGGAGACCAATGATAATTCTCTGCCTTCTCAGTACAAGCTGGAGGTATCATTGTAATCACCAGTCCAGTGCCAGACTAGTGCCAGGGCAGTGCTGCAGTGACACTGAAGAATGGTGCTGCAGTGTTTGCTGATTTTAAGTGATTCATACTGCAAAATGGCTCTTGCACTCATCCTCCCTGTATAGAATCTGTGTAGGTCTGGAAGCTGTGCAAGAATCAGAGAAGGTAAGTTCAATTCATCCATGTACACATCTGCCTATTACCTGTAAAAAGAGGAGTGTAAAAACACTTAGTGGAACATCATGATATACTGTGAAATTTCAGGTTTCTTTCAGAAATCCCAAATGGGCTTGACACCAGGCATTGTGGAAGATTGTGGGTTTTGACAGATTATTGCTAGAAAAATATGAACACTGAAGTACTATTTCAGCAGTACTGTTGCAAACAATTAATATTATTTTCAAATAGAAATAATATATAAATAACTCTAATACTGTTATTAAATCATGACTTTTGTCATATGTATGTTATATCTCATATATTATAATACTTTTAAGAGAAATACCATGGTTAATGATCAGGTAAAACTACAAAATTATTTTAATTCTTGATTATCAATAACTTTTTTAATATCACTGGGTGGGTACTGTTAACATTTTCCATTACAATTTCAGGATGAACATTCATTATGTCAGAATTTCTCATGAAACAGAAATTCTGTTTCCCAGGAAACCCCAGAGCCTTTTTCTGTATGTTTTTTACTTTTTTTCTATTTGCTTTTGTTTATGATTTTTCTGGAGATTTGTAGACAGATTCTCATGTAGACTGCCCAGACTCCAGGGTAAAGAGGTCTTCGGGCTCTCTGCAGGGTGTCTGAAAATATGGTTTACATTTATGAGAGAGATATTTGTTCTTTCACAAAAAAAAATAAGGATTTGAAAATTAGAAAAAAGTGAAAAATTATTTTGTAGCTCACAGTAATCTTGGCTGATGGTTAGGGCTCTTAGTCACCACACTCACAGCCTATCTGCATCAACAGCCAAGTACACCTGGGATCTAAATTAACTGCTAAGCACCTTTTTGAGGACATTCTGCACTGGATGATGAAGACAAAAGAAGATGAATTTAACAATTTCATTATAATTTTAGTATCATAGTGCAAGGCTGATATTCCTGCACTTCTGAATGCCAGGGATAATGGAAAGAAACTAAAAATATATATAAAAGACTATATTTAGGCCTACTGAATACCATTTAACCTCATTGTAATCCTTACAGTTTCTGCTGTCTTCTGAACTGGTGAAACTCAAAGTCTGCACTTTACCCATCATCAGGAAGGGAAAAGCTCTTGAAACAACTGGGGATGGAGAAAGAGGAGCAGTGTGACGCTGAGCTGTCTCTTCTGCTTGCAGATGTCCCCAGAGGAGAAGAGGGAGATGAACATGGTCAGCAAGGTTTAGGGTAGGGCTTGTTTCAGGGTAGGAAAGGTACCGCTGTGTCAGTGCAGTATGCAGTGTCGCTCTGCCCACATGGGATCTAGGAATGTCTTCCTGATCCAAAGCCCTTCGGGGCTGAATTCAGTCCATTTTGAATAGAGGTTGTTTACACAGCCCAGTGAGAAATGTCCTCTAGCCCCTACCTACTGCTCTGGTATATTGATTTCAATGGCACCATCTCAAAAGAACCGAGACCAAAATCTGCCCTCAAAGGATAACACAGGTTTTCCAGTTGCATTTCTATTAAGGGTTTTAATCATAGTCTTGACATTTTATCTATGCATTCTTGTGCCTGAATTAAATATTTTCTTTTTTTTTTTTTTTTTTTAATAGAAGCAAGGAACACTGCAGAGTCAGTTGGATCAATTACTACATTATAGCCAATAATATTGATTCTACTGTATTCAGTAAGGTAATAGACAGCATTGAAAATGTTAACATTCAACACTTATTAGATTATTAGACATATTGATAGTATCCAAAAATAATTAATAATTTAAAGTTCAAAACTGTATTGCCAATGAAGTAGGTTAGTTGAAAATTCTTAGACAAAATCAAGGCTCTGACAGCATTCCATAGCACAGCTTTAGCAAAGGACACATTGAAAGAATCACAAAACATAAATGCCTGTTGATTGTTTGCTAGAAGTCCAAAGAGCAGTTAAAGTCCAGTTGTAATTCAAAATTCCTTTTTTTTTTTTAATTTATAAAAAACAAATTCCTCCCCAGCAGAAGGAACAGAAACCCATCCCAGTTATAACTGGCATTTATGGTTCAGAGCAGCTCCTTGAGCCTCAGGTGTTCCTTGCACACCTCATGTCAGGTAGCTCTTTCCTTGGGGAAGGTGGGGTCTGTCCCCAACAGCTATCTATACCCCTTGGTAAAATCTCTATATTATTTTGCTCTTACGTGAAGCACAGACTCTGTGCACGCTGACACCAAGCCCAGCAGCACAGGAGACTGGAGCAGGAAGAGTGCACCTGAACAGGGAGTGCACTGGCCCTGCACAGTAGCTATCCATCAGTGGGGCTGAACCCAGATTTACAGGGACAGGCAATCAGGTCTGAGATCAGTACGGGGCACAGAGGAAAAAGTCACAAGATCTTTTACAGGTAAATGGCCATTTTTTCTTTTCCAGATGTGTAACAACAACATAGTCTCAATTTGTTTCTATTTCTTGTTGATGAAAAACCTGTGCTGTTCTTGTTTTGTACATTATTGTTCTTTAAAGCTGCCGCATGCCCATACACATCAAATACATACATGTTGAATTACATGTGCCTGCACACACATTCGCACAGGAAGTAGACCACAAAATTTTCTGTTGCAATCCCCAGCAGTTAAGAAGCTTTAAACCTGTCACTGATTCAGGTGAGAGCCCTAAACACCAGGTTACAGGCTTGACTCAAACTAAATTATATCTTTTCCTCCATGTCCTCATTTTTAATTATTTGTACAGATTAGACATGCTAGAAGAGTGCCCTCACCTCAAAAAAGCCTCAAAGCCAACCCAAATATAGAAACATTAGTAGTTTCCACAAAATGCAAGAGGTTTATGCCTTTTTTCATTCCTCTGCCAGTCCTATCTGTAACTTACCCTCTGGCTTTGCAAAGGTTTAAAGTGGCCATTTGTGAGCTAGCAGGCAGCAAGCAGTTCTTCCCCTGAAAAAGCTGCCTGCAACTGCAGACTTATTTAAATGTGAATGTGTAGCTGGTCTTCTGCATGCAAATAAAGCAGGTGCTAAAATATTAAACTCTACCACTGTCCACTATTCATTGCATCCAACTGGTGCTGTCAGAAGCAAGCTGCTTGACTAACCAGGGCCTGTGATTTAGTATGACATCTCAACTCTAATTACTTCCTCCTCCTGCTTCATTTTGTCGGCCTCCAATTTTCAAATTCAGAGAGCCTGGATCCAAGGTGTTGTGGGTATGGTTTTGCACAAGAGATCTGGAAATGCACTTGCCTCTGAATGCAGAAGACAGTGAATCACCTTGGGGCCCCTGAAATGGTTTGCTACAAAGCTAGGTCTTTCAAGGGGCAATTTAACCTGCTCTTGGGTGTCTTTGTGGTGTCTTGGCAAATTCATCAAGTGTCACGTACTAAGCATGGGTGTCACGCAGCTGGCTCCTACCTTAACTGTCCACACAGGCCGCTGTCACCCACATAGCCTCTCTGCTGCTCTGCCCCATCTGCCGGGCACAGATATGCCTTTTTCTGGCATGAAGGATCACAAAAGTGATGACACTGGTATTATTCCCCCGTGCAATGCTGCATTCAGATTTGTGACAGGGGATGGATCAGGTCATGCGGCAGGGCAGCCCCAGACTTCCCCATGGCACATCTGGACTGTGAGCAAGCCACAGATAACAAATCGTAAAGAAAATGATCAGAAACATTTGGAATAAATATACTCTGCTGCAGGGTTAAATCTGCCCATATACCTTACGTTTCACCAAGAATAGTCCCTGATGTCCTATGAATCAACAGCACAGGCAATAAGAAACAACAGCATCTTTAAAGCTCTCTGCAAGCCACTATCTTCTCTAGCAATATGTTTTTCTGTGTTGAAGAAAGTGAACATTTTGTTGACCTTACTAAAATATTATGATCTTTTCTCTTGAAATTTGCCAGTGAAATCAGAAATAACTGAGATTTTCTTTTTTGGAGTGGAGAGGGAGAATAAACCCCCTACTTTCTTTTATTTCTTGTTTATTTTTCAGAGGACAAAGTCAAAACTTGAAAGTGTTTCCCATCAAAATGAAAACAAGATTTTTCAGGCTGTTTAGAAATGTTCTACTGATTTTTTTTTTTATAGCTTCCACACATTTTATAAGGTTAAAATACAAACTCTAAGGGTATTCAGGGTTGACTTTGGCAGGCTAACTTGCATTAATTACATTTTCCCAACATTTTTAGATTAGGTTGGTTTCAGTTCTAGTTAATGTGCAGGAAGAGAATACCTTTTTCCTAGGGAAATACATCTCATGGACCATTAAAGCTGCCAGTTGTTAAACAGTGAGGTATGGGACCTAGAGAGTGCTTCCCCAAAGTCCACATTTCAGGTTACGTGACAGGAGCATGCCCCATGTCAGGTAATGTAATATGAGGCAGGTGGCATGCCACTGCTGTGGGGGTTGATCATATGAAGTACTTCCCTTGCTATCTGTGAGCTATCAGTTCATTGCAAATGCCTCCTGATACCAAAGTATCTCGTTTAACTTTCACAATCCTCTTCCCAAGAACTACTGCCCAATGAAGCACTGAGCACGTGCCTTCTACTTCCTGAGTAAACCGACTTGCCTTCCTTCCTGCTAGAAATATTTTTTGAAACATGCAGCAAATTTCTAACCAAATAATAAAAAAAAAGTCATGAAGCTGCAGTGGCAAGATCTGATATTAAAAATTTTATCTGTAGAGCGCAACAATCAGGCTTGCCCTTCTGCAGCTCCCAAGCAGCTCTGGATGCCCTCCACTTGCTCTTTCTTCAGATAGAAGTGGGTCATCTTTGTAACCCATAAATTATTATTTTGTTCAGCTGTCACCACGGCCACATGCGCTGGGCTTACTAAGGAGTATGTGCAAGATGGAGAATTTCTCAGATAATAGTGAATACCTCCTGGTATCAACAATAATTCCTATAAACAGGGAAACTGAAAGCAACTGAAGTAAAGCTGGACAAAGCAGGTCTGTACCATTTTATCACCCATGATGGACACCTAAGCCTTCACAGCTCTTGTCTATGAAAATTATCTTTGGTAATCCATGATCTCAATCCACGGATGGGTGGTTTGCACACAATTTGCAAATTAGTTGTCTCTAATAACAGTCCCAGACTAGAAACACATTTCTCCAAAGCCAAGACTGCAGATTTCCAGTATTCCCTCTCCTATGTGGGACAACTCACAGGATGTTCTTTCTCCTTCTCTGTTCTTTTTTTTTCGTTCTTCATTACCTTATTGTCTTTCTCTGTGAGCTCACTGGTCCCATTTCCCATTGTAAACTACTGATTTTACAAACGGATATTGCTAATAACTTCAGTTTGAATGTGTCAAATTTTCATTTGGGGTAAATAAAAATAATTTCTCTACACTGAATTAATTTGTTATCATTACTTACTAAGTTCAATCTGCTACTTCTGAGGATTTAGTCAAGATAAGGGCCCTTTTCTGCTGTGCATTTTACAATTATACAACAATATATTGTTCCTGCTCCAGACTATTTATTGTCCAGATAGACAAAGGACAAGGCAAAAGCCAATAACGTACAAGGAAGTCAAAAAGAAAAAAAATGCCATCAGTTGCAGTTCTGGCTATTTATATTGTTTAGGAACAGGATTGCATTTTTGTTACCAGATCAGAATGTACAAGCTTCTTTCTTGGTGTTTAGTCCTATTAAAGCAAGTAAGAGAGACATCTATACCCATTTTCTGCTACATATTTATTTTGTGCAATGGCTTGTGAAAGAAAATGCTGACTGTTTTTTCCAGCTCTGAAGTCTTTTCACAGTGTGTGGGGGAAACAACAGAGACTGAAATTTAATGCTGTTGTTGAATTTACAAATACCTTTAAATCTCAAACTATAGCACCATTTTAAACCTTGGACAGTGAGTGGGGGCTGGGCAGCTTTAGATAGCCTTCTTCCTGGCTTCAGTCCTAGGATGGAGTTTCTGGATGCCTCTGATGTGCATTCACCATCTCCTGGTCCCCATGGGAGGAATGGGGCCACGGCTGTTTGTAGCAGCTGAAGTGCATTGGGTTGGGCATGGGGCATGGAGATAGTGTGGTTTCTCTTCCCCAGAGGAAGAGAAACCATCTTCCTCAGCCAAGGCAGAGGTCTCCCGAGTGACCCTTGATGTCTCTGCCACTCTGCTGTGAATCATCTGAGAGCTCACAAGATGCTTTCCACTTCCATTTCTGTCTGGAAATACCAGAGGAGAAAGCTACCTTTTCCTTTTTTTTTGCTCTAAAATCTGTCTATAATATAGATCAGGGAAGTGTTCTGGTGTACTAAACCAGCACTGACTCAAGATCAAATCTAAACCCAAAGAATTGGTATTGTGTTCATTGTAACCTGCCTAGTCTTTGTTACTGTCTGCCAGCCTGTATGTATATGAGCTTGATTAAAGACCATAATACAAATAATTTAAAAATTTGTATTCCTTCCTTTTTCAACACTGTCATACAATAAAATTACATGATTTCTAGAGGGTACTTAAAAATGAATTATAGGGTGTTTTCTTTACACTCTTGGTCGCAAGTGAACTACCAAGCTTAGTATTGCCTTCTGTAAATACCATTGCAAATACTCATGAAACATCCTATAATTCAATTATAAATAACCTCTGAGAACCATAAAATGATATATTCTATGCTGGTGACACAAACAGATGTATTCACCATCCTGGCTGTAAAATGAAACCTAAAACAAACCCAGCATTTTCGCTTGCTTTTGATCTGTAATGTGCCTCTGTGCATGAAAAACACAATGGAGCCTATACAGCCTGTAACGCTTTCCTTGGAATTAGTCCTTCTCAGAAAAACAAAGTTAAAATCAAAACAAAACAAAAAATCAGTGTGTTTCCCACTAAAAAAAATAAATAGTAAGGGCCTTTACTCGGCAGTGGTTAAGATATAGGTACGCAGGAAGAATTAACAAGCATTGAAGGGAAAGATGCATTTTTCTTACTTACTGCAAAAATCATGATGTGACATTTTTGAGGACAGTGTTTTACTATTACTTGTGTATAAACTTCTGAGGCCTCCTCATCTTGAAGCTTGGTGCAAGAAGCCCTATTTACACTACCAAATGGTAAAACAGGTTTTCAGAATAAATGAAAATTGGATAAATCAATGGGGCAAACCTAACCTGGGAAGAAGAAGGACTGTTCTTCACCATGTTACAAAAAGCTCGATAAATCTGTGCTTAACATAGAGACCTTTTATCAAATTTTGTCCTAAAAGGCAAGATAAGAATTCATAGACAGCAGAGTAAGCAGACATATAAAATACAAAGGCACTGTTGTTGTTGTTGTTGTTGTTGTTTGGCTCAATGTTTGGGGTGTTCAGATGAAAAAACACATACAGAATTTAAATCACACAGGACAGGAATAAAATTTTATACTGTAAAGGAAAGCTTAAAAAAAAGCCAATAAGTAGCACCCAAGGTTGCAGTAGGTTAACGGTGGTGAGAGAAATCAAACAAGGCGGAAAGCTACATTTTGGCAGAGTTCCCCCATTACATGGTGTGGAGCACACACAACACTCACCCCCAGCCCCTGCCCCTCGCAGCGTCACCTCCACTTCCACCACAGCCTGAGGGTCCTGCAGCTGTGAGCCTGAGCTTGTGGGCATCTACTAGGAGACCGCTCATGGGTGTGAGCCTCACAAGAGTGGGTGGCCACGCAGGGCTCAGGGAAGAAGCCGACTGACACTACTTGTGTCGTCAGAGCAGAACGGAGCTGTACGTGCTTTGATAAGATGTGCAAAAAGATGAGTTGCTTAAGCACAGGATAACATGTGCTGGGCTAGGTGGGCTTGATTCCTAAAAAGCCTGGGTGAAGCCTCACAAATGTGTCATCTTGGGTGTCACTGTGGCACCCAAAAGCACTGTCTGTTTTTTTAGCTCTATTGCTAAGTGGGAGGAATAAAATTGATGATCTTCTCCTTGCATTTTTGATAAATAAGTGCTACTGTTTTCCTGAAAGCACCTGTTTCCTTCCTACGTCCCTTCTTGGGAGACTTTTTAAAGGATTTTTTGCCTGAGAAGCAGCTGAATTCCAAATCCCAGGTCACCCCCCATCTGTTTGCAGAAAACGAGCTAGTTAATTTGGGGAATGCTAAAAAAGAGTTCTAAAAAGCCTCTTTCACATTGATGCTCCCCAACACGGGAAGGCAAGGCATATGGGGGAGCAGCAGTTGGTGGAACAATTTTATTTGTGGCATGAGAAACTGGATAAAAGTGTTC
Organism: Elanus axillaris; assembly: GCA_026212715.1. Classification (NCBI taxonomy): domain Eukaryota; kingdom Metazoa; phylum Chordata; class Aves; order Accipitriformes; family Accipitridae; genus Elanus; species Elanus axillaris. The sequence continues at coordinate 31,802,376 of JANZLQ010000078.1, read as the reverse complement.
TTGTGAGGACACATGATAAATCTTAAAAGCAGATTCGATGATCGCCTTTTCCCTCTTGGGCTATTATTACCTACATATTGCGCAGCTGGTGCTGACTACCAGTAATGTGCGTTTAGCTATCTTAATATTCACTTTTGAAATAGGGTGGCAGACACTCCCCATTTTATGGTTTGTAGCTCTGTAAGTGCAACTTTGCAGCTTTCCATCTGCAAGAAAACTCATGCTCACCTCTGCGCACAGCATTGCCAGGAAGACACAGATAAGCTGAAGGGAGCTTGGAGAAAAAGAACAGAATTTATTGTGAGGCTGGAAGGAGTGATATATAAAAGAGATAAGTATGCACAGCTTGACTAAACAATGACTAATTGCTAGGGCATAATAACAATTCTGAAAGGAGTCTTAATTGATTTATCTGAAGAATGCTCAAGGCTTCTTTTAAGATGCTTTACTATTAGAATTATTTATCTGTCTAGGTTAAGGGTACAATTGAAGACTTCTGTCCTCATTTGATGGTTGAAATTAGGGAAAACTAAACACACACAGAACTACAAGCATCACAGGGATATTCAGATGCCAGTGGCTCTTAAAATATTCTTGCATGAATAGTCCTGTGTGTCACCAGAGGAAGCTAATGGGTGTCCTAGAGTCTCAGACTGTGATAAACAAAGACATTAAATGATAATGGTTACAGGATTCTTAACAGTGAATTAGTCTAATCCAATACACAGAACGACATGGCCTGTGAATAGCTGTACACCAAAGAGCACCAGCCATGAAGTCTGTGTAAGGTGGCTAGTATAAAGCATGCAATGAAACTTGTTAAATGTGGGGAGAAAGAATATGATATTCTTTCCAAAAAGTTAAAAATATTAGTTCATAATACTCAGATGGTATAAAATGTCATAGCTGCATTGACTTCAGTGGCACTGTTTTGATTTGCATTAGCTGGAGCTCTGTCCCTAAATTCTTTAAGAAAACCCAAAATGAAACTATAATGAATTTATTTTTGGAAGGACACCATCTGGTGTTTTATTGCTAGCTGACAAGAAGTAGGAAAGGATAGTCTGACTGCTGGTTGCAAGAGCAGTGCAGGATTTGGTTTTAAGAGGGGCTAGTAAAGATGCGGTTAACCAAATATCTCTTTTTAACAGGTCCCCTCACAATCATCTACAAGCTGGAGATGATCTCAAACCAAATCCAGTGACCTGGATATCATAAACTGTCTCTCTTTAGAAGTGGTGTAAACTAGGAATCATGGCACAATTCTGTCACGCTTCAGAAGCAAATTAACCCCCTGTCTAGATCTCTATTGCACCTAACCAATCATCTCCATTTAATGGCTTCAATATTTCTGATGATTATAAAGGTGGCTCTGAATATAAGCTAAGACACCTTTCAGGATTCATAACCCAGTGCAAAACTGAGGAACTTGAATCCCTGCCCAGATGTTGATTTCGTTGCATTCTCTAATTCCCTTCATTTTTTTCCCATGACTCTTCTTCTACACTACAAATAATTTTTCCAGTTGTTCCAGCCTATAATTCTCTTTAGAACTATCCCTCATACCACATTACACCACAAGCAAGGTAAAGGTAGCTTTTCTGCAGTGCTGTTTAATTTTGGGAAAAGGACATTTAAGGTATGATTTTAATTTTGTAAAATATTGTAACTGTGCCAGATGCAGCTCCTTTTGATTCCTGTTCAATGATAATTTTAGCAGAGCCTTTAGGTAGAGACATCAGATAAAGAGACAGCAGAACCTTTCTCAGAAAGATTAAATGATGGTGCTCTGAGAGGCAGCCAGTTTGTTCTTCACCTTAAGCAACAGCCCATCACAAAGGAAGTGCCGAAACAGCGTCTGAGGAGATAAGCACAAGTGTAAGCTATTTAGTAAGGGAGAGCTAAGAAAACAAAATGATTGTTTTAATTGCCTATCTTTATAATGAAATGCAGACATGACTGCATAGTGAGAGTACAACAGAAAGCAAGGGCACAACTTCTTTTACAGAAATGCATGTTAGACAGAGCTTCAGCAAAAGAACCTTTATTTCAAGGCATTTGTATTAATTTGTGTGATTAGTAAGCACCAGTTGATAGATGTAGTAAGAATAAAAGCAACTGTGAGAGCTTATCTGAAGTCTCCTTCCTCATTTGCGTGTGAAATATGGTTTTCCCTGACAAGTCAAGCGTCTTGGTGTTTTCCACCAGCAAGGGTTGGGTAGCTGGTATTTCTGCTGCAGGAGCCACATCTGCTCATCCCAGGATGCAGTTTGGTGCAAGAGCCCCCAGGGAGGACCGGCAGCAGGGAGCAGCCGCTCCGAGGCTTGAGCTGTAACATAGTGGCTACATCACAGCGGATTTGCCGACCTCTGTGCAGCTACTCTCTGCTGAGGCTGGGGGGGGTGGATGTGCGTGTCGGAGCTGGATTTGAAGGCGTTTGCTCTGTGGGAGCCCCTGAAATCATGGCTACCTCAGCTGACTCTACAAGTACTGCTCTGACAAAGTAGATGCTCGTCTTCCCACTAGACACTGGTCTCAGGCTGTTTGGAGTTAAATTATGATCAGTTGCCAAGGAAATGCCAGACCACAGGAGTTATATGCAGTCAGGGGACTGTGTATAACTTCTGGTTTCTAAGGAACAGTACATAAGGATAATCCCACAGCTTCAGCATTAAGAGAGCTAATACTTTTATTACCTTTACTTCTATATAACTTTAATATATAACTGTAATTACAGTAGGTCTGCAACTATAAATAAGGCCATAAATACTTCCCCTTAGTCAGATTTCGGAACACAGAAAGCAACGTGCTTGCCCTTCTGTATCAGTGTACTTAAAAGGAGATAGTCCTGATGGAGAGAAGCCACACAGAGACTGAAGTGAATAAGGTAGACAGAGCCTCATGTATGCCTCACTATGTCCTATGAATGCAAAACTCACGGCCAAGAAACAGAGGACACAAAGAACATCTTCCTAAAGGCAGGCACAGAGAGAACCAAGCTCCTCTGGCCATGCGAACACTGAAACAGGAGCTGTGGGCAAGCGCAGCTGGGAGGCACCTGAGGTTGCCACTTGTCAGGCAGGTAGGCTATGGTTACAGCCCAAGTCCTGCAGGGGGCTGTGCTCCCAATGCATGAGCCCTCCTGAAATCAAGGCGTATCCGCTTGGGCACCACACAGGGTCAACAAACTGAAGTCAAACTGGAAAAGGAGACAGCGAGAACACATTGCACTGCTCTGCGTTAATAAATTAACTGGTTCAAGTTTCCACTGCTCTGCACTCCACTCGCTTCTGTGCGCACAGCCCCATTTAAATAGCGGGTAACTTAAATAATTAATGTGCTCTAGTGCCTCTTCTGTGACTTTGCCATAGAATTCCTGTGTGTCCTTGGCCAATTCGTCTCCCTTCTCTGGCCTTCAGTTCACCAACCACAAAATAACTTCGCTGTCAGAGCTCAATTAACAGAGATAATGGAGAGGTGAGATAACCCAGAGAAAACGAAAATATGGATAATTCAAGTCATGTGCTGCAAAAACGATACGATGAGAAGATGGAGACACAAAAGATCTGTGACGGTGTTGACTGCAGAGAGCAGACAACCCTGAACTAACCTGGAGGTCAGGCATTCAGTCCACCTGCACACACGCTCCTGCCCAAACAAAGCTCTATTGGTGCACGCTGACACAGACCTACCCTGGGTGGTTTTGCACCCACTACATGGGTAATCTGTCATGTGGATAAGCAACCTAGGGATACTGTGCTGAAGGGTGTTATAAAGTACTCAAATACACAGGAGATGGATAGTATCTTACTGTACTGAGCAGTATTGTGATTGAGATGGCTCGATATGTGATGCTTAAACTTGAGTGAAAAAATGTTCTTGTGCTGCAAAGTACCTTATGAGAAGCAGTAGATGCAGCAAATAAGGCACACTTCTTGCTCCAATCTTTTTTTTTTAATATATTGAACATTGCATTTTGTGAAGGAGCCTGAAGGTACCTAAATTAAGTCCAGTTAGACACTAAGTGTAGTCTTTCTCCATGTAAGAGTGATGACCTGTAACAGAAAGACTTCCCATGAAGTGTTTTTTTACTCTGTGTCTAAGTACATATGCAAATCACAGTCTTTGCAACAAAGACAAAAGTGGGATAGACTGTCAACCCTGGATAAATGGTTGAAGTGAAAACATTTTCCGAGCACTGGTTGATCTAGGACCTTATATATAACTTCAGTCTGGGATTTATGGTCATACATCATTATACATTATATGCACATAACAAAAATGTTATCCAAAAGCCAAAGTCAGCGAAAGAATAGGTGATTAGGAGAAAGAATTCCCAATATCCTGAACTATATTAGGCTGGTGGGAGTGCAGCTATGAGAATTAAATTCACAACAAAAGTAACTCAGTTTTATCTCTTCTGAGTAATTCAGTACATTCTCACTTTGCTGTTACAGCTAGCTGTAACCTCTTTTTCTCTGTAATTCATTCAAATATCCCAAAGGTCAGATAAGAAAATTGCACTTGCTTTCTTGGAAGCAGTAATGAAGATGGGGTCAGTCAGTGCAAAACAGTAAGGTATTTTACCAAAAAAATATTCTGCATATTAAAACAATGGCTGTCTCTAAATGATGTTTTTAACCGTTCCTTCCAAAACTGGAGAATCTGGACCACATCCATGTTTATAGTATTTCTGTTACAGATGTAACATGTCTGCTTAGCCTCCTCATTCAGACTGACAGCCTGCTTTGCTGTGGAACATTCTTCTTTCCTTCTTTGAAACACAGGGCACAATCCCACAGACATAATAGAACCCCCCTGATTTGTAGCTGGACACTTCCCACACTCCCAAACATTCTTCTGAACCTGCAGATTGTTGGCTTCTCTGGTCACAAGGTGACAGAAAACCATGGAAAGGAAGCTTAGCAAAGACATTTCCAAATCGCTTCAAGACTGCCTGCAGTCTTAAAACACCCAAGACTTAGAGATTTTTGAAAACAAAAGTTCCTCATGTCTTATCTTACCCTTACTGTGATATCAGGAAAACCTCTCTTTTCAGGCCAGGTTAATCCGCCAGCAAGTTCTCCTTATGTATCAATGTCTCCTTACGCAGCACAGCAACCTGCTCTTAAGTCACTTTTGCCCTCTGTGATTCTACTCATAAGGACAGTGACTTCAGCCTAGATCAGATCTTTCCCAGATCCTTCCCATACTCCCTATTAGCATCTGTATGGAAAGAATATTTTTTTTCTACAGGGGTGGGCCAGCAAATGAGAGGCGGTCAAAAGCTCTTTTCATGCCTTCTCAGTGTTGACCTTCAATGAGGCTTCAAGAATATCTTTCCTGCATAGAGCAGCTGCCTTAGCTGAATTCAGTGCAAAATGTTAATTTGATATAGAGACATGCCAGACTGTCACAGGAGTTGTGTCAGTGCTAGTGGAAGGGAAGGAATGAGGAGTCTGATTTGTATTCTACTCTGCTGCAAGCTGCTTTTCCAGTTGCACCATCTCCTATTCCCGATATCTCTTATGAGAGCAGAAACAGGGTATTTCAGCTGAAGTCAGTAGTCACTTGATATGAAATGTCCACCAAATCTACTGTTTCCAGTGGATTCTGGTTTCTGACTTTGCCAAATCAATCTCATTGTGTGGAAACTCATTTGGTGTCTCTGGATCTGGCCTGTGAATATCACATAAGAAGGGTTATGCAAGCATAAGCACCTTGTTAGCTTCCTTAATTCTGCTTTTTTTTGCTTGTGATTACTGCAGAAAACACATAGCCCAATGGAAGAAACATAATGTGAAAATACATGATTAGCTATACATAAGAGATTCAGTACAGAAGCAGTTCCTTGGCACTGGGCAAATACAATTTTCTTTCTACATAGTAATGTTTCAATAGGAGAGAGAGATCTAAAGTAAAACAACTTCCTTCATTTGACCTTTTTCAAGGTGTACTACCATCATACTGTCATGTGATGGTGATCTTTGATTTTCTTTTCATGATGTTTTATTTGACACAGCTGATGAAAAAAAAATCCATATTTATTGAATATTGCATTGTGGTTGATTCTGATGTCAAGCCACAGCCATCATCTTAAATTTTGTCTCCCTAAGTGAAAATGCCCATAAACAATATTTGATGTTTAAATCTTCAGATTCAATTTGATCTTGCAAATCAAGAAAACCCCTTGGCTGTTACTGGCTTCTGTTAAAAAAGAATGGGCTTTTTTGTCCATTTAAAAAAAAACTCAAAAAACAACCAAAAGTGGAAAATAAATTACTGTGAGCTTCCACCCAAGGATGGAGAGATTCCTTAGCTTTTCTTGCAGAAATGATAGCTGAGCACCTCAGAGAACTCTCAGCACTAATGAATAAATTCAAAGGGTGGTCTTATATCAGAGGAGTACCCCAGTGGTGATGCATGATCCCCAGGTGGCTTTCCAACAGTCATGACTGTGACACAGTAACTGTGTCATTCAATTAGCAGTAGGACTGCACTGCCTGAGGAAGAGATGAGCTGGCAGGTGGTGCTGTCGCTGAGATTTCAGGGTTGTGCTGGGATTCCTGTTCATAATCACGCTGTACACACTGGGAGCAGTGAAACCTCTAGCAAACTCTTGTCATCACCTTCTTGAGATTTTATTTCCAAGCTCTTCCTTCCCTTGTCTTGCAGTTCTTGTTGAGTTGAGGATTTTATCAGCTCATTTAGTGAGGGAAATTTGCCAATTCTGATACAGTAGTATATCTCCCACGTTATGGGTGCCGAAACTGGAGAGAAATTATTTGCGTTAAATTAAACAGTCAGTGGCAAAATAAATATGGGGCTTACCTATCAGGTTAAAGTCTCAGAAATCCTTATCCTTCACTGTAAATGGCATATCACCTTTCCTGTCCTTTAAGTCCAGTTTTCTCACAATGCTCATTTTTCAGACATCCATCTATTAATTTTCAATAATGTGACTGTGGGTCCTTAGAAGGAAAGTACAGGAAGGTCCTGGAGGAGGGACCTGACCTGTAAACTCACTTTATACAGGATCCTAAGGATAGATGGAATTCACCACAATCCTAGCAACATAATACTGACAGTTCAAATTTTATCCCCATCAAACAGTTCTAGTTTATTTGTCATTATACATGCAATTGATGTCTTTTACCAGGTCTGTGCTTTCAGTGTTAATATCTGTTCACAGGTCTTGGGTTTGTTAAAAACAGGGGGAATAAATATAATTCATGGTGTTGACGACAGGTACCTTGGCTGTTCTGTGTATAATTATATTATGATTATCTTAATAATTAAGGGGTCCATCTATGTTCCATAACAGCATCACTGAGAATCTTCGTGATCAGCCAGTGATGTTGTCTCTCTGCCCTCACACATACAATGCATAACAACTAGTGCTTGGAACAGCAAGGATCAGATCTTCAGTTTTTGTAAACTGGCATAATTTCACTAAGTAAACATAAATAACAAACCAAAACCAATTCTTCTCATTTGCATAAGGGTAAATCAGGTCTATGTTATGGGTAGCTGGCTTAACATGCTTGGCTAAATGCTGACTTTGCTTACAGCAAATTAAGCTAGGAACTGCTCCACTATGGAGAAAGAGTAATAGGAACATCTCTTATGGAAGTACAGTTTAAATTATGAGGAAGGGAGAACTAGGAAAAAAAAAGATCAACAAGACAAACTAATTTGCTCAACAAGCCTGAGGCAAAATCAGGAACAGAAAGCAAAGGACAGATTGGCACTGAATAAGAATTGCCATGGCTCCCTTCACAAAGAGTTTGGGATCTGCTCTGCTTCACCATGCACAATCTTAAGAACTGATCTTGCGGATATCCATAGCAAGCACATGCCTTACTACCCCACATCTGTCACTTGTATTATTGTAAGCAGCAAGCTAAGAATTATTTGCGGAATTATTTGAGAAATTAGGTGGAAAAGTCTGAATATCAATGGATTTTAAAGGAAAAAAGGATTAAAATATTTGAGAGGAAAAAGTGTTATCAGATAGCAGCATCTATACAATTGGAAATAAACTTATTGCTGGTGTTTTGCATTATTTTTATATTTTTTTAAATTTTTTACATGCACATGTTATTCTTTTCCTATATGAGATATTTGGTGATAAACCACTGAATATGGGAATGTTAAACTTGCCATCATAGACCAAATCTGTGGCTTAGAGCCTAATATCTGATCTGGCACTGGATACTTGTTTCAGAAGTGTACTTATCACAACCAGTGCCTAAAGAAAGAGTATACAGAAGCATATAAAAGGGAATCCAGAGAGAATAAGAGGAAAGGCCATTAGGCAATATCCCACACAAGTCAATTCTTCCATCTCAGAAAGTGCTATCACAGAAATGGTTTTGTTCCCATTTAGGACTCACTTACTGCTTGCACTTAGGACTAATTCAGCAAATCACTGACATGCATTAAGTTGATGGGTTTTAAATATAAATTTGAGTGTTTTTTTCTGATTTAAGTCTTTATGTCCTTCTAAATTATTGTGGAATTCCAATACTTGAGTACAGAGGAAATCCATCAACGTAATGGACAGCAGAACTGGATTGAACACAGAACAAAACCCAGTAATCCTGAAACCAACAAACGAGAAAAGAAAGAAATCTACTATGGATAGAGAGTAAGAAGATTTCTGGACGCAAGAAATAACAGGGAATGGAATCCAGTTCAGGGAATGGAAATGCAGTCCCAGTGATATTCCTGGAGAGACATCTAAGCAAGGGCAACCAAATTATGGAGTAAAATTTATGAGGTAACTTAAAGAGCAAAAGGACTTAAAGAACATATCAGAAGAGCTAATCTAAATATATATATATATTTAAGGATAAAACATGAAACTTTGAGGGAGCTAAGGAGCAATTAAGGAGGAAAAAATATGTACGTAAGAAAGAACCTAAGTGGATTCTTGGCACTGGTCTCCTTTTACTCCAAAGGATGCCTGCACGTAACAGGCCTACTGTTTCAGATAGTAATGATGAGGCACTCTCAGAAATTGTAACATCAACAAAAAATGCTGGAACAAGCTGATAGAACAAAAAGCAGCAAGTCACCAACACTGGAGCATAAGAGGAACTGCAGAGAAATATTCAAGATAGTGGAAAGACAGCACTGTTTAACAGGTTCTCCTTTCTGCCATTAATACAGGGATATTCAATTACAATGGTAGGCTAAAAACTCAGAATATTGGAAGTAAATTCTTTTTTTATGACAACATCCAGCAAAGATTAGGCATTTTCAGAGATGTTATTATCACGCATTTGCAACAGCTCTTTATACAGTCATACGACGATCATCATGACCCTTTTTGACATTAAAAATTACAGAAAATATTAGTGGTATAAACTTTTGAAAGGATCTAGCTATAGTTAGTAACAGGATATTAGACTAAGCAAACCATTGGTGTGCCTTTTAGGACAATTCCTAAATGTTCAAATTATCACTCATCTTGTGTGTCATGTTAGTATTCCTAATGTCAACTATATAAAAAAATAAAAAATAATTCAGAAATAACAACATAATGTTGTAAACCCATAAAGACCAAATAAGATTAGAAAAGCCATTTCCTTTACTGGGATTTGTGAGCTAAAGGTTAACTTCCAATTAGAGTATAAAAGGAAGAACTTCTATTCTGTGTTGGTCGAGGCTTTTAGCAAATCACATTTATATGCGCAGAAAATTTGTATATTTCCTAATAACTTTCCATTGCATGAAAGGCTGTAAGCATGCTTCTAGAACTTGTCTAGCCAATTTGGACATAAGATATGCAGCAATAAGATTTGTTAATATTGCATTATCAGATGCTATTGCTTTGCGATTGATTGCAATCATGTTACAGTTCAGTTGCCAGGTATATCCTATTCTCCAACCTTGTGTTGCTATGTGTAAATAATATTCAGTAAAGGAAGATTAATTCCTGTGTCACATTCATATAGTAGCTAAACACCAATAATAGTATTGTATTAAAAATAACATAAAGGAAAAAGATAAATAGTGCAAAACAATAACCGACATATTTAAATAATAGCAGGCCCAGGGGATTAAGTAATACTTTGCATTTTTATAGAGCTTTCAATATAAGGATCTCAAAACACTTCGCAAACATTAGCAAAATAAGCCTCCCAACACTCTTTAGGTAGGGAAATATTATTATCCTCATTTTACAGATGAATAAGCTTCTTTATGAGGAAGATAAAGCCAAGTGAAGTTCCCAAAGCCACAAAGCATGTCAGAAGCAGAATTACTAAATAGGCTCCGTGCTTAGATTACACAGAGACAGAAACCTTGACAGATAGAACAGAATTCACATATTCCCTTAAAAGCCAGGTCACGTGTTACGCAGTCACAATCTTCATGAGAATTACCAACATAAAAAAAGCTAAATTTTCATTTCTGAAGTCAAAACTAGACTGTAGTGAGAACCTCCCATCACAATGCCTGCAAAGACTGCCCATGGAGTCTCAAGGCAAAGCTTTGCTCGTTATACGCTTCACAGCACACGTATCCCGGGGGTCCTAGCTTGAATTCACTAAAGGTTTGTCCCACACTGCCCACACCACTTTAATCTGCCTCACATGAACCCAAATTCCTTTTCTGCCAGCCTGCAGATTTCCCCCCTCCCTGTTTTCAATTGATAAAAAATGTTTTTGCCTGTCAGTGATGCATATTTCATAGCGGGTGCAAGCAGGCCATGAAGGAGATGTTTTTTTTCTTCCTGTACATACCCTTCTCTTAACTGATCTGGTTATTACAGAAATGTATTTTACAGGTTTAACCACAGTATATGATTCACTATGAAATTTGCATGATAGCTGATCTAGTAGGCAAGATAGGAAGTAGACAGGTCATGTCAGATATCAAGAGCCCAATTCTGACAGAGCAGTTGTACAGGAAAATTTAGTTATCTTGGGCTTTCACAGCTGTAACAAAGTACAGAGCCTGACTGCTGGCATAAATAACGGAATAAAATTGCTAAGAATGAAACAAAAAAATTCAGATCCAGTTTTATTTTTGCAGGGTAAGAAATAGGAAGAGGCAGCTGGGGCAATTCCTTTGGGGTCTGCCTGTTTAAGGGGCAAGACAACCTGCAGAAATTAAGCAATAATCCCCTTCCCTTCCACTTTTTTCTGACTGTTACAGATCCCACTGTCACTGCTGTTTACTCACTGTCAGGGCAGCAGAAGCTTCAGTAACGTCATCAGAAGGAAGGAGGTGTATATGTATCTGTTTATACATACATACATATATATATATATATACACATGTATGTATGTATCTATATGGGTGACCAAAGCTTTCCAGGCAGGGTCCCAGCAGCTCTCATCCCCTTCCCTTTCACAGCAGGGCAAGTCTGCCTCTTCCATGCATAGGTGTAGAGGAACTCCTGAAAACTCTGTGCTCATGTCAGCTCTTTGCATGAGGAACTGGGTTTTTACAACAGATTTGAGCAAACCTAACAAACCTAATTAAAAAGAAATACCAAAAGAACAGACTGCTTTTCAGCTGGATCCATACCTGCTGCACAGTCATCAGTTATGGACAAAAGGGAACACATGGCCAGGAGTGGACATGGGGACAGGAACACCCCTTTACAAAGGGGTTATTTTATCATCAAATGACTGCAAAGCTACAGTCTCCATCTTTGAAGAGTGTAAGACTTTTGCTCAGTCATTCATTGGCAATTTTTAATATTTAGGAAAATGCCCTACCTAGAGTTGTTTTCAGTACAGACATACCTATATACCACTGCAGAACTGCTTCACTTGCCTTAGCTTCAAAATCCCTTGAGGATGTTTTTCCTTCCTCTGAATGAAATGAGGGACAAAGGCTATAATAAATTTCTCATGACATAATGTTTTCATTAAGTAGCACAAATGTCAAACACTTGGTTCACTACCTATTTTTAACTCAAGCAGAAATATACTTGCTCTGACAACAACAACAAAAGCCGATCTTTAAAAAATGGTGTGACAAAATTGGTCTATTGATATTTCATTACTTTTACAGAAGGACACTTTTTTAAAATTGTCAAAAAGTGTGCAATATTCTCACGGTGCAGAACACTAAGCATGGAATAGCTTCCTAGATCAAAGTTTCTTAAGAGAAATACTGTTTTGAATAATCCATTGTTTTCTTACTAAGTCAAGCAAGAAGCAAGAAGCTTCTTCTTCCAGCAAGAAGCCCCCAAACCTGCAGTTTACAGCAGAAAGGAAGCAGGAGCAGTACCATCATTAGTGACTTATGTTCCTGCAACAGTGAAGAATTATAGCATGAAATATTCTATATAAACTTGAATAAATAAATGAATATATGTATATATATTGAAAACAAACAAGCTCTGATTCATGTTAAAGGAAGGAGATCAAAGAACCCTAAGTCTGATGATGAATAAAAACGTTCAAAGAAAATCTTCCTGTCATATCTACTGATGCTCATTCAAACATGAAACGTTTTCTTCTTCTCTGAGCTCAAGGTTTGATTCTGTTTATCAATACCCACTGCAAGACTTCAGTATGTGAGAGAGACTCAGTTATCCAATCATACATGCAATAAAGTTTTTCCAAGGTCAGGGACAGAAAGTACTGTTGGGGTCACCAGGGAACTAGCATAAGAAGCTCTCTAACATTGAAGAAACAAACCGTAATCCCAGGAAACCATGATGTCCATTTCAGATCTAGCAGGAAAGTATTTGGATTAAAAAGGCAGAAGGAGGTTTCTAAATGGAGGAAGAGCAGCTGGATCCATCTTTTCAGGGGGAATTGCATCTAAAATGATGATTCCTAATGCTCCACGGTGAACGCACCCCTGCCCTCAGCGTGCCACTAGCTCAACACAACTCCAGCTGCTGATGCCCCTACCCCAGCTCATAGCTGGAAGTGGAGTGGAAACAAAGAAAAAAAAAATGGAAATGTTATTCTAGAGGTTTGTCCTCAGTTTACCAAATTTAGAGAAAAGAGAACGAAAAAACTGGTTGTAAAAACTATAGCTGGATACTGGTAGTGGAACAGAAGGAATGGAAAAGAAAGAAGGTGAAAAGAGTAAGAAAGAAAAGTGTTTAGACTAGAACCAGTTGTTCAGTCACCCTGAATCACAGAACCAAGCATGGCTTAGGGTCTTTTATTACCACTCAAATATAAAAATATAAAAACAGAAAAATAAAACACATAAAATATGTATGTGTAAGCATATATGGATATATAGAGAACATAGGTAGATAGATAAGTAGATGGACAGACAGATAAAAATTGAAAAATTGTATGACTTTGTAGTCAAGAACAAATACAATCTGCCAGACTAGGAGTGGACCTTCACTGACAAAGGGTATCACCTAATGCCCCCAGAAATATAGTTTCAAGAGATCAATGAAGTTGGATTTTACCATTTGCTATTTGAAATTTTTAGTGCTTTAGGTGTATGTGTTGAGCATGTATGTGGATTATTTTCAAGACATAAATCATTTCCCCAACTTGTTTTGGAAGAATGGCTGGCTGAAAATGCCTAGGTTTAACAAAAATGGGGAAAAGGATGTTGGACCATTTGTTTACATGTTGTTAGAGCTTATTTTGCACCTGCAAAAGAACTCAGTTCTCATGCTTGCCCCAAAAAGAACCAGCCCATAAACAAACAACAGTTAGGATTACATGTGGAAGAGATAAAAGTGATCTAAAGTCTCCCTATATCCTTAGGAGACTAAGAAACATCAGGAAAACAGCCAATGAATTGCAAGGATTTCAGACAGTGGAGGAAACCCTTAGCTGCCTCTAAAACGAGCCACTGTTAAACAGGTATCAAGTCAATAATCAGAAACCATCCCTGTGTAACAAATATAGAGCATTTAATCTAGAAATTCAATAGTTTCACCAAGCAGGTGTCATCTGAGGCAAAGATGCACTTAGGAACAATCACCCAGGGTGAAGAGGTGAAGCTTCACTGACCCAGGCAGAGCTTTTTCCATTTACAATAGTGAAGTTTCTGATCTAGTTTTACCTAGTCAAAACTCCAGTACTCACTTCACCCAGAGTCTGTTCAGTCATTTTGGCATTCACAGTAGCAAACAGTGGGGGAAGGGGGAGTATTTATGAGCCACCTGAGTTATAGCAAGAGGCTGATATAGTTATAGGAGATCTGAGTTTCAGTAAAGCGGGCACAACCTGCTAAGATTCACTTATGAATGGCCATTCAATACATATGAAAGAGAAACATTTGAAGATTGTCAATGTTGTGTTCGTGTGGCCACAAGGGCAGGGAGATATATGGCTTTCAGGCCTTACCTCCACTGTAGGAACTCTTAAATAACACTGACTCTCATTGATTTTGCTTTTTTAATGGCACAATATTTCATAAAATCAAATTCAGAAAATGTTCTCATCATTTTTTGTTGGACCAAGTCTCATGTTGTACCTATGTGGGTTTTTGCTGCGTGTTTGGCTAGTTTCTATCAGACAGTCATAAAACTAACTGGTACAAGCTACCCCATCTTAGAAGCAGCTGAGTAAGATCTCAAACCTTGTCTGCTTAAAACATATGGGGTTATTACCTGTAGGCAATTAATATATTTGGACTAATTTGAGGTAAAATAAAACACTGAATAGAAGACATACTAGGATTACTGGGAGGTAAGCTGTGTACAATCAAGACATGATCATCAAACTTATGTATTTTACCTTGCAGTAAAACTATAGTGTCTTGTGTTTGGTGTGGCACCTCTTGGCAACACAACTCAGGTCTTACAGGAAAAAAACAAGAACAACTGAGACAAAAAACCTGCTGTATTTAGACTATTTGTGAATTAATTAGAATATCGAGTAATGATGGAATTTAACAACTTAAAAGACAAATATCCTAGGGCTCCCTCCCCCAAGTGTCTGATGTGGGCATCCATCCCTAATACTGTTTCATTGTTTTAGCCTCCAAGAAAAACAGGATGCAATATGCCTTCTGTCTATCATAAAGTTTCCTAATACAGTACAGTAATGCAATTTATTTTCATACAGCATCCTGCATATAAAATATTACATAACCCTTTATGAGAAGATAATGCATTACAGACTCAGGCACATTACTGTCTTGCAGGAAGAAATTGAAGGATAATGTGGGAAGGGAGGGAGGAAATAGGAGCTGAGGTACAAAAGTAGTTAAATAAGAAAATAGTTAACATATTCTTCTTGTGCCCTTTTTTTCTGCATAAAACTAGCTTTAGCAGAGGGCAGGTCAGCGTTGTTGCAGATGCAGCATACACAAAATGTAACATTCACATAGGAAGGGATGGTTCTTATCCCATGGGTTTATGCTATAAATAGATAAGCAGGATGACAAGGTGAGTCACCAAGTATGTGAATTCCCCAAGATCAAACAGGGAGCTTGTGGTTCAAGTGAGGAATGAACATGAATGTCAAAAGTTCCAGATGGTGCATTGTCCAAAAATAATGATCTCCTTGATAGATGGACAAAAATCTGCAGACCCAAACATCTCATGTGATCTGAGGAGAACCACCCTGGATTCAGATTATTGCAGTTTGGAGCCTCCTCTGAGTGCTGCAATATGAAAGCCTAAAGCAGATGGAGAAAGGTCTTTGTGCAAATTCCAGACTAAAATAGGGAGAATTCAGATTTGAAAAAGAAAATTACTTGCAGGAGAATTTGCTTATTATTTGGACCACTGGAGTGAGAGTTATTCCTGATTCCTTTGCAGTAAATATGAGTGAGCCAAAGCTGAGGCTGTGGCTAATCTGAAAGTGGACAGGTGGGATGGGAAGCAGAGTGTGAGGTGAAGCAAGTCTTTGGGGATTGTAAGGAAAGGAGAGAAAATATGCACTCACTCCAAAGGAAGGGAAGGATATTTAGTGTTGGCACCTCTTACCAAAGCTATGGCGATTTATATTTAGAAAGCATAATTATAAAACCTCAAAATCCCACTATCTCAATTTAAGAGACATCAAATGGAAACTCTCACAAACCTTGCCCAGAGGGCTCAATAATACTTTGGCTTTGGGCTCTGCAAATATGTAAATAACTTCTAGTGAAAAGGAGTTCCTAGGGAATTTGAACTCTCCATTGAGACTGTGGTCCTTTCCACCATTCAGAATTCAACCTTGGGAGGAAAATGGTTATGGATATAAAGGACGGGGAAAACACAGGACTACGTACAACTATAGTGTGGTTGGCTTCTCACCATATGGATGCACAAGCTACTGAACATATGTATACCAATGGGAGAGAGAGGAGGATCTTAGAGACACTGTTCTGTAAATCCATCTCTTCAGTGTGGTTCTTTTTTCAGGAGCTCAAGGTCTTCAGGAAAGTGGGACGATTAAGGCTGGGTTTCTGCCATGGTTTCCTGTGGCATCTTGGACAACATTTCTAGGTATGTTCAAGAGAATGGAAGCAGGCAAACAGGAGCTCCTCTGCCTGTGCTCTGAGCCTGTGGACATGAGCCAGCTCCCATCTGGGACCCATATGCCCAAATGTCCTCATGCTGACAGACATCCTCTGTTTCAGGAGGCTCCAGATATTATTGTGTCTCTCTCACTCCTCCAGCAGAAGTCACTGTCCCAGTAGTAAGCTGGATAGGCACAGATGCATACCTGTGTATCAGCCACTCCAGCTCACATTTCCGTATCTTATTATATGCCTGCCGTCAGTGAGGTTGAAGCTAAGATGCTGAGCTGTGAAATGGAGCAGCTGATGCACGAGCACATCTGCTGAGCCAGATGTAGGGACAGTAATCCTTGGTAGAAGTGTAAAGCATACGGCTGGTGGTAGTAAAGTTTGAAGAGGCCACAACCAGATTCACCCAAGAAAGACTGTCAAAATCCTAATTATCTCACTCATAATGAACTAATGCAGCAATAAGGCTTCTGCACCACAGCTGATTCTGGCTGCACCCATCTGTGTAAACATGCTATAAATCTCTCTGATTTTTCCCCCATCTGTGAAATGGGAGTGTATCACTTTTTTTTTTTTTTTAATATGTTTTCTTTCTCTATGATTTTAGCTCTTCAGGACTGGGCTCTCACTTATTGTAGCCTTGCTCATTACTGTAACAGTGGGAGAGATACTTAATAGCTGTCATGGCTGGGCATTCTCATTGAATTCAAAGGCAAAACTGACATTGACTTTAATGGGAATCAGAAAGGACATTCAGAAAACCATGAATTACTCAGTTTATTAGAACTATGTGAATTGTTAATATGATAATGATTCAAAGCGCTGTTAGACTGGGACAGTTTTCAAAGGCATGAATTTACCCAAGCCTAATCTTTGGTTGTTTACAGATGTCTTATGTGCTGTGAAAATCCAAGCAGTTCTTGTGCTCTTAGAATAGAAGTATATATAGTACAGCCTGCACTTTAAAGAAATCATAGCTTGCGGAGTCTTGTGAACATTAACCCTCGACCCTTTTCTTATGATCCCACCCACTTTTTCTTTCCCCCCCTCTATCTTCAGAAGTCAAAGATAAGTAGTCAAAAAGGATAAAAGCATGGACTGAAAGCTGAAAAAGAATATCAGAGTTTTGCTGGCTTTCTGTACAGCTGCTGCTGTTTGAGGTAGGGTTAGGGCAAGGTTTGGGGGTGAGGAAAAGAGATCACAGGACTGCAGCTGGAAAGGAGATGCCAAAGCAAAGGGTGGGGAGCCAAGGGAATGTGGATACAATAAATTTTTTGCTGTGGATACTGCCTGGAAGGTCCTGGGCATAGGGATTACTTTTAGGTTGAGGCTTAAATTTATCATTCAGAGAAAGCTGGAGCCATGAGCTCCCATTGGAGTGGGAGTGAAAAGTTGGCTGCCAAAGCAAAGTGATAAGGTGACAGGACAACTTTTCTGTGAGAACTTTTTCATCATGATACTGGCTGGGGACCCTTGTTTTAGGCTCAGCCTCTAGCTAAAGTTCAGGTTAGGTTAGAGAAAGCTGTCTATTATACTATAAAGCATGAATAATTACTTCATGTAAACTAGCTTTTCCTTCTAAGTTTGAAATAAATAATTATATTGATGTAATATTTTAATGGATCTAAAGTTATGTTAAAAAGTAAGGGAAATGTAGATTTATTATTAGCTTCACCAGATCTTCTAGGCCATGGGATGCTATCCTCTCTCCTACAAGTCCAAGTCATTTACCCCTGTATTTTACAGAGAATTAACCTTAGAATAAACACCTAAAGTTTTCTTTTTCTCTCTCTTTCTGCAATTGTTATTATTCTAAAACAGAAAGTGGAAAAATCTTTTAGAGCTCCTTATCTCAATTAGCAAAGAAATAAAGAGTTTTGGACAATATTTTATGACTCGTATGTAGTAAACAAAAACAGCAATCCCTGGCCTGATTCAGCAAAGGGGAAAGCCCTGGAACCCACTGCCATTTATGGATTAGTTAAAAGTGAATTTTATATACTTGTTAGAGATCTGTATAGAGATGAGTGATAGGAAATCTAAAAATAATCCACTCCACTCTAATACAGATTAATCACAGAAGTATAGGTTTGCTTACATTCATCACTCAGCCTTATTTTTTTTTTCCCATCTGAGGACCAAAAAATCACACTCAAAACCCTGTGAGGTGGATTGGTGTTTCATTCCTTTTATGAAAGAAAGCTGAGGCTAGGAGGAAGCCAAGATACTTGAGGTTAAAAGGCTTCAAAGCACATGCTTCCAGTCCAGTTTCTAATTTCAAACCTTTCTTAGATGTGGCCCGGGACTTTCAAGTACTCATTTCACTCCTTGGTCTTACAGTTTTCCTTTCTGGAAGATTAGTCAGCCCACTTAATAACAGCCTTGTGGTATTATGAGGCAGCATTAATATATGAAACACAGTAGGTAGTCCCAGGTTGGTGAGTGCTCAGTGTGGGTATGGAAAAGGTTGGTGATGGAAATGGGAATGGACTGACCTCCTAGTATGGCTATTGCTGGACTGTTTTCATGGAACAGGTTTAGACTCCAACATAGCTGGAAGCCATAGGGATGCTTCTGAAAGAGAGGTGGTCTCTCTTTAATCAAACATTTCTACATTGGCAGAACACTCTGACTGAAATTAATACCTGCTCCTTATTTCACGGTTACACCTTTTTCCTGCTCTGAATGCAGACTTGAGTTCATGCTCCAGTTCAGCTCACTTCAGGACACGCAGGATGAAACCCCTGCAGTGTGGAAGGGCTGGTACACTGCAATGTGCTCCAGATTTCACTGTTGCGCTGCCATGCAGTTGTCACTGGGCTGACAAGTCACTTTCCTGGAGCGGTCCTGATGAACGTTATGGGCCACAGGAGCCAGTAAGATGTACAGGTGGTCCAAGCTTGGACTGTCTCAAAAAAGCCATACTGAGCAAAAGGTGAGGAAGGTTTTCTTCACTAAGTATTGTTGATTTTTCAGCGTATTGGGCCACCTGCATGAACATTTAGTGATTCTGCAACAGCACTGAACGCAGCAACTTCGGCTGTCCTAGCAGTCCCCAGTCTTATTTACTCCAGGATGTGGCAATTATGAACAGACCACACAAGCACTGACAATGATCCTTTTTTACTCAGTACAGTCCAATGTGAAAACTGATCACCCAAGCAGTTCTGATCAGATAATTAATTTTGTGTTGCAGTGCCTGCATCCTGGACCAGAATTAGAGTGTCTTTTATTTGGTTCTAATCACTGCATTTACTCTGTAATATTTATTTATATTGGTATCATTTATACATTATTTTTCTTGTATAGCCAGCTGCTTTATAGTCAAGGACCTCATCACAATGAGATATAAATCCATGCTGCTGGCCCCTGGGAAAACTGGTAAATTAAACTATGTGTGTGTAGACTTTAAAATGCCAAAATCTATTATACCTTCCCTTCCCACTGATAAATGGTAATGGGTTTTACTTGCTGAATACTTACTTATAAAAGGCCACTGTTTATTAATACCTCCCTGTATAAATATTAACATAGCAAACCTATAGGAAAAATAAGTGAAGGGTCATCTTTAAATTGTGAAAAGTCAGGCTATTCAGCACAAATGTCCATGCTTCATTCTGTCTGGAGACTTAAACAGCCTCGTCACCATAGTATCTGGAAGGTGCACACAAGTGTGACATGATTAGCATCTGTCATGTGTAGGTCTTTCTATTCCTTCTGCACTCCCTGGGGAAAACTGTGCAAGGATTTTTTAAAATATACGATATGTACACTGTGCTGCATGTTTATATTAGCAAAGGCAAGGTCAAAGATATGTGCTTTACTCCCATCTCTCATTCACCTCTTTTAAAAAGATATGAATACAGAAAGCAGCATTATCTGTGCTGGATGTATATGCTCAGATACTTTGGCATATTTCTTTAATTGTTCCTATTAAGGATGAGAACAGGGACTGAATAGAAAGTGGTTCAAATGTCTTTTATTTTTTAACATGCTGAATATAGCTGCTTTCTTCTCATTTCATCTCCTTTTCATGGTACTTAAAAGAATAGTAAAAATTTCTGTGGAAAGAAATAAACGTTTCCATAGTCTATGGGTCATTGGTATAATAATAAATGTAATGGTTCCCACACAGCCATTAGAGGCTGTTGTGTCAATGCATATTATTAGGCACCTTTTGTCTGTGAGTTATTGACATGATAGATTGCAACAGCTCTTTTGAACATTTTCTCACATAAAGCAAAACCAGCAAAATTGCCTCAGGTCTCCTTTAGAGGAGGCACTAAACCTAGGATTCTCCTGTCCCTTTCAGTTTGTGTGAAATTAAAGATTTGATGACACTTGCTAAATGTGTTTGAGGATGACCCTGTCACCCTGGACAGCGTTTTTCCCTTCTCCATGTCTCTCCTTGCCCCATGGAAGGGACCAAACCTTTGCTGTTGGAGCAAGGCTGTTCTTGGCTGTTTCCATGACTACTCCCATGGATGAGGGAAGGGTGCGGGGACGGACGCCAGGATTGAAGGAAATAAATATGCTCCCACCTTCATTCACTCTCTGCTGAAGTGTTGCCGCCTGGCATGAAGGACACCCCCAAGCACACAGAGCAAAGCCAGCTAGCTACAAGATATGTTCCCTCCCTTTTCCCAATTCACCAGCTACAGGCACACTGGGACCTTTACTAAGAGCTTATAATCTTTCTATTCCTTATTTAATAATAATTGTAAAAGCTATTCTTATTCATGCAGGGGATATTTGGTTTCGATCCTTACTATGCTTCATCAGGGAAACAATTTTGCACTGGGGAAAAATCAACATTTGCAGAAAATCTCAGTGAGGATCCACAGCAGAGGTACTGCAACCCTGAGGACTCCTTAGTCCTGGTAATTTCTAAGAGCTTTGCAACTAAAACAACTTAACCACCACCCATAACCTACCAACATCTCAGTGCAGAGGGTACACATTTGCACCCCAGCAGTTGCCACTGTCCCCGTAATCCTGCCAAGGAGAGGAATCACAATGAATGAATCACCCTTGGGCTGTGCTGCCATCTACAACTCGGTACAGGTGTCCCCAGTCCTCCATATTCAGCTCTGCCTCTATCCTGCTTTTCCTCATAGTGTGGCTTTTCCATGATACTAGAGGTAGCAGTGATGCTACAAAGGTTACCAAGACCCTTGCTCCAAAAAGCAAGGAGAGAATACGGAGATCTGTGCATGGACAGTGTGTGATGCAGTTAATGCCTTTTCACCACTATTAAGGAGTGCCTGGAGAGTGCTTTAGAGACCAGCTTTAATTGATTTTTTGGCCAGCCTGAGGAATGGAGAGGAAACATCTTTATGGGCTAGTTTCTGTTGCTTATTTCAATTGCTTGAAGAATTCTGCATGGGGCTGTTTCTGAACACCAGGTGTCTGTCTTCTTCCCTTTCTCCTCATGCCCTGCTAATGCATTTTAGCCTTTTGCTGTGCATTCTCTTTGTGCCTTTTTTATTTTTTTTTTCTGAGAAGCAGGGCAAACCCGTATGCAGTATTCAAAATGATGGTATCGCTGATTTGTGTAAAGACATATTTTTCTTATTATTCACTTTTTCCTTTCTTCCTGTTTTCAATATGAAGTGAGCAGACATTTTCATCGAGCTGTCCAGGGAGACTGAATTCTTCTTCCTGAAAGGGCATGACTAATTCAGAGCCAGTCACTATGCACAAGTCACTAAACTCACCTCTCTCACAGTGCAGTACTGTTTAC
Source organism: Elanus axillaris (assembly GCA_026212715.1). Taxonomy (NCBI): domain Eukaryota; kingdom Metazoa; phylum Chordata; class Aves; order Accipitriformes; family Accipitridae; genus Elanus; species Elanus axillaris. The sequence continues at coordinate 31,780,220 of JANZLQ010000078.1, read as the reverse complement.
CTTGCACTTGCCTAGACTTTGATTTTTCTCTAGCAGAAATGGAAAGCCAGTCTTCAAAAGAGAAACTTGGGAAACAATGGTCAAGAGATGAGTGATGAGTGGTTGCATCAAGCTCACTGTCTACCATACAAGTCCTACCTGTAAACCACTCAGAAGGGGAAGGAGGTGGGGAGGGGAAAGCACTGACTATTCATAATATAGAGAGTGAGTTCAATGGATCAGACACCCTCCTACTTGTCCTGTCTTATACATTCTTTGGGTTGCTGCCAGCTTTTCTCTTCCACAGGCAACATCAGTGGTAACTTATCCCTGATGACATTTCACAGTCTGCACTTTCACGCTCCTTTCTCCCCTTCACTATAAAAAGCTCCCTGTAAATTTATGCAAAGACTTTATCATTCACTGAGTCTTAAAACCAAAAGGAATCTCCCTGCAGGTCATCAAATCCAGGCTCCTTTCAGCTTTGGCATATTACACACTGCCCTTCACAAGCCGCTCAAACTCCATATTGTTACTAATGTGTACTTTTGTTCCCGTGGATCTTCTCAGAGGGTTGGTGTTGCAGTTTCACACCTGTGAATAGGTAAGAAACCTTCCCACTCCCTATCCATGTCTCAGCCTGGCGATGTGCAGACCTGCACACCTAGTTGCCATTCAATTTCCCTGCCTACATGACAGGAGGAATATATTGGGATGTGTTTAAGGAGCTGATGGGCTCTGAGCAATTCCTGTGGTGCATGTGCTATGCTGGCCAGAAGCTTCCATGCCTGTGCCTAATACCAGGTCTTTCTAATACTTCAATATTGGTAGCTTTAGTGGCCATCAGTAAACCAGCAGCAGAGCTAGAAACTGGTATTTCTGAGCCATGGTACAGCACTTTGCCTGGTTGCACTTGTCTATAAAAGGCTTACAAAGTAAGACATAGTCTTGATCTCTAGGAATAAATATGAACTAAATAATAGGAATTCTATGCTCTAAATTTCAAGGAGTGCAGCACTTGGGGAGTGTAATGGTCTCTATTACCACTGTGCTGTCAGGGCATTGTGGATATTTCCTGTTTGAAACCTTCCCAGGCTCCTTGTGCTCCTGGGGCAGCACGACTATGAAGGGAGAGAGTCTGTCCCACCATATATCCTTGGTCTCTTGCTACTGAAAGCATCTGTGATTTTTCTGTCTTTTTCCAGCCGGGGACAGGTAGAGGCGAGGGACAGACTGAAATCAGACTTCCCTAACATTTAAAAAGGTCAGAGGGAGAGAGAAGAAAGGATAAAATAAGGAGAGGAAATAAGAATAATTAATGCCTAATGCAGTTCCCTTTCCTAAACCCAGGCAGCAAGGGCAGCTATGACAGCTGTAACATTTCCATTTCCTCCTGTTCTAAGTAGTGCCACTGGGGCAAGTGAAGGACAGCAGTGGTCCTGGAAACACTGCAGCATGTAAATTCAGTTAGCATGACTGCAAGAAAAAACAGCAGTGAGCTACAAGGGCAACGAGTGAGATGTCAGAGGCAGCCAGCATAGACAGAAAGAGGCAGCAGATTTTTGTGCATGATATTTTTGAGCTGGCATTTCCAGTCACATTTTCCTTATGAATAAAGCGGTAGGATGTGCTGAAAAGCAAAAGACGGCAAGAAAGAAGCAGAAAGCAACCTGTCGACTGTGTAAGGTCTGAAAAGCAAAGTTGCAGACTCCTGCTGCCACCTTTACCACTGCTCAACGCTGTTGTAGGTCTGTCATTGAAATGGCCCTCTCCCTTTCCCCCACTCACTTTCTTTCCAAGTCAAGAGAAACAAAACGATGCTTTGGGCAAGGGTGTAACCTTAGTGGAGGAAATGAAAAAAGCAGAAGTGGAATGACCTACTGTGGCTTAGCTAACTTTCTCACATGCTTGTGTCCAGCATAACTCTTAGTTCCCTTTATAGACAGTGGGTAAAAGTAGGTCCCCAGGATGGGGCAAGTAAATACCCCCTACAGAAACTAATTTCTCTCCAATAACTATAAAGTCTGCAGTGACTATCTCAGACTTCCACATTCACATTTGAAAGGTTTGGGTCTTAAGGAAGAGGAGTTTGACCCCATAAACAAAAAATGTGGAAGCCATCCACTCCTTGCATTGCCACAACTGAAACACAGCTCCTTTGCCATGTTCCCAATCCCGCCCACAATGAATAGTAGCTTGTGAGAGGAATATGATAGCAAAGAAAACAAGCAGGAAAGTCATATGTCAGGCCAGCTGAACCTTATCACTTAAGTAACCACAAGGGTATAAGCAGTTCTGCAGGAATAAAACAAGGCAGAATTCATATGTGCATCACATGCACTGCAGAAAGAAAGAAAGAGAAAGAAAGAAAGAAAGAAAGAAAGAAAGAAAGAAAGAAAGAAAGAAAGAAAGAAAGAAAGA